>JASXSY010001511.1:0-65002 GCA_034509805.1 Sipha maydis
ATATGTGAGTAATTTTTGTGTTAATAGGTAGTTAGCAAAAAAATTTAGCAAAACTGTTTATAATGAGAAAATGTCAATATTAGAGTTATAATAATCAAAATAAAATACCGTTCGATCAATTTAAATACGACCGTTTTATTTTTTATTTTTTTATAAAGAAAATACATATTTTTAAATAGTGAATAAAAAATAATTGTGTATATAGTTTATGAAAACAGAATGAAATTACTTTTGATTAATACGTATACAACTATAACATATAGAAATTATTATATTCAACCGTTTGTTTATTCATTTTTTATTAAAAATACATTGTAAATTTGAATATGATGTACGCCTACACTTACACTAGTCATGGAAATACATTTGATGCGGAAAATACAAAATTATGCAAAATTTTAAAAATTTTACCAACACGAACTTAAAAAATGTTGAAAATGTACTTGATAGTAAGACAGGTATAACTTGATATCCGTTAACAAACGTATCATAGAAAAAATTTAACTTTCAATACACTGTTTTCATGTCCCAGGGTAAAAGAGTAATTTCTCCGTCACCCCTGTAAAAATAAAACTGGGATTAATTAAGCCCGTTGAGGTACAATCGAAGGGACTAGATGTACAATCAGGAACAAACGAGGTACAAACGTTTGGGATCGGATCGGACCCGAAATTTAAAGGTCGAGCTGGGTTCAAGCATCTCTCCAACACCTTCTAACTAAAACAGGGATAACTTAAAAACTGTTGAGGTACAAATGAAGGTACTAGAGGTACAATTAGGTATAAACGAGGTACAAACGATTGGGACCGGATCGGACCCGAAATTCGAAAGTGGGGGTGCAGGCATTTCCCCAGCACCCCCAAAATTAAAATTGTGATAACTTAAAAACTGTTGAGGTACAAACGAAGGGACTAGAGGTACAATCAGGTACAAACGAGGTACAAACGATTGGGACCGGATCGGATCCGAAATTCGAAAGTGGGGGTGCAGGCATTTCCCCAGCACCCCCACAATTAAAATTGTGATAACTTAAAAACTGTTGAGGTACAAACGAAGGGACTAGAGGTACAATCAGGTACAAACGAGGTACAAACGATTGGGACCGGATCGGACCCGAAATTCGAAAGTGGGGGTGCAGGCATTTCCCCAGCACCCCACAATTAAAATTGTGATAACTTAAAAACTGTTGAGGTACAAACGAAGGGACTAGAGGTACAATCAGGTACAAACGAGGTACAAACGATTTGGACCGGATCGGACCCGAAACTTGAAAGTGGGGGTGCTGGGGAAATGGACCTCAATTACACAACAGTATCTGATATTTTGTAATTATTTAAATAAAAATTACTTACCAAACGGGGTGGAACTTAAATTTTCAATTGCGTCGAATTCAGATGTATAATTTTTTTAGCATTTGTAGCACTGGTAAAATAATTTTAAGAAATGTATTCACAAGATTGTTCTGTTCAGCGTTCAATTGTCCATATAAATAAGCGAATTTACTATTTTATATAAAATTATATTATTTATACATTGGCAATATCTTATTATTAAACGAAATCTGATACAAGGCATGAGAAGTTAATATGACATTTTATTTCATCTTTGTTTTTAATAATATAAAGTTGAACACAGAATCTCATCACAATCGGATACTTTATCCGACTATCCAATAGAACAGTTTCTTAAACTGTGTTTCACGGAATCTCAGGGTTTCGCGGAGATCACTTGAGGATTCCGAGAAAGTACTTTTTTCAAAATATTCAAACAATTACTTTGAAAATTTTAACTAATAATCAGAAATGGTTAATGGAAAAAATCGTGTTAGGCGTGACATCTATAAAATATTACAATATTACATAACAGTAAATTGTTGTATGAAATGTACAATACATGATGATATGTAGTCAATAGTGTTTTGTACTTATAAAAACATAAAAAGATCGAAAAACGAACGCAACAAAAAATTAGTACGTGCAACGTTCCCATGTCATTATATCAAATAAAATGAGGAATTGCTTACGACCGTCAACCTTACCCTTGTAGAGCTGTACGTTTCGTCCAGGTGACGCGACGCTGTGCAGTGCAGTGCGAGTACGTGGTGTTTAGTGAAAATGCATTGGGAGTTCTATTTCCTTTTTTTTTTCGATGTATGATATATAAGTGAATATAAGTGAATTCTCGTCAGTCACGGTCGCCAAGACTAAATATCGAAATAGGTTGAATTTGGCGCCGACACTAAGACTTTTCTAATTTAATTCTACTTCAGATATTAATTATAAGTACATGCAGTCACATCAATCTCATTCGTCCCATTATTATTCATGTACTAATTTTAACTAATTCCTGTTATTAAAATCAGATATAATGTTACTTCTTGGAAGTTATGATATCTCCTAAATAAATAATTTCGCTGTTATGGCTTTTCCCACCGCCCACAAAAATGTGTAAAACAATAAAACCTATACCTAGTGTTCGACGCCACTAGTTATAATAATAATAATATTGTTTGCTAAACGTTTGACGCACGGAGAATAACAACAATACTACAATATACTCAGTATAGTGACCTGCGGTAAACAAATATAAACGATAAAAAACCAACGCGCGTACTATATCATCAAAATCGATTATATTTTATGTAATGCGTGTAACGTCACGATGTGTTGTTATATTGCTGATCACTCGTTTTCGTCGAATCCAATCACTTGTAAATTAATATCGGTGTTACATATTTGGGTCTAGTGAAAAATGAATCGAACTCAATTTTTTTGACTTATCTGTGCAGCAATTTAAAGTTTTCAATACTTCATCACGTGTCTTCGTTTATATTCAATAAATACAAATTATTATTATATTATATTATTAATAATTATTATACACATTTTGTAATCATTGCCAGGTGCGGATCCAAGGGGGGGCAAGGAGCTTAATCCTCTTCCTCCTCTTTAGACATGTTATATTTTATATAAGTATGTAGTAAATACTTAAAGAATATGTTTTTATATTTAAACATTTAATATCTAAGTATAATATATGTATTAACTACAATTATATATTTTGTCTTTCTTTAAATATAAATTAGCCCCCCCCCCCCCATTTCATATTTCTAGATCCGCCCCTGATCATTGCATAATTCTGGAAATTATGTTTTATTACAACATTTATCAGAATATGAAAGTATCAGTATGAAATATCAGTATATGAATATTAGTTTGAAAAAACCCACTAACAATAAAATGTTATCTTTTAAATTATAACAGTTTGACGTACATAATTCTGCCTCCTTATTCAATGAGATTTTTTTATATGTGAATCGAGTAATAAAAATACTTATGTACATATATATATATATATATCAGTGAATCGCAATGTCAAATAATTCTTTAAGATCTTTTAGACCACTCGACAAAACGTATTTTTTAGATTTCTTATATTAATAACACAGAAAATAATTTTTCATAATTTTAAATTTTATACAAATAGGGGTGTGATGGATCAAGTGTTCAAAGTGAACACAAATAAAAATAATTATCGGATGATTTGAGTGATAGTGATATATTTATGTTTTGAATAGTACCAATAATTTTAAAATGTTCAATCACGAAAAGTAGTTTTAATAAAACAATATAGGAAAATCCGCGTAAATCATCAATTAAATTCAGTAAGCCAATTAGATTTTTATTTAAAAAAGGAACACCTATAACTACAGTTGAGGAAGTCAATGCTGCTGAACTTCAAACAAATAACAAATAAAATCCTACCCATATTGAATGAACATCAACGTAAAACATACTTTAATATTCTTAATAGTGTTGCACAATGATGTCGCATTTCGATATCAGACCAATTTTGCCGATATCGATATGACAAAAATAATATTCGATATCGAAATACGACATCGCAGGTAAATATCCAACTTTTTATCGATATCGAAAATTGATATCAATTCGTTGCAATTTGAAATTTCTATTTTTTATTTATATAAATTTTGACAGTAAATCAATGTCTAAGAACAATTAAACACCATCGATAAGCAATACGATAAAGCTCTTACAATAGACGTATATAGCTGTGACTGTTAGATTTTTACAATTTGTCTCGTTTTTTCCGTCGTCTACGTTGAGTTAAATAATTAATAAGTTAAATTAATAATAACTTATTTGTCAATAGTTATAATTAATAAGTTAAATAATTAAATAAAAATTATGAGTTATATTAAGATAGTACCATTACCTGGAGGTCGTAGTGACATATGGAAACATTTTGGATTTCAAATAGATAATAATGGTACAATATTAAATAAAAAATAAGTTCACTGTCGCGAGTGCAAGTCTATTATTGCGTACAGTGGTAAACTTTTTTTATACTTTTTATTTACACTTTTTTAATGTAAGAAATATTAATTTCAAAAAAAAAAAACCGTCAATAAATTTTGTATTTAGTGTTGATTGTGTAATGATTATTTTTTTTTCCTTTTTTAGTCTATAAATTATTATAAATTAATAAATTATATCGATATATCGTTTGTCGATACTGATATCGTTTGTTTTTCGATATCGCGATATGATATCGATATCGTTGAACTGATATCGATAACGGAAAATATATCGTTGTGCATCACTAATTCTTAATGATTGATGAGGTGATAGTTTATAGTAAAATTGAATATTAAAATATATTATATACTCGTACTTCTTATTTTGCTTAAGTCTGTAATACAGCTTCCGATTCATCTAGTCAAAGTTGCTATACATACAATTGTACCCTGAAGGACATGAATGGTATAGATAATATAGCAAAGTATTAAACTAGACCAGAAACATTAAAATTTTGGTTAGGTTGACTCGATCAGGTTTTTTGAATGTTTGCTTCACATACAAGTAAATACAAAAATAATCATATTTATCATTTTTAACTATATTTTACATTATTTCAAACATAAAGTTCGGTTATTTAATAATAAAACGTTACTTACTAAACGAAAAAAAATAATACATCATCGTTTCAAACAGAAATAGGATTACATGTGGATATTTTTTTACAAGGTAAATTTTAAGTTTTATTGTTCGTACGAAATGTAAAAACTATTAGATACATATTCAAAAAAAATATTAATATGAGTTGAAGAACCACTAACGATGGTAATATTGCAAGAAAGTTCTTTCAAAATGCAGAAATTAGTTAAGAAAGAACTGTTATAGATTTAAATTTAATCGATAAATTTGGTACTATTTTGATTGCTCTAGCCAGTGGTTATGGAATTAAAGACAATGGAATTGAAAAATATACTGTTGATATGGAAAAATTATTCGTTTCACTTTATATATGGTTTTATATGCCACCCTCTGTTCATAAAGTTTTAATACATGGAACTGATGTTATTCGCATTTCACTCCTCCCAATCGGTAATTGTTATGTTTTATTCAAATTATTGTTATTAATAAAAAATCTTGTTTGGACAGTTAATGAATAATGCTATTACTGTTAAACATGACAATTATCAGTATAAGCGCAGGAAGCTTGAAACAAAGAATTAAAAAAATATAAAGAGCATAACATTCGAAAAAGATCGAAAGTAAATGAAAACTTCGTACATGTGTTACTCGTATAGTCAGATCCTTAGATATATTTCCAAAGAAATTGTCCTTAGAAACAAAAAAAAACCTCATTTTCTACAGAAGTTACGTTGCTATTAGTTCTAAAAGAAGATGATATCAATATTGGATATGAAAGTTCTACGAGTGACAATTGTGAGACAAAAACTGATACCGATAGCAATTAATTTTAATCACAAACATGCTTGACTGTGATCAAACATTTAAATAATATTGTATAATATAATAATGTTTCAAAATATTTTAAATTTTATATTATTATTTTTGGTCATTTAAATTTCGTTCTATCCCACTGTATGACGGTCGGTATGCTAGGAACTTTTTCAGATTCGTCTATTGTACGTCAGAAAAATAATGTAAGCTACAGTGATCAATAACAAATGCGCGTCGTACCTGTACTCCTAAAAAACGCGGGAATCCTGTTAAGACGTACGACCAAAAATATTCGCGTTTTGTGGACATTGCACAAGTTGGCAAAAACAAAGTTTAAACGGTCGTATTTATATATTACTGTATTAATGGCCACTCGATGTTTCGCGCGAAACTTCTTAACAGCAAAAAGTTTTATCGAAACCAAATAGTATTTACGCAGTACAATTGCAGCGCGCCTGCACAACGACCTCGCAACATATATTATACTACGTATACTATGTCGTGCGGCAAACAAAGCTGAAATGTTAATCACGTATCCATTCATCGATGTATGTGTTTAAAACCATGTGCCATGCGCACATACAGTTGTTTCACGCAAATGTTACGTGGGTACTACTCTCGCTGAAACTTTATAATTTGTTTACTTGACGTGTTTACATAAATTCTTTCCGAATTTCATTCGCAGATAAATCTACGTGCTCGTGCAGAGTAAATCACATCATATGCGTATCGTACCGGTGTGATGTGTCAAAAGCGGTCAACGATGAGAGGCGGGTGTGTAGCGCTCCGACACAAAGTTACAGACCGACGAACTGAAATCGTATGCTCAGCAACGGTGACCAACACGCGCTCTCACGAATAAATTGCGGAACGTTCTCACGACTGTAACACCGACAAGGTGCGACTGTATAAATCAGGATGTAGATAAAACGGTGTAGACACTGGGTGCGGAAAAGTGTATCCTAATCTGACGGCATTTAGTTATCCAAATGTTCACGCTAGGTTGCGCTAAGAACTATTTCCCGAGCGTACACTGCAAAATCGTATTATTTTCATTATTATACTTAACATTTTGTGATTTTGCAGTAACACACTTTTCCCTTTTGACCATGATGATACAGAAATTATGATTATTTTTGAATGATGATATTTTTATTCATAAATGCTAAGAACAACAAATTACATATTTTAAACATGATTCCGGATATTTTCGAGGAATTATGTTATTCGACTTATAGAGTAAATTCTAGTAAAAATATGTTTAAGTTTACTAATTATTTTGAAATTGAAACGAAGAGTATACTTGTTAAGGGATAAAATTTATTTATTTGTATTTTTATATCTATATTGTATAGTTTATATGATAAAATAAGCAAATTACAATTTGTTCATATTGATTTTGATCCAAGGAAATAAATTCGTTATATTCAAGTAGTTAGAAAAACTTATTATAATAATAAAACACAGCTACAATTGAATTAAAAAATCGAGGTTAAGAAACTATTTTTATCAACATTTTAAGTTACTCCACTGTGGAATTAGGCTTATATTAAATTCAGAAACATGTATAATTCATAATGATTCAGCGAAAGATACAATAAAACAATTTTTAACCTTTTTGTGGTAAAGAGTATGTAATCCTTAAATGTTCATTGATTAATTTTGTAAAGGTATTTTGTAATGGTCAGATTTTGTAAAAATATACGGTTCATGGAAAATTTTAATGCTTTCGAATACGAAAATTATTTACAGATTATGAAAAAAACTGTCAACAATTCTAAGTATCTGTTTCTGGATATTTATAATAGAATTGTTGTACAATATTCTCAAGTACAATTATTACCGGCTTACCCAATTATAAAATACGCAATTTATTACTATCCAACTCATAATAACTTTACAGTGACATTGTATTAAGAAATCATTACTTTCTATTTACTGTAAATAGTAATAATGTTAAAAATAATTATTTTTATTGAATACAAATAAGATTGTTTCAATAACAACTATAATAAAACGTCTTGATGGAAGTAATTTTTTAGAAATAAATAAGTTAAAAAATATTTACATAATGTTTTAAAACCTTATTCCATATCATTGTTGGTTCTTATTTTATTGATATTAAAAGTGAGACTAGGTCTTTTCATATAAGGATGCAAACATTAAAATATGAAAGTCTTTTTTACAGATTACTGAATATAATGTAATTTTTATTTTATTACAACATAATGTGTTATAAATTTTATTTTTGTTACAACATACAGTATAACGTATAATAAGTTTTATTTTCATTATATATTACAGTATAAAGTTGTTTTTAATAATTCATGGTGTGTACACAGAAGCGGGCTGAGGCCATGAAGGCTCAGGTGGGTTTAAGTTCTGAAACTATCAAACAAGCGACTCGTGTTAAATTTTTATTTCAAATAAAATAAATTTTTAAAGAACTTATATCAAAAAAAAAAAAAAAATTCTGTAGGTTTATACTAAATTTAACATAGTTAAATAAAACAAATTACTTTAATATTACAATAAAATTTTAAAAATGTATTATACAAATAAAATGAAAAAAATATATTTTTGACTAAGGTCAGCATAGTAAAAATAAACAAGTTACTTCAATATTTAAATCATAAATATTTAAAAAAAAATGTATAATAATAATTTCAAAAATAAATTTAATGTTTTTAATTTAAATACTATTTTTAATTGGGTGGATGAAATGGAGAGAAGCATCGGGCGTGTTATGCGATAAAAGAATTCCAATTAGACTGAAAGGTAAATTTTATAAAAGTGTAGTGAGACCAACTATGCTGTATGGTTCAGAGTGTTGGGCGGTTAACAGGAGAATAGAACAAAGTATGAGTGTCGCGGAAATGAGAATGCTTAGATGGTTGAGTGGAGTGACAAGAGAAGATAGAATAAGGAATGAATACGTGAGAGGTAGTGTTGGTGTAGCGCCAATTGTGGACAAGATGAGAGAAAATAGGCTGAGATGGTTTGGGCATGTGATGAGGCGAGAGGAAACGAATGCAGTAAGAGTGGTTATGAAGATGGACGTTGAAGGGAAAAGAGGAAGAGGAAGACCAAAAAAGAGATGGTTGGAGACTTTGGAGAATCACATGAAGGCTGTCGGTGTGTGTAGAGGAGATGTGATTGACCGAGTAAAGTGGAGGTGTAGGACAAGGGTGGCCGACCCCAAATAGTTGGGAGGAAGGCGAGGCAAAAGAAGAAGAAGAATTTAAATACTATTTTTAATACTAATTACTATTATTGTATTAAAAAATGAATATGTTACTAAGTGTTCCAGAACTTCTACCAATAGTATCAATAATTTTATCTGTTTCTGGAATAATATCTGCTTATATACTAATCAATATTAAAGATTCTAATAAATCTTCCTTCATTGCACTCCTCAATCTGTTTTTTATTTTTTTTTTAATATTTGTATGTCAAGTATAAGTTTGAAAATTTTGATGTATGTAAATTATATTTATATAAATAGTCCAGCAAATGTGATGGACAACTGCAGCAGCTTACTTCCTTTCCAGACTTACAAGTAATTGTTTCAAAATTATCACTAGATTTTGCTGAACTATCGTCAAGAATTTGAGATTTTGTGTTACTTTTATGTGCAATTTTGTTAAAATTCTAATTAACAAAATGATATAAATTGAAGAAACTCTTCTTTTAATACGATTCCTGATTCGGCATTTTATTTAAAAGCAACATATTTTAAATTATCGTCATTAATTTATTGAGGATTTTTGACGAATTCTTTAAAACATTGTGTATTAAATGTACCTAATATTTCATACATTTTTTGATTTTTTTCAAACATATTTATTTGAACATCGTAAACTCTGGGTATTGACTTTAAAAGAGTCATGCAGTGAAATATTTCTGATATCATTCGAAGCTTTCTCACCGGGCATTTTTTTAATTTTCGGGCTTCATAAATGCTTGTTCTATAAATATATTTTCAAGTTTAATTTAATCAGAATTGTTTTTAACCAATACAAAATTAATAGATTTTTCCTTAACTCTATCATAATTAGATGACCCTTTTCTAATATCACTTAATAAAGTCTTAATTAGATTTATAACAGTAATAAAATCTAATTCTTTAGATTGAAGGTATTTTGAAACGGCAGTAGTGTAATGAAAAATTTCAAGGAATATAAATTAATTTATGATGATTTCAAAAGATGATTAAGGATTCCAATTTCTCTTCTACGACATTATACAATGCTTCCCCAGTACCAGATTTTGATTCTACTAAAGCTGACATTTTCCCATTGATTTTTCCATTCAAAACATATCTTATACAAACACACAATAGATCCATAACCGATGTATCTTGAGTAGAATCGACCACTAATGAATACTGAGAATTATAATGAATACTCAGAATAACCGGGTGAATAACCGTGTGAATAGATACACTTTGCACTGTTAGAACTTGGCGGCGCACTGCCGTGCACTCAGATAATACAATAAGCAGTGTTGGGTATTATATCGATAAATTAACTATTTAATTAATTATATTTTATCTATCGAGAAATTTTCTTAACAAAGTAAATAATTATTGGCAGTTATGATGCAAAAAAAAAGCTTTTTTACTTATTTATTTTTTAAAGACAATATACATGATGCCTGGGAACGACGTCAAACAATATTTTAGACGGTGGGTCGCTATCGTTAATTGAAACGAATAAAACATTTTGGAATGGCTGTGAGACCATCCCTCAAGGTCGATACCTCACAAAAATATTTTTAACTTAACATAAACTCCAGTGGATTGGAAGAACTTCCATCGGCCAGAGTAATGCGTGTTGGTTATTTTACGTCTGAGCTCCGTGCAACAACGTTGAACTCATGTGGTATTTAGCTGACGAATACATTTTATCTAAAACTGAATATTTTTTTATTTCAATGAAATAAATTCAGTCATAAATAATAATAAGTTCATAACAAGCTCGTTAAATTCGCATTATTTCTTATTGTTTTTTCAGTAATTCGGTACTTCGGGCGAAAAAAATATTTGAAATATTTATCTACATAAAATAAAAGAAAAATGTAGATATTTAAAATATTTGAATATAAAATGTTTATTATTAATTTTTTTGTTTAAAAAATTAAAAAAAAATAACATCTAAGTCTTTTGATTGTTAAAGTGATTAGAATTATTGGATAAACTCATATTATTGTTTCACATAAAATCGTTTAATACAATTGAATTGAAATAAAATTATATTTTCATACTCAAAAATATTAATTCAAAGGTGGTATACAAAAGATTTTAGTCCCATTGGAATGTAATATTTGTGTGTTATCGGAGAAAGCTATTTATAAATGTTATGTTATATATTCATAATTTAATCTACATCATAAATAAATCTTTGTTCAACATTGCCTTCAGTCGTTAAATAAATAAATACAAAAAATCAATAATACTTGTTGTGCTCATTTTTTTGAACCATGAACTAAATACTTCTTAAATAATACAATATTACCTATTTGTTTATGTTTTTGGTATTCTTTTCACCAAGTGCTTGTTGCATTTACAAACTATTATTTTGTAAGTTTTGTGTTTGGATATTCTTAATTGTATAAAATGTATAATTTTTTCAAAGTTTTATTTACAAAGGAGCATGCCATGTAATCGCATCCCATGTGGAATTTACCACATAAGCAATGGGAAATATCAACACATTAGGTTATTGGATGGATTAGGGGTTGGTGAAGTTATCCACTTTCCAGAGGGTCATCCCTCACACGGAAAGCAAAATAACAACTATATTAGAACCTATAAAAGTAACGTGTTTAGACGCAACCACCTTATTTCAGCCGGTCACGCACCTCCTTTCAACTATGTAACTATTGTGGTCGAATGTATAAAAAAATTTAGTTCGTTCTTATTGGTGAAAATATAAGATTTTATGTTACATACACGTTTATTTATTTCGACTTGTGTACACAATTTAATGACATATGAGTACGAGGTCTGATCAAAAAGTTCTAGGACTTTTTGAATAGCGTGCCAACAGGCGATAAAGAAAAATGCGGTTAGTAGCACCGTGTGAAGGAAGTTCTCCCGGGCACAGCTGTTTTTCAGATAGTTGATAAAACGTTATCTTGGATATATTATCCAAGTTTATCCAACTTAATGGATTGACAGTTGTTTTAGTAAATCGACTTTCTCGTGTTTGGCGATTTCGTAGTTTTGTTCGTGATGGAAGGGAAAGAAGAACAACACGTTTGCATCAAATTTTGTGTGACGTTGGGGAAAACGTATACTGAAACTTTTCAGATATTACAAAAAGCTTTTGAGGATGAATGTTAGAGTCGTTCAAAGTGTCACGAATGATTTAAAAGGTTCAAAGAAAGCTGATCCTCGTTCAGGATGCCCAACAGTTTCGGCTGACGCATGTGCAGTTATTCTGTTAAAATTCCTTGGCATGAACCAAATTAAATTTTGAATTCTTCTGCCATTTCACGAATGGTTAGACGTCGTTTCGAACGCATTAGATCTTTTTATCTTGAAAAAAAAGCACATCGTCATATACGCTCCAATAACGTCCATGTTATTCAAAAAGTCCCGGAACTTTTTGATCAGACCTCGTGTTCTTATTGACTCTTGTTGTGGTGAAGGTTTACTTTTCAATTTTTAATTTATACAAAATTACAGTGTATAAAAGTTTTTATGTAAGCTTAGTTGCTCTCATGAACTTACAATTATTTTAATTATGAAACCAATAATTCGATTTTTGATTACGATTCGGTGAAATGTTTGTGTAATTTCGTACCAAAACTTGAATACATTGTACTTCCATAATGCATTGGCATAATATGCCAGTAAATTATATTATTTGTTTAAGTATTAATTATTTTGAGTAATATATCATTTTTACCTGACGGTGCTAATATGGTTGTAGAGATTGAGAGGGGGTGTATGTACTATATAATTGTTAATATTTTTATTTATTGTGGCCATCTACTTAAATACATCTGAATTATATATGATTCACAATAAAAGATAATAATTAAATTTGGATTTATTTAACATTAACCGAGTGATGTCCATATAAGTCATGCGTTTTGATTAATATTTATTTTTTATTTTTTAAGAATTAAGTATCACCATAATACGGATCATTTTAACATTAGCCAATTTGTCATACTACTTGTATAATTTATTTTGTCAGTTTTGCTGCATATTGTATAATATTACATTTTTTTTTTGCCACAGATTACATAACAAATTTTAGATAAAGGCTAATTTTGCCGCAGATTACCACCATTTCCTATAATATTTTATAATGTAATTTTCAAAATTCAGAATTATACATATATATACAAAATGAACAATGTTAGTACAACATATAAACATTCATTTTCGCATTAAAAATAATAATATTAATAAAATTAGATTTTTTTAAGTCGAATAAATAGGTAATAATAATTATTTAATTTATTGTAAAAATGTAACATTCAGTAGAAGCCGGTATTAGGAACACTTTGGGACAAGGTAACCGATTGTTTTGATTTCTACTTATTTCTACTATTTTCTATAAAAAAAAATGAAAAAGATATATGTATTAAAAATTATATACAGTGTATTTTTTATGATGTTTGTATAATTTAAAAAAGTAAGTATATATATATTATATATTCAACTATGTTTAATTCAAAAAAAGTACAATATTCCTATCTATCGATGTTTGTTTTTTTTTGCGTTTAGTAACTCCAAGACAATATTTTCATACGAGTAATGCTGCTTAAAACCTTTTTCATCCACATGTTTCTGGACTACTCTCTTGAGGAAACTAAGAGTTTTTTTGATTTCATTGCCTGATGGTGGTGTCTGGAGTGTCTCGCTATTTTTTTCTTCATAATCAGAAATGGCCTGTTCGAGGATCGTTTGAGGATTCATTATCGATTTACAAATCTCTTCTATAGTTTGTATATCTGCAACACCGAGGTGTGAGTCCACATCAGTCCAATCGCCGTACACTTCATCTTCTGAAAGATCAAATGGTTTTTCAGACAAACTATGTTCGTGTTTGTCGTTTATTTAATCATCTGTTTTGAATCCACCACGACGAAAACAATTCCGAGTTGTCTCCACATTTACTTTATTCCGCGGTTCTTTTACTATATAAATAGCATCAATAATGATTATTTTTTTTTTTTTTTTGTTATATCGTTAGCTCGCAGGGAACTAGATACATCCTGTGGACCATTATCAATCATTGCGAGAAATGTTTCCCTTATTGATGATCTGTAGTAACCTTTGAAGATGCGTATGATACCTTGGTCACATGGTTGAACGATTGAAATATTATTTAATGGTAAGATGATAATTTTTTTGTGCTTTAATTTTATGTAGCCAATAATATGAGCGGGACAGTTATCAATGAGTGATAAAATTTTCCGATTGAGCTCTTTGTCCTAGCTAATCAGCCAATCTTTTAAAATTACTTCAGTCATCCAAGCGCTTTTCTTTGCCTTATCTACTGGTAACGTTTTCTCTCCCTTGAAACATTGTAGATTCTGATTCTTACCTATCACCATAATTTTTTTTCCCCCCGTTCATGCTGGCACAACACAAAAACTTGATGTCTGGTGGAATTATTAACTTAATTTTTTTACTTTTTACCTTCACTAATATTTTAACAAAAATCATGTTTCTACAGGTAACTAATCAATAAATATAATGATAAATAATAATATACATATAACTAAATATATATTGCATTTGTGTTTTGAAAAAACATGCATAGTATGTATTTGATTTATAGGAAAAAATGATCATATTATTAAATATATGGTAGTCGTACTATAATCAGTGTTCATTTCAGACTTTCTATCCCGGAGGGGGACGTCACAGTAGTAAATAATTAATATATAATTATATTTTTGTAATAATTTTATCTTTATAGTTAAAAAACCAATAAATAGTTGTCAACGAGAAAAATTTGAAAAAGACAAAAAATTGTCCCGGTTTTCGACGAATAAAATATGGTAACCCTATGTATAATTCATATTTTATAATTTATTTATTTATTATTTTTTACATTCACTATCCATATTAGTTTTTTTAATCACTATAATCCATTCATTTTCACTAACTAGTCTATCTTTGTACTTTAAAATTGTACTTGTTATTGGAGTTGTTCCATAACGCATTTCGCTTTTGTTTTTCAGATATCAAAAGTCCCATAATAAATAAATAGTACGAGCGCATTGAACTCAGCTATGTGTGGTGAAAAAAACAAAATGTTTTATTTTTCATATTATCCTATCTTCTGACATACTTGCGCGTGTGTGGTTTTAATAGGTTTAGGTCTCGATTTTCAAATGAATCAGTTCACGTTGACATCAATCCATTTACGAAAAAATATTACGCAAGCCCAATATTATTCTTGGAGAATTGATTCAACTATATAAATCCGAGCTTTGTCCTTTGCTCATAAAAATCCTTCACCGGAACTTTGTAAATTGCCTCATATGATAATTTGTAATTATTTTTCAAGTGCTTGAGATGATATTTTGGTAGGAAAAGTTAAGCATTCACTAGTCCTCACTCTTACCAGAAATCTCAACGTTGCTGTAAGTCTCTCTCGTGTAGTGATATAGCTATTCTCGTTACCGTGTTCTGTTTCTGAACTAATGGTATGACAATTGAAAGCAGCTTTGAATAAATTGTATCATTAATTCGCAAATAATTACAGTAATCTGGATGTTCAACTTTCAATTCCGTTATCAATTTAACATGCGTTTATTATTCCCTGTTCAATAAAAACTCTTTACCCAACATTTCTCGATTTTTTCTTTTTCTTTTTTTTTTTATCAAGTAATTTCAAGTAACCTAGATATCGCTAACGTATCGTCGATGTCGCGTCTACGTGCCGAAGCAATGTTCTAGACATATGACTTTTTTGACCAGAATAGTTATTATAAATGAATTATTAAATTCAAAAAGGGCACATATCCACATATTCTAAATTGCACAGGAGACACAAAAACTTAATATTTCTGGAAAAAAATTTTACAAAAAGCAATAAATTGATTTTCATTCAACGTATTTTGTACTATTATTTTTGTACATTCAGTTTCTACAAATTGCAATTTTCGCAAAACGAACATATATCCAAGGAAATATATATGGATGTATTACGTAAATCGTGTATGTACGGAGACTATTTGAAAGTAAACAAAAACGTAATCGGATGAAAAAAAATAAAAATCTATGCTCCATCGGGGACGTATAAAGTCCATTAAAAGGACTGGAGTAAAAAAACGCATTAACCATACAAGTGTACATCATACACGCGTACACAAATGTGCGCACACTTATCCTTATTTTCTTTACCTCCTCTCTTTATCGCGCCGCCACCGATAACGTGCCCATCGTTTCATACTCGGCATCCCTGCTGCTCCTCCGCCGCCATACGTTCGTCAGCCGCGTGAAATGAAATGTTCATGTATACTTTGTAAGGGTTTATCGAAGACACTGCACTTCCGAATCGTACATGCATATATACTTGTATGTTTTGTGTGTGTGTGCGTATATTGAGCGGTTTGTCGACAAAGGGACATATCGGATAACACGCGATATCCATTAATAAACATCTGGTGTTTTAATGATTTCTAAATGCAGTGTGAAAATAATATTATTTATTATTACGATCGCTGTACACCGGCAATGCGCTTACACGATCTGATGCGGTACCGGCCGCCGTGCGCGCATAATAATTTATAATATGCGTATAAATCTCATTCGTATACATCTCCATGAATATTAATCTTTTTTTCCACATTTTTTTAGCATTGATTACGTTAGATTTTTATAATCAATGGTTTTAGTGTAATTTTATAATAGAGGGCCATATTATACGACCCACTTATGAAAAGCGTTATTTATCAAATTTGAACTTTCATCCATTGGAAAAATAACTTCCGAGGTACTCCATATCATATTAATGAAATTACGGAACATTCATTTTATAAAACAAGTTGTAATGAACGTTTCAAGTAACGTAATTGAAAACCCAATGGGTTTTATGGTTATTGGATAGTATTTAACATACGTTTTAATTTATTTATTGATTGAAATATTATACGGATCCGATTAGATGAATTTATTAATCCATAGCATTCGAAAGCATATTATTAAACAAAAACAATAATTAATATTGTACAGAATAATTATATTAATATGATATTCTAAAAAGAAGAAATACGGAAATACAATAATTAACTAGTAGTACCACCTATGAAATTTGAAGCTTAAAAATGCAGCGCCCTTACATAGGTGGAACTACGGGTCATGACTTTTTTTAAATTTTTTATAAACTTAAAGTACCCTTATACCAACAGTGCCTACAGTCCCATGGGGCAAACATAACCATTCCCTTCTTAGATTCAGCACTGATAAATAGAAAGAAATTGGTATAAATAATATAACCCTTTTAGCAACAAAATAATAATATTATTAGCTACACCGATATCAATTTATCAATGTGATTGTAGGATGAAAATACAACCTACGTTTTTTTCGTATAGCCCCCGATCATGAATTACATCGAAATACAAAAAATATTGTATAATTTAATTTATTATTATATTTTCAGAGATGCTTCCATCGGAAAACCTGTCATAAATACATTAATAATGTCGAAATAACCTGGACAGTATGATAATAATAATAAAATACTGAATATCACAGGAATACGGTACCACCGAAGTGTGCGGATTGAATAAATTTCTACATATTCGTTTATATTTTAGCATTAGTTATAGAATAGATTACAGAATTTGAGAACAATTGTTATAAAAGTTAAAACAATAATTTCTAAATTGTAAGACATTTTGTAATATTATAAAATAGTTTTTTCGAAAATGTTTTTTTAATACTTTGTGTGCTAATATAACCATTTTTTATTATACTTAATATACTTTTCTCCAACTTAAGAATTAGTACTTTTTATTTATTTACACCTGCAATTTTCCGTCCCAATAATTTAATATTATGTATTAAAGACAACAAAATGCATATGCTCCGATTGGTGAGTAACAAACAAGAAGTTCAATAAGCGTTTCAGTATTTCATGAGAAAAAAACAGTAATAATAAAACAGTATATTATTTGTAATTTTGATGTGGTATGAAATACTTTGGTATATTAATTTTAAGTGCTAATTTATGTTTTGTTTGTAAGATTTGTTATTGTTAAAATTATAAAAAAGGTGGTGACATAGTGTGGCACTTCAATTTGCACATTAGTTCCGATCCGATAAAATATCTGTTGTGGTTCACTGATTTTGTGCACGTCGGACGAACAACCAAAAGTCAGACGATACTTTATCGATCGGATTTTAATGATTACTAAAAATAAACGGTACGTTTGAACACGTCGAAATTATCAGAATAATAACAATTTTATTTCTTCGTACACGTCTACGTAATTTTTATTTAATTTTGATACAAACGTTATATAACGTTTTAAGTATTCGTATATACTTATACACACACACACACACACACACACACATACACACACACACACACGCACACACACACACACACATATATATATATATATATATATATATATATATATATATATATATTAATCAATAATTTTATTATAAAACTTATAACTAAACATCTTGGTACTTTGGTAATTATTAAATTTGCTGGTCAGGTAATAAGTTTTTAAAATTTGTCATGATATTTTGGAGGTGGGGGGTTTGAACCATTCCACATTCATACTTGCCAAATGCAATTTTAAATTTTGCCGAATAAGTACTCAACTTTTACATTTAGTTATTCAAAAATGTTAAAAATGTATATTATACAATAAAATATTAAATGCACATAATCTTTTCTTTTTTTTTTTTTTAACACTAAATCCTTAATCAAATAACTAAATATTCATATACAAATATGTTTATTTGAATATTAAAATGAATTAATTAAATTTAAGTTGCGTACAACTACAGCCTGTTAATAATACATGTGTACTTGTTAAACAGTGGTCGAGTAGCTGTATATTATAAATTATAGCATTTAGAACAGACAGGGCCGGATTAGGATATATGCCACCCATAGCCTGAACAAAATTTACCACTTAGTTTACTTATTGATATTTTACTTTTAAATGTGATACGTAAAAGACCCATTGGGCGTCCACATATATTTATATGTATACTAGCTGATTCCGTGCACTTCGTTGCTCGTTAAATATACCAACTCTATATAACTCAAACTTTGTTCAATTCGTTATTTAATATTCGGTAGATGATGTTCTAGATTTATCTTAAGTTTTCTGTTGCCCGGAAAAAAAATTCTGATTCGCAACAGTATATTATCAAGAAGGCAATCTACCTGCGGTAGATCGCGGACCTAGTGCTGTTTGTACGTACCTTAGTGTATGATTTAAATTTAATAAAGTATCAAAGTTACACCAAGTTTGACATAATACAGTGGATTAATATAATCAATTAATACATAATCCTAACCTAACCTTAACGTACTAAAATCCGTTGAATAAAAAAAACCAAATTTAATCCTTTTTAAATTAGCCTATCTTCTTCCCACAGATCTGCACACAGACATTCATTTATATACAGTGAAACCTCTAAATACCGGGCACTCTTGGTCGCCGTAATTTTGTCCGTTATTTAGAGGTGTCCGTTATTCAGAGGGGAAAAAATATTCGTAAATAATTCGGATAAATAATAACTACATAATATAATATTCAACATTTATATAATATGTACTTATGTATAATAATGATATAGGTTTGTTTTTTATTTGTATTATTTTAATAATAAATAAATATTAGTTGTATATATTATTATTTAAAATTGATATTATATATAAAAAATTTATTACACACTCAAAATTCAAGAATCTCAATTTTTTCTTTTAGACTTAATCTTTTATATTTACTAGCCATTGCGTAATACATTACGTTTATGAATACGTCCGTATGTATTATAATCACAAATACAACTAAATAAGTACTAAAAATGTACGAGTAGGATAACATCACAGAATATAAACTATAAAAATGTTTCATTGACGCGATAATGGACTGTAAGATAGACTATAATAATTATATATAATTACAATTATTGTACATAGTATAATGTAATGTATTGCAATATCGTTAGATTAGATATTTCTTAAGCCATTCTGCAATATTATTCTATATTTACGATAAAAATTATCAATATAAAAAATTAAATTGCCATAAAAGTATCCGTTATTTAGAGTGTCCGGTATTTAGGGGTTTTCCTATATAAAAGTGGTGAAAATGTCCCCGTTCCCATAAAAACGTCCGCTATTTGGAGGTGTCCGCTATTTAGAGGTGTCCGTTAATGGAGGTTTCACTGTATATATATAGAGCTTGCAACGTCGGGTAATTCATTATATTAATTTTATATATTACCAATGGCAACCACTAATAAATAAATATTATTCTCAAATCTTATAACCCCCACAGCAACCATTTATAAACAAAAATTGCCATCGTAAATCTCAAAATTCCTGTTTGAGCACCTCCTGGGGTTGGTCAATCCCCTTTTTAAATTAACCTTAAACGTATTCTCAGACCTACCAAATATACACAGAAAATTTCTTGAAAATCGGTCAAGTCGTTTCGAAGGAGTTCGATAACTAACACTGTGACACGAGATGTTTATATATTAGATATATTTATTAGGGCATTTTGTTTAAAATTTGTTATGTTACCTAGTTATTCAAATAAAATATTTAATTTAATTGATACGTACTTTAAGGACTTAAGAAATCAATACTTTATATGATGAGAAATGTTACGGCGTAGCGTAAAATAAAATAATAAACATTGTAGATACGATTATGTATCTTATGAATTAGATTTTTTTTGGATTTATTTAAATGAGATTTTGGATGTCATAGTTTATCGCGAACATTTTCAAATATTGTACATCAGACATGTTAAACTCAAAGTATCAAGTAAGCCAATAAATATATGGAGTAGTTTACTATGCAGGTTACGCATAAAAATGTAACGAAAAAAAAATTATGTTATTAAATTTATGTATAAATAAAACCATCAATAAAACTTATTTGATTATAGTTTATCAACATTTAAGACACAATAATGTACACCAAATAACAATATAACTTTCTATAAGAAATTATTATAATTGCGACAAGACTTTAATATTTTACAACTTTTTTTTTAATGTTCATTTTTGATTTTGTCTATTAAAATAGGTAGGGCCGCGTGTTTGATTTGACTGTTGTACATTATTTACTATAATAATTATTATGAAACTTGCTACGAAAAACATAAATAATACTTGTTATATTATATAAAATAAACAAAATTAAGTTAACATTTATTTATATGATACAATATTATTAATAATAAAATAAATAATAATATACGTCCTCAATTTTGGTCGCGGTTAATTTTGAACAATAAATATGTATCGATATTGTTTCACATGGTACTATGTCCAAATAACATTGTTTTATATTTTAACTTAATTTTTACATCACACCATAAAAAAATTTGCTTTTCGTTTCGACCTTTTAAATTTGCCGCCTTAGGCTACAGCATAAACAGCCTAAGCGGTAATACAGCCCTAAAAACAAAATATTTTTTTGTATACGAATATTCCGTTGTGCGGAAATTTCAGTGCATTTTATAAGGAATTTTTACCGGGCGACAAAAAATGTTTTTCTCAAAATAGTCAATGTATAATACCATAGTACGATTATAGTATAACACAATCGTTTCGCATTATTTCGCACAATCTTCCAAAATAATGTTGACAAACTATAATCACTCGTCTAGTTAACTAGTTAAAAAATGCACTGGGAAATTTCGATAATAAGTCGAACAACCATTATATTATATTTACATAGAAATATCACAGATTGTAATCTGAGTTTACTGAAACTCGTGTAATTGCTGCCACGATGTGCAAGTATAAATATGCTTCAATGCCGAAAAGCCGTTATTTCACGATCGATCATAATCGACGGACAAATGATAACAAAAATAATAAAATATAATTTCAAAAAAAAATATTTATTCATTCGTACAACGCTATAAAAAATCTCTCGGGGACTTTTAATATCATAATTTTATTCCCCGATTATCCCTATACCATGGCCACTTATATATTCTATAATCAATTATTATAGGTACGTGTATAGTATAGCCCTGCACGGGCCTAACTTTTTAAGTCCAAGCCCGTAGAAAATATAACTTTACTAATGATACCCGCTCTGCCCGATTTATTCCACTTGGATATACAGTCCAGCCCAGCCCAGCCCGGCTCGATTCATTTATCTTAAATATACGGCCCAGCTCAATACGTTTAACTTAAATAAATGGCAAGACCCACTCCAAATTTTCACTGAAATATATGGCCTTGACCATGTATTCAAATGGTTAAAGACCACTGCTGTACAGTGTACACTATCACCAAGTACTACCTAGTACTACCATCCTAGTACCTACTACTACATTGTGTGATGTAAATAGTAAAGGGTAAAAAAAAAATAGGTAGTCACTAGTTAGTACACTAAATCAATCTTCTTTTTTAATCAAAATATAAAATAAACTTTTAATTAAAATACAAATTAAACATTTAAACAAAATACAAAATGAACATTCAATTCAAATTAAATTAAAAACATCTTAATATTTAAATGTACTGCTTTAAAAAATTATAAAATAAAAATTTTTCATATTTTCTTCTGATAGTCTTGTAAAAATAATAATGCGTCGATAATTTCTGCTTTAAGATTGTGTAGGGCTCTAAGGGCCAAGCCCAGCCCAAATCCGGTTTCGGCGACATCAAGCTCGACCCGGCCCAGCCTAAGCCCGGCTTTGGGCCGGACCAACCAGGGAACAGGCCGGGTCAGCCTGGTCCGTGCAGGGTTCTAGTGTATACTTACTATATGTGTATATGTTATGTAGGTATATATATATATATATATATATATATATATATATATATATATATAGTATACATATTTATTGTTTATGAATATATTCATATTAATAAATATATAATAATTTGGGAACGGATTTGTAAATGCATATTTTTATTAAAACAAGATATTTAAAATTCGATAAGAAATGTTCATGATTTCAATAATTTCTATTAAAATGATGCTACTTTTATTTTACATATTTTTACATATTTCGGTATAATTACATATTTTTATATATTTGGTAAATAAGTACATATTTTGTACATATTTTAGTAATTTTTGATTTTTTTCATCGATTTTTGACGAACAAACATTATCTTATTGATCACCAAATATTATACGTTATCTATATGGCAATTACGTACTTATTCCCGGTACGCTGGAAAGGAGATGTTGTAAAAAAGAAAATTGATGCTGTTAAAGAAAAAATTCCAGACTATATTGATTTTAATACAATTCTAAAAATTTGGAATTATCTCCTTCTGATATTATGCGTTCAAATATGCTTCAATTACATTGGTTGATGTGAAACGATCATTTAGCCGCTTTAAAAATATTTTGAGACCTAATAGGCGACATTTAACATTCGATAATTTAAAAGAAATCGTATCTAATAATTCAATGCAACAAATCATTTTGATAATTTTATAATTATAATTGTATTTTTTTTAATTAAATTTTTTTCCCACATATTTGGATGCTTTTAGCACATATTTTATAAATTATACTTTCATATGTATGTACATATTTCTGTATTATTATTACATATAAATCCGTTCCCTAATAATAATATAATTTAGTGTTATACTTACGTGCACAGCGATTCATATATTTTGTCTTATATTTGTAGAGAACGCGACGAAGACGAGGAAAGGTCCGATTATAAAACATATATGTCACTGTAGTATACATTATAATTTATTGTAGTATTTATATGTGCATGTTTATAAACTGGTGTGTTTGGTATTTTGTATTTAATTAAAATATTCCGGATTGTGATTAAATTGTAATAATAATTTTTATTCAATACGGTATGTATGTATCATTAGCACATATGGGTACAAGGGGGTGCTTAATATCCTCAATTTCTAAATTAGCACCTCCAGTTTATTTTGCAGTACAAATATTATTTAAATTAGATAATTTTTCGTTTATGAGAATTAATTTATTCCATTTTGTATTGATGTAATGTACTAATGCCACGGACGTAAAATGTACATATATTATACATGAATGTATGCAGTAGTATTGGGTATATGTTACCTATTTATAATGCATGTTATATTGAAATTACAGTAATAATAGGTTTATTATGAATATTTATTGTTGGAATACTAAAGGATTTTGTTTTTGTTTACTGTCTGCCAGTTGATCACTTATTGGTAAAAACAGGGACGGATTTAAGGCACTGCGAACTATGCGGCCGCATAGGGCGGCAAAATTATGTTGAAAATTTATTTTGATTTTGTAAAATTAAGTACATAATTTTTAAAATTGTATTTATCACTTCAAAATCTTGAAATTGTGGATTTTGTATTTTTTTATTTTTAGCAAAATAATATTTATATTTTCCCAGGAACTCGTCTACGACAACGACGATAGTATTGTATAATAGCTTAGCTTATTGTTTAAGAAAAGTCTCGTAATACTATAATAATCAAAAATTGCATATTAAGTAGGTATTGAAAAAATTAATTTATTTGAGGATATTTTATTAAAGAGGTAGTAAGTTTTTTTTAGATAGGAGCGGAAAATTGTTAAATCCGCCCCTGGGTAAAAATAATAATGTTTATTAATTCTATTTAATTATAACATAGACAATTACTAAATCAATAACTAAATAGTAAAACTGAAACATTTTGTATAACATATTTCCCCCTCCCCCTAAGGATAACTTTGAGGTAAATAATTTGTTGCATTCCCAAGTTTTAAACTTAATGTGCACCTATGATATGCATAAGTATATACGAGTATCTATATAGTATTTTATATATCGTATATGATAGACCTGTGACGGTAAGAATTACTATATTTTAATCAATGTTGATAATATATTTATAAATATAAATAATAATTTACGAATATTGTTATAAGTAAATTGACTTAGGATTAATTTACGACAATTATGATTTATGCTTTAGTGAATAATATAATAATAATAACTGAAAAGGTTTTCAAAATATTTGAATTGATGACATTTCGGGTTTAAATAATTGCAGTACAACAATATTATTAAGTTATATGCTGTTACTTCTATCGTACTTTTTTTATATGATATTGTTTATTTTAATCTATGTGTATCTATCTCGCTCAATACGTTTGGAAACGCACGAAAAGCTGTAGACGTGTATGAATTTGTTGTGTGTATGTGTGTACATATTTGGTATATGATATATTTCTCATTGTTCCTCTTCGATGATACTCGACAATACCGGTGAGAACGGAGCGAGAGTTCAGAAAGTGTTTTAAATATTTTTTGCTTCTGTTGTAAACAAGTGTAATGCGTCGTTAATCGGAGTTCCGTACACTCACGTAAAAATATAACCGCAGAGTAACGGTTTCTAATAACGCATTAAGTCAAAAAGTTGAATTTTCATTTCTTTCGAAACGTTCGCAGGTGAAGTTATTGTTTTTAATCGGCCAAGTGTACAGAATCGTCGTACCAATATTACCATTATGAGATAATATTATATAAACTGTCGAGATACAGAAAAACGCGATGTTTTTCTCCGCCGTGCGTTCCCGCTCCGGCCTCGCAAATGATTTAAAGCATGAACGACGTTTAACAACTATTTACATCCCGCGATCGACAATGTTATTATGCACATCATGTCTAAAATCACAAGCTCCGGTCTGATAACATCTTTGTTGACGTAAAAAAATGTTGCTCAAAAATACTCTTTAAGACACACAGGGACATGCGACTTTTCTCAATTAAACAATATAAAATATAAACACGTGAACATTATTTGTTTGTTGTACTCGTATACGCAATATTATAATATCACTATATTATACATATCGAGCGAATAGTTCGAGTGGTCTAATACAATTTGGAAGACTTAAAAACAAACACAATCATGAATTGACTAATATTAATTAACATCGATATTGAATAACTACATATTCTGTTGTATGAAAAAAAAAAATTATAATATAAATTAATAAAATAATAATAATAATAATAATAATAACAAAATATAATTAGACATTAAAAATACTTTGTTAACAGGTAAAATATGATTTATATGGATGTATAAATATAATTATAATTATATAAATATAATATAATATTTAATTCACTGTAATACAATAACACGTGTATAATTAATGTAGTGTTCGTATAACATGTATAAGGCGAATAATAATCATGTGACTACAATATATTATACACAGAGTTAGAACCAATGACGGCGCGATGCGGGTTTTATTGAAGTAGCTGCTTCATGATTAAAATAGGGTGGGTATATAGTGTTGTGTGACAGAAAAGCTTAATACATCATTTGCACGTTTGACATTTAATTTTCACTCTGAATTTAAAACTTTGACTTGGGTTGGATGCTCGATGCACGTAACTGCTTCATTGAAGAATAAACTTCGCACCGTCACTGGTTAGAACGGTTTTCAACATTTCAATTGGTACACAAGTTTACTTAGAACAAGTGTTGTACCGTACCGTCAATTTATTCAGACACAAATATGTAGTAGCAGAAATTCGTTATTTAAAGACAAGGATTTGTTGAAATTTGTAAATACGAGTTTTCGTTTAACCTAGGACGGAGCTCGTATACGATAGGTCGTTATTATAGGGCGCGTTATTAGTTTATTCGGAAAAATATTTTTTCCTTAGACACTGCGATGGGTTAATGTTATTTTTTTTTTTTTTTTTATGATTTCCTTCCCCACCAACACAAAACATTCTTTGAAATACTTTCGAAAATGAATAAACGTCAGGATTTCCAACGGTGAAAAAAGGAAATTTTATTTACGTAATAACATTGGTTATAAATACTAATACAACACTAGTATTTATAATCAATGATGAACCTCGACGCTTAATGTATTTTACAGCTTAACCGAGTGGGGAAACGAAATATAGTTTTGCGGTAAAAAAAAAAATCGAATAATCAGCCGTACGTGTTCATGAGATACTACTAAATAGACAGTTCTGTGTGTATGGTAAAGTATCGCACGAAATATCCGTCGTGCGATGAATAATCAACTCTATACTACGTCGACGTGACGCGAATAGAGCGCGTTGTCACATCCGTTCACTCTGCGTAGGAACCAGTGAGGAGAGGGACAAGGGAAAGCCTGATAATGAATTGCAATAGAATTGGTGTTTCTATGACGAATAAATTATTTTTTGTCTCCCGTAGAGATTTGAAAATTGTCCGCAAAGTTTTTGAACGTTTTCTAGTTATATTTGTAGGACTTGCGTAGTGGGAACCCGAAGATTCGGTTACGTTTTGAAATATTTTGACATTGTTGCAGCCTCCTCAGCCCTCTCCCCACCATTAAATACGTTTCCTGTGAACCGAATACCGCATTCGACGCTCTATAACGAATGTTTTGTGGGAACTGATAAGATTAAAAAAAATATATTAAAGTTTTCCGTTTTCCGGATATTTTTCACCTGTTGAAAAATATTATTCATGTTTCCGTGTGATCACGCAGTGGTGATTACGTTCTATCCAAGTCATTAGGAAGGACGTAGTCGAATGACCCGATTATTTTTTCTGAACATGTATTTCAGTAGATATTGATGCACAGTGTAAATAATATCTGGATGAAATAAATTCGTCTCTCTTGTCACTTGATGTTTATGTTATCTCGTAGTAAAATATCAGAAGAAAAAGTCAATAGATTTTTATTGTTTTAAACATTTTGACTAAGAATAAAAAAGGCGACAAATATTAATTTCATCATTGATGACTGACTAGACAAAAATGTATTATACGTACGAATATGTAGGAAAAGTTATTCGCCAATCAACCTTCTACTGACTTGGATAAATGTTCACCACTGGTGTGTGGAACATGTGTTGTATGATGTAATTCTTTAGTATATAATATTATTGTGATCTGCTACCATATTGATATCCGCATTGTAGTACTAATAAATGTTTTTGATTTACGTGAGTTGTATAATATATTGTTTTATGTGTACAGGATAAGTTGATAATTATACACTCGTCACACATACCGTATTGTTATAACATAGAACAACAATGATCGGTAAACCAGTAATAGTAGTATCATAATAATAATATGGTAATCAAATAAAAAAAAAAAAAAAAAAAAAAAATATAAAGAAATAAATAAATAAAAATAGAAATTAAATAAAAATAAATAGCGTTGTCTTAGACGTTTTGGATGTAGACAAATGCCATATATATATGTATATGTGTGAAAAGTGGTGTATATGGAGAGTCGTAAAGTATTATGGAACGGGTGCTGTCGGTAAGACGCCGTTTCCTGCGGTATTGTCCTTGCATCCTGCAGCGTTGGGAGAGGCTGGCGTGTTGTCGTCAAGGAATAGTGGGTTTTTCACTTCCATTTCTCCTGCCTAAAAAAACCAACACGAGTATTCATATGCGTCCGAACCTCGTATAATACGAAAATATACGTTGACAATACATAGTATCAAACAAATATATTGCGATATTGGATGTTGTGCATGCTACACAGGAAACAGTCCTTAGAGTTTTCCTAATTCTTCAGGCCTCATTTTCATCATCATTTTATTATATAGATAGACGTTCGAGATAACAGATGATTCAAACTACCCACTCCACACAACTTCACCGCTCGGATAATAACAACAAAAGCCTCATTATATTGTACTTGATGGTCCAATGAGTTATTATAAAAATAGGGGTGGGTCTACAGTGGCTATTATCCAATATTTTGTATGGACTAGGAGGGGAATTGAAAATTTTAAAATCGTAAGATGAGTGTTCTTCATTTTGTGTTGGAACAAAATTTGATCATACTTATAATTTATATAAGTTCAGATATAAAAAAAAAACTTTATCAATATTATCGCAATGATTTAGAACAGGATATTACTTATTACTGTAATATCATTGTTTCACTGAATAAGATTGAATTGCATCTATTTTCGGATAATTATATTCGTGTCGAAAAAAATGTATGTGTTCGGATTGGGGTTAATTAGCCAAAGAAATATCGTGACATTATTCTATCTGTCATGGAAAATATACTGATTTATTATATAACACTTAAGTATATTATATTATCAATTATAAACCACTTATGATACGTAAATCAATATTTTTGGAAAATTTTGTACACAAAATATAAGATTTTTATGACATGATCGACATCGTTGATAACAGACAAATATAGCATGTAAGGACTATATCTTCTCGTTTTAATTTTTAGTTATACTATACAATAAACATTACATAATAACGGGTACCTGATTCGAAAATAAGATTTTTTGTCCCAAAAGCGATGCGTACGTTTTGATTCAGGTAAGGTGTGCAGTTAGGCGATCTCCGGCTACATATACGTATATGAGGGTGATGTGCAGACATGTCATAAGTGATGCCTAAGCTCCACTTGAAAATCGAGTGAGTGGATGGGTGAGCAGTTTTTTTTTTTGGCAGTTAAAACATTATTTCACAAATATTCCTACTTAACCAACTTCAGTGAAACATATGTGGCAGCTGTCGTTTTCACCCATAGTGGACCGAATGATCTGTACTTTGATTATTTCCTTTTTTTTTTACGGGAATATGTGAATGATGCATAAAAATTATTTTTGCTCTTTCGTAGATAAAAGTTTGTGTGAAATAATAAGACAAAACGCAATGGTACGACGTGCGCATCGTATCAAGCGCTTATAACGGCGCAATTCAATTTTTTTTTCGGTGTCCCGTCATTTCGACACGTGTCAAATGGACGCGGTCACTTTGACGCAAGATAATTGGACGCACACGACATTTCGACGAGTGTAATTTTGACGTATCGAAAATAAAAATATTAAAAATATTTGGTATATACTGTTAAAATACATACATTTGATAAAATTATAAACAATGGCTAAAAGAAGTAATCCTCAGCGAATACTCGGTGAATATCTTATTTTGGTGTGCTGGTGTTGCGTCTATTAAAACTAATGATGAACGCTTAGCGATACGGACAGTATTAAAAATACATTTGATGAAATTGATCATTTATAACAATAAAAATTAATATATATAAACAGGTCCGCTCTAATCTATTTAGCTGCCTTTGTTATAAAAATAAATATGCTGCTCCTTCCCCCAAATTTCATATTTGAGCACTATCTAGAGGTTTGTTTAACTTCAAAAATGTTATTAAAATTATAATCAGTTAATGTATGTATAAAAAATGTATTATATAAACATACAAAAAATGTATCGTTGTGCAAGTAATTACAATGATAATTTTTTCTGAGATTTGATTTATAAATCCGTCCTAAATTTTCGGCCTCCCTTGTTTTTCGCACACCTTCCACACCTGTCTTGCACGGCCCTGTATATATAATATTAAAATACGTCAAAATTGTCTTGTATCGATTACATACAAATTTTATCGAAGTAATTTCCCATTGAATGATGATATAAAAGTATCATAAAAACGCGTCGAAGTGATATTCGTCGACATTTCGATACATCAATTGCACACACATCAAAATGTTGTATGTTGTCTTGCGCCGAATTCACCACGTCCATTTGACACATGTCGAAAAACATACATTCTTTCTTTTCGTGTTTCCATTCCGATAATTACTATCAATATATCAACTATATATATATAGAGTGAAACTTACGGGCGCTAATCCTGGACACTCGTAAACCGTGTAATCGCCTTCCTCGTTGTCATCGTCACTGTCCGGGTCGCTGACTGAACCGCACCGACTTTCTTTGACCGAACTATTACTGAAAAACGTATATTATCAAATTAATATCGATTCGTTATATCTGCGATCTATATGTTTTTAACGTTAACCCCCGAAAGTGCCAACACGGGTCAGCATGTGCCAAGTGTGGGCACTCCGATTAAGTGAAATTCAGAGAGGATCCACAATAATGACAGATAAATCATTTTTGACGACCAATGAGTTGGTCGTTACGTTTTGTCGGACTTTTTTTCTTCAATAACCTGTCACCAAGTTTACACCGACAGAAAACAACATTTTGGACTCGTAACGATAAACAAAGATCCAAGTAAACGACGTTTGAAGCGCTCCGAATACGCTAAATAAATCTGTATTTTATTTATGCGAATGTTGGTTGTTTTTTTCAAAAACTCCTAAGTAGAAAATTTTCAACCTAGGATAATTTTAAAAATCCGTATACAACAAGTTATTGTTCAAAAAACTTTAAGTGACCCATCCACGATCAATCAATTGGTCGGGTGCCTTACAAAAATATAAAAATTATTGAATTTCCTCTTCTGAATTTTTAAAGATTAATCATTTGAATTTGACTTAAAATAACTGATTCTATAACTGTATAAATTTATACATTTAAATTATTTTAAATTAACAATCGTTTATTTTAAAACCTTAAAAAATTGATAAAACAATGTAATTATAATTTAAAATGCATGGGAAATTCAAGAACGAGGTCTAATCCTGCTCTTTTCCCTCGTCGAAAATAATGGGTGTCCTTGACCTCAGAAATGTCTGATAACATCGCGCGGTTGACGGTTTAGAAAAATCATTATTAATATATTATTTCCTTGTGAGCGTTTTTCTTTCTGATTCGAAAGCCTCGTTAGTTAATTTAATATAAAGCATAACAATAATACTTTTTAGACAAAGGATTTTTTTAAAACTTCATTAGAATAAAAATGTACATTGATCGATTGATGCCAATTATGTTATACTACTATACAATATTGTAATTATACTTGCGCTGGTGAATTTTAAGGTTTCCTATATTGATTCCACATTATACCCTCGAAGAGCAGCTCTTTTACAGCTAATGCAAAAAATAGTAATGGTAATATCTATACACAACAATCGTGCTGTATTTTATAAGTTTCAACGTCAACAATTATTCTTAGAGCTGATATTATGGACTTACGTTTAGCGTCGACATTTTAATTATATTTACATCGATCATATTATATTACACTAAACAGTTGTATTGTTCGTTTTAACGTTACCGCAAGTTTGCGTTGAAAACGGAGAGGAAAATTATTGGCTTCCTTGATGGATTTAAGTACATTTCTTTTTCGCATAATTATCGAGAACGCTGATCATAACGGGTTATGAAATTATTTTTATTTTCTTATTTATTTCGTCACTATCGCGCTTACTTTTCCATAGCTATAATCTGTTGTTTCTGATGCTGGTAATGATACATCTGAGCAGACTGCGCCAGACGCCGATCACCGGTGGGCGAGATGTCTTTGTTAGGCCCGGTGATGCCGTACGCCGGGTACTCAATGTCGGCAGCCGCCTTATTATTCTTTTTCATCCTGAAATCGCATACGAACAATACGGTGATGGGTTGTATAAGTAAGATCGCGCAGGTTGGCGCGTTGTTAGGCAACACTAACCTGTAACAGGCTATTGACGATATGAGCAGGACGACCAGGACTGCTAAACCGACGCCAGCAGCTTTGGCTGAAAAACATCATACACAACATGAACATTTACGGGCGTACGAAAACTTTTTTGAACAAAGAGGATTTATTAAAGTCATATATACGATTAATAATGTATATATATATATATATATATATATATATATATATATATGTACGTGATATGTGTGTATATAATATATAACGTATGCGATTATCGCTCGTGATAGTTACCTAAATAATAACAAGTAAAACGTATAAAAAACACTCTAATACAAAGTAGTTTTTATTTTCGATAGCCCCACGGGATGTCAACACAAACATGTACGTACAACGTACGGTCCTCATATCTATAAATACTATATCAGCACTCGCACAGGCACACACATTGGTTCGATCGATTTGAAAATACGTCCGTTAATAAAATATAAACCGATAAAAGCACTGTACGTTTTTCAAACACACATAAACAATCGGAAATCTAATGTTTTCTGTCTCTATTATTTTTACGTTTAATATAGTACACCACATTCAAATGGTTACATTATTATAGTTTTTTAAACTAATTAAAACATAGTCTTTGAGCTAATGGTGTAACCACAGAATAGATTAAATCAGAATTTAAACTTTTGGCCGCCCAATATTTAATCCACCATCTTGAAAGGGCTCGATAGGTTTCCCAGATAGAAAATAAATGTTTCTATTATTTCTATCTAATTTACATCGAATTTAAACGTAAATGCATATTTTTACTGTGACATGATAAATTAATTTAAGTAAATGATGAATTCGTTTCCAGTGGTTTTCAATAAAATGAACTGTATTTGATTTTACATATTTTTACATATTTCTCAATAATTCCATTTTTGCCTACATATTTAGACAATTTGTTAGTATACGATTATTAATACACAATTGTATTTCTCAAATGTATTTTTTTATTAGTATTTCCTCCTTTATCTAGAATATTGTAGAAAAAACAGTAAAAAAAACTTGAAAAAGTACAAGGAAAGTTTGGCGAAATTATAAATACCAAAGTAAAAATTATATTACAAAAAAATGCAGGTTGTGTACAAATGAAAGCTATCAAAAGTATTCTCATTGGTCATTTTTCTGAAGTTTCATTGGATGTAAAACTTACTCCTTCAGACATGGTCAAAACGCAATGCAGTCATGCACTAACATCAGTGGAAGTCGAAAGATCATTTAGTCATATAAGGCAGTTTTACGACAAATCGAAGATCTTTTGAATTTTAAAATTTAAAAATGTGTGTTAGTATAAATTGTAATCAAGATAATTAATATTTATTTTTTATTTTTTTATACTTGTATTATATAATTTTTAATATATTTTTTTAATAATATTACTATTTAAAATATAATTTGTTTCATAAAGAATTCATGAGGATATATTATATAAAATATTAATAAATAAAATATATTAGTAAAATACATATTTTGGTTTCATAAATACATATAAATCCGACCCCAACTTATCAAGATTTTTGTCAACAAACTATAATTATACAATTTTAGAATTACCTGAGAGGAATATATTTATGTATGTGTGATGTAATAATATATATATATATATATATGATATAATAAAAAAATTCAGCAAATACATATTTCAGAATTATAATAATTACAATTGTCATCAAAAACAGTAAGGCAATTAGTTTTTTCTCTTATGTTTTTTTAAAGCATATCGTACAAGTTAACGTTTGAAAACTTAATGATACTTCATTATGATTTTTTATAATTTTATTTATGAGTTAAAAAATATTTTTATCGAGTTATTTCCATCTATTTTTGTGAAAAATAGTGTTGGTTCGAAGCGAGGATAGGAACCAAATCGAAGAGAACCGTTTCTGTATTTTTATACTAACAAATTAAGTTTGTATTACTAACCAAACAAACATTTTTAAATTAAAAAGGTTTTTTAAGGTTCAAAAATAAAATGGTTTTATTTAGCATAATATAAGCTATAGCATAAGTTATTACTATTTTATTGAGAAATAATCAGGGATCCATTTGAAATATATACATGTATATTTATCACAAAATAGTATTATTTGGATTTTCTTTTGATGGAATTAATGGATTTCAATGGACGATGGTATACTACGGTTTATTCACTAAACAAGAAATATTATTATATTTTACTGATTATTGGAACTGGTACCAAAATTATATGGAACCGGTAATTTTATTTTTTTCGTCAAAAAACTAGAACCGTACCAGAACACTTAATTTATTTTCTAAGAACCGGTAACGATAAATTTAAATGGTTACAGTCCCGGGTTCCAGGTTGAGACTTCACTTTAATAATATCCCTTTTAATCATCCATGTATACTTTATGGCAAATATCTTTAGTTAAATTTAGAATTTTTAATTTTTAAAATAGATAATTTAGTGTCTAAAATTAAAAAATAGAAAATTACTTGTTTTATCCCATTTGTAATATTAAATTTATCCATGTAATTACTATATAATTTTATTTTTTTGCTGTAGTGTCAGCATTTCACTCTCAATATCTAGAAAATTATTTTTATTAGTATTATTATTAATATTTGTATGTATATATTTTATTTTGTATATTTAAAGCTAATTATTATATTTATTTTCAACAACACTAATTTTGATTTCTCAGAAAAACTTTTTACTTACGAATTATTTGAATGAACAACATATAAGTTTATACTATTTTAAATGCATATTTTTTTTTATGTGCTTTTTAAGATTTCCTAAAATGACGGGTAGCATGCGACTCACTGAGTCCCATTCTCCAGATACGCCAACGATTAGATGTATAAAAATGCGTGCCCATCATATCACCATAATAACATCCGCGGAAACCATTAACGCGCTTTAATATACATAAAAGTTATCAATCACTACACACGTATAGGTATCGTTTGATCTCGAGCACGGCGCGCACACGTCACACTATATAATACATAGGAGTTGCGGCTTATGTACATCGACGGGATGTCTGTTGTAAAACTCAAAGGAATGAATAGTGCCCGCGCAGCGCAAAATGTGTACGCGAACGACGGCTGGCTCTGATGGTGCATTAACGACGTATAATGTTATAATGTCGAGTACATTTCAATACAGTGTATACCCAATATTCTTATGCGAACTGAAAGCTGAAAAAAATGAATTAATTCGTCGAGATGTTTAATGATAGGTACCGTGTGCTATATACTCCCACCATTTCGTTTGTTTTCAGTTTTCTTCTGTACGCTACACACACACAAACCTAATTGTTAATGTAATAATATTAATATAATAAATTAATCATACATATATATATATGAAGTAGAAACCTCAAGTCTCAAATATTATATCCGAACCCCTAAATACCTAATAGTTTTTAACCGAATTCGTATTACTAAAGGGTAGTTAACTAAGTTGTACAAAATATGAAATAATCGTAACTAATGGAAGTTATTTATTCAGTTCAATAGAAAAATAAATTGGTTGAATCATGGTGTATGAGACTAAATCGTATTATGTTTATGATAATTTTCCGCCATCGTGGGTCATGCTGTAAATCATAAATATATTTTTATCTAAATATTCGTTAAATATACGTCCTGAAAAGGGTATATATTTACACATGTAACATCACGGAATTATAAAGCGTAGCAATCGCGGTTATAGAAAGGATAAAAATGCGATCATCCGCCCAGACGAAATACAGAGAAAACCAGTACCTTAATTCAGAGGAAATAATCTGTCAAACATGATCGCTATCAAACAGTCTATAAACGCGTACATTATACACTGTATGATAAATAATAAATAATGTTTCCCACTCAAATGCGTACATTATTTTGAACACAAATAATTTATTATGAAAATCTTTTATCGGCGGCCGTTAAAGAAGACAAGTGGAGGTGTATTGGAAAATTATAAACGCATTAAACGAACGGTAATTTGGAAAAAATATTTTTCGGGAATCATCCGTGCACCACAAATTTGTTTAACTAATTGATACCGCGATTACGTTCCTTGTATCATCCATTAACGCCCACACGCTTCTACCACGGTAACCACCCCGATTTTTCGTTATCAACGTAACATTTAACTTATGGGTCCGTAGCATATGTTACGTTAATAATTTCGTGGAATATGGACTGCTAGCAGTGTTAGGAACTTATCGCTATGGTTCTTATTTTTCTCGTTTTTCTTTCAACTCTTCGGGAGCTCGTACACACGCAAGGATTATGCACTTATCATTTTTTGCTAATCAAACGAAAATACAATTCGTATTAAAACTATGATATGATACGTTTTGCCGAAGAAAATTAATTGTACGATTAGTACATCGGCCATGAGGAGCCGCTATTTTTCTTGCAATCAGAATAATACAAGAAAGAATCACGTATACGATCTACTATCAATACTAAAAGTTTTCGTTCGATTTATTTTTTTTTTTATTTTGAAAATATATTTTTAAAAAAATTAATATTATTTAGAATACGAATATAATAACTTTATCAGACATAAGGGGTACGCGTTGTCACAGATACAACTTGAATTCTATGTCAACACTCCACTCGTCCTCGTTTTCCCGAAACATTGTTCCGCAACGTAGTGATTCGCGTGGAGTAACGCACACATAGATCGGACCGCGATTTGCACGCGCACATTTTATTTCAACATTACAAAAAATGTTTGAACTATTACTGTGGTAATATGCGGTGTAAAATATAATTATCACCATAAAATGAAATAAATAAACAAATATGTTTTTAAATAAATTTATAATATAAAATGCAGTGTTGAGTATACAGATTTATTTACATAATTATTTAATTTATTTATGTAATTTTGGATATGAAACAACGCAGAGTACGAGCATAGTTTTAATAATTTTAACCCCGGCACTTGATCAGTATTCTTAGATTTGCATTTAAGTAATATTCGATTTAATGGTTCTATATGGTTCTATATATACAACTTTAAAAAAAAATAGTAAATTTAATATTTAATCTAATACAATAATTTGAGTACTCACACTTAAAATCTCTGATTATTTTTATTTAATTTATGATTCACCTGAACCTGATACTTTGTATATTCAACCTACATCGACGACTTTATTATTGAATGTTTCTCACTTGCAAAATCTTATTAATTTCGTCTAGATTTTCGGAAACTACAAAGCACTGGTTTTCAATCTGGATGTCGAACAAACTGGTCTTTTGAAAATGTACACTGACTGTTGGTTTACCGTTATCAACTTTATATACTCATGGACAAAGGTTTTTAGCGCTTATGAATATAAAAAATAAAAACGATAAAAACTAAATTTAGAAATTCGGGTATGTTAGTAAACTATTCGTCAAAGAACAAAAGGTATTTGTAACACCCATCTATCATATATTTCTAAGTAAATAAATGCACTATTTTTTCCTAAATAAAAAATTATTCTAACTAAGTAATTTGTAATATGTAATAATAGTGAGTATAGTTTAAAAATATTTATAAAGTCCACCAAGCATATATTTCTAATTAAATAATTAAAATACAATTTTGTTCATCTAATTTGGTGTAAAATAAATAAACATTAAAAATATTGTAAAATTTTTGAATAGCATAGTGTACCGTGTTCAATAAAAGTTCAAAAACCACTGCTATAAAGTATAAGCATTTTACCAACATTTACAAACAAATCGCGTAGAAATGGATAATATAAATAGTCTTTTAGGTCATATACCTACAGATAAACTATCATTATATAATGAAATAACTCAATAACTAATAACTGAAGTAAAAGAAAAGAAAATTATTGATATTTTAAGTTTGTAAATGTTATGGTGAAACAATATATTGTTATTTTTTTTTTTTTTTTGAGATCGGTTTTCATCAATAAAATAAATAAAAATATTCTATTATTTTGATTTCTTAATATATTTTAATAAAGGTTATCAAGTGAAATACATTTATATTATTTATAGATTAATTATTAGTTGTAATTTCCGTTGAAAATTTGATCATGAAGTTAGATCTATTATTTCCAAACTCTTTAAACTGAACAAACTTTTACCCATGTATATTATACGTATTGTAAATAATGCACTACACAAATCAATATTTCAGCATGGTTTATTAGTTTGATGTGGCTGTACTAATAATACAATTAGACCTCTTGAGATTCAACAAAATCCTACCATAAGAATATTTTTAAATAAAAAGGAATTATGTCGTTCGACCGCTACTAACTATAAAGTTTTGAAAGTTCTACCGGTCAGATATCCATACAATAAGTTTTCTATTATGTTCCGAATTGATAAATTTAGTATACAAAAAAATAACAGAAGGAAAAATAAGTCATATTACATGAAAAAGTAAACTATACTAATAAGAATACTGAAAAAAAATGAGTGAACTATTTAGGTCCAACTAATTTTAAATCTTGCCTATGTACCTAAAAAAATACATTTTTAGTAATGTAAATAAGAATAATTAAGTAACTAATCATTATTATTTTAGACTTATAAAAAAGCTATTGTTAACCATTTGTAACTAGAACTATAGTTGTATTTTATCTAGAATTTAAAAATTTTAATATTGTTTAAAATCATAATTTTAGGTTTAGTTTTAATTTTAATACAACTTTTTATTATAATTGTATAGACTCACTTGTGTATCAAATAGGAGTTTTAATATTTTAAATATTGCTTAAGTAATTTAAAGTTAATCTTTCTCATTTTATTTTTAAATATTATATCGTATATGAACTCATCTACTTCGATATAAGCACTGCTTAATTAGGTAGATTAAAAATAATAATTCATTGTATATTTGTTATATGTATAATATATATTTTATCATACAAAAAAAAAATAATAAAAATAACTATAACTAATAAACATATTTATTTTTTTTTTAGTGAGTGATTTTCGTTAAATTAATAAAAATAATTTATATAAATCAAAATTTAAAAATTTTAAGTCATTTAGAAAAGGAAACATATCCTTTTTTTTATTTCTCTTTATGGATTTTAATCAAATTCTCTTACAGGTTTGTGAAATACTAAACTTGGAATATTGACATAAACATTCAATTTTCTGAAATTCGACCATTATTGGAAAAAATTAGTTTTTGTCTCTCCTATAAAATTTGAATTGTTAGACGTATTTCCTTTTTAAAATAAAAAATTATTCAATTCAATTAATTTGCTATAACACAGTTTGAAATATTGCTCATTCGCATGGTTAAATTTGTTTTTCTTTTGCTTGATAAGCCATTATTAATTTATAGCAAGGTACTTATAAGGTATAAACTAAGCGTTTATGAAATCATATTAAATTAAACGAATCTCTGTAGTAAAATTAATGAATGAATATCATCGTTCGATAAAGGTCAAAAATAGAATGAAAAAAAACTTTAGCAGCTTAATGAATACCGACGATAACATATTTTTTCTTTATTTTTTTATGAGCTTTTATGTGTCTATAAATACATTACAATTCACATAATTATATACACGAGTAGTTACTATAATTATTATAGAATATAATAGTAGTATTATTTACAAGGTTAGTTGTATGTGTTTTATATGTGCGTTATTAATTTATTATTAAAAATATGTATTATAAGCCCTATAAATATATTTTTTTTAAATCTTTGCTTTATATGTATCATTATGTTAACACGGAGTTTGCCTTTAAGTAAGGTGATTGAAATATGGAATTAAATTCAGATTTAAAAAATATAATTAATATAAAGGCACAACAATTTTAAAAATATTATTGGAAAATGTATTAACTAACAAAAACTAACATAGTTGTTTCTAAGTATCTAAATTCGAACGAAACGAGTATTAATTAAGTGGATTTCTGGAGATGAAATTCTTTTTTATAATCAAGCTTGAAACTGATTCACTTTTGAAATAATGTAAGTGCGTAGCTATCGCTAATCGTGTATTTTATTTAAGTCAGCATAAACAGATGACAACAACCAACTGTGCATTAAATGCACTTATACGTTGATATATGATAACCTAATAATTTTGTTGAATATGTATAATAGATAATCTCGCTACAATTTAATGTTAATCATTGAAAAGAAGAATAAATATGTCTTTTTTTAGTAAATGAGGTAAGAAACGATAATTTATTTTTTGAAAAGAAAATTCATTGACAGTGGTTTAAAATGAATAATACGTACATGTAGTAAATGCGTGAATGGTGTTATGTTATTTCGATATTGAAATTCTAGAAAAATATTATACTGTTCCGTATTTTTCTTTAGTAAGTACTTTTAAAATAAAACCATGACGCGCATGAATATGTATTATTCGCACTTAAATATAATTCATGCATAGTTTGACGAATAGTGGAAATTCACTTTTAAATAAAAATGATTGTAGTACTACGCACACAATGAATATAAAATGTCAATACTTTTCACGTTTATTTTAAAATAACATGTAATGTTGCACGTCTCTATCGACCGTACTGCGAACACTCGGAAATATTAAAAAACGGTATGAAATATTGATCAAATTCATTTTTATTGAGCGAACATAGCGAAATTCAGAATACAACCGCATGATAACAACGTACGATAACACTTTTCATGAGCCATGTATACGAATAATTGAAATGTGATTGAGTTTGTTCACATTATAAATAAGACCACTATATAACCATTATGCTAACTAAAAACTACTATGTTATCACTAATGTGTATACATACTATATTATAATATTATATTCCGTAAGACCATCACCAATTCGTATTTATAGTTAATCTGCTCGATTTGCCTAAGATTTCAGCGTACACCTGATCGCTTTACACCACGAAAATAACTAATACGTGAATTTGAATTATTCTACCATTTGTTGCTTCTGTTAAATGTTAACAACTAATTATTACAACGATTACCACTTTTGCTACTATTACTAATACTAGTACTACGGTAACCTACGGGTTTAAATAGTTAGTTAAATAGTTAAATAGTTTAGGTCTGCCTAAAAATATGCAACATAATTCACACATTCATTTCAACATGGATATTAGTCACTGTACAATTAGCTCAGAGATTTCATTTGAATGGTAAATAAAATAAAAGTCTATATTTGGAAATAATTTCAGAACTGTAATGTATAATAATTGTTTATAAAACGAAAAATATTTATGATTTTAATAATTGTTCATCATCGTATGGATTTCCGATTCGAATAAATCGAATATTGATTAGCAACGTGCACAATTTAATATTATTATTACTTATAATTATTAAATCTATTACAAGGGAAAAAATAAATGTTAATTATAAATTAAAAATTAAGTATATCAAAGCTTAAAACGTGAGTTAATATTCAAACATTGAGTATTATTATGAAAACTTTTAGCTATAGAGGCTAAATAAGATAGCAAAAGCTCTATGCATTTTCTGTATAGGTCCAAAATGATGTTAAGTTTTTCACAGCTTGTTCTCGGGAGTAATCAAAACGATTATTTAAAAGTATTCTAGAATTTATCTCTGTTATTCAAATGTAAATAAAAAAAGTAGCAATCCTTTATAAAAATTAAATAAAATGAAGGTTTACAATATGTTTATATAACTCAATTAATTCCAAACATAGGCGCCGCCAGGAATTTTGTCAGGGAAGTGCATAGTGGATGGAGGAATGGATGGGAGGATTGATGAAGGAATTGTGCATAGTATAGGTACGCCTATTTTTAAATAACGTTTAAATTATTTTTGTTAAATACTTAGATATATTTTTTCAAATTATATAACAATACAAAGTTATTTTTGTTTTTATCATCGGCTACAAAATAAAGCAGACTGTTGGTTACGATTAGAAAATCAGAGGATTATTAGAATTAATTATCGCATACGATAAAAGTGAACGATTAATATATTGTATTACTTGTGACAACTGACATGTCCTTTAAATTGACACCATACAATATAATCTGAATCATAATTAGTCATTAGTGTATTATTTCGACCTCGAGTATAAAGAGGTGTTCAAGGGGCATTCATTGTTTCTCCATGTATAAAATATCAAACATTTAATAAGGTTTCAAAAGCTTATGAAAATAGTATTTGAAATAAAGACGCAATTACTGTGTCTAAAGAAGTGAATCGTTCTTTAATTTTTTTGGTTTTGGTTGACCATCGATACAATTGGCACTGAACTATTGCCTATTAAATGATGTTCGGTATCTGCTTTACGTCGTGACGTTAAGTTTCGTAGACACAACATTAATGAAGAATTTCTTGATTACTCGCTTCTTTCAAAACTAGATTCTAAATCCATTGCAAAAACAATCACTGCATTTTTATAAAGGTGTAATTTAGATCTGAATTGACCCAAAGAGCAATGATATGATGGGTATTTTCTCTAATGGATCTTCATCCCTATGCTATGAAAAACATAATAGTAAAGAGTTAAGAACGGTTTATTTGCATATCAAATCATATTGTAAAACTATATAGAAACATTTTGCCAACAAATTTTGTAATCGAAGTCACAACATGGTATGAAATGTGGAAAAATGATACAAAACTATTATATTCTATTGAATACTTAGATTTGATCTAAATATGAAAAGAGTTTATCCAACTGTGACCGACGCAATCAATGTCGAAGCAACTTTTCCAACAACAATCTACAGTATTGAACGATCATTTAGTACTTTGAGACGTGTCAAGACCTGAAAGAGCCCCAGTATGAGTGATGACCGGTTGTTTAATAAATATTATTAGATATTATATAGATTAATACATAACGATACAATGATTACACCACAATACCAAAATATAAATCTGGTACACTATAAAGAAAACGGAAACCTTATTATCAGCGTTTTCGGTTTAAATATCACCACCTCTGTTTTATAAGTGAACTATACACTGTGTGATAAATTTCACAACAACATCGTACTTCGAGTAAACTTTACATTCAAGTTAAGTGAGAAATTAAAATACCTATCCGGTCGAGGCGCATAACACCGGGTCATTAATGGTTACGTATGGAAAATATTTATATTGTTCTATGACGGTTACTTATTATACCATACATTTTGTTAGCCGAATTTTTTGTTACGATGACCTCGCTATACCTTTATTAAATTGTATATAAAAATATATGTTTTTATTCAAGAACAAAAGGTTATTTAATGAAATTTAATACTTTCCATACTGTAGACAAGATTGCTGTTTTTTTTATGATTTATGTTACTTTAATTATTTTAAATTTAAATTATAATACTTCTAATATTAACTACTTACTTAAAAATTGGTCTGAAAAAGTTTAAAATACCATATAAATATAGTAATAAAAATGAATACAAGAATTTAACTAGTAACAATGTTATTAAATTCGAGATAAACTAATTTGTTCTCGTGCAGCAGTCCCTAAAATATTCCAATTTTCGTACTACACACATAGTCCCAATCCTAAATTAAAAATTAATTATTAATTATTGCATGCGAATTGATTCTAGATAAACATTATTATGCTATCGTAGTATCACCGTAACGGCGTTCACTACCGTCCAAACTAATACAAATAGAAATAGCTCTCCTCAATAACAATGAATTATAATAACACTAATAAGAGCATAATACGTAACAACACAACAAATTTTTCACTGTGTGTCTGTTTAAAATGTAGATAATAATTAAAATATGATTTGGCAAGGACCATTAAAATAAAAAATAAATGTAAAGCTATAAAATTGTACATAACATTATTTTAAAGGTTTAATTTGAATATCACATTTTTAAATTTCGTACTACACAAAGTGTGTCGTACTACACACAATTTTAGGGACTATCGTGCAGCGTTTTATAATTATTCCTTTTCGACCAATTTTATTTCAATGTCAACGCACGGATTGGACACACAATTATTGCACGAAAAAGATTTGTGCACTTTACAGAATACATACCGAAGAAATAGTAATCTTCTTGACTGAACTTGGTATGAGTGGAAAACGGCAAGTGCATGAACGTGTTTTGCGGTATGTCCATGGACACCTCGCTGGTGGTTGTGTTCTCGGTGGTGACCTTCGATTCGACGTATCCATCCGATCCGTACGCGATATTGTCCTGCATTTCACTGCTCTTGGACCGTTCTTTTTTTAGAAATTTGTGCGATGCATGCCCATGTGGTCTCTCCAGGTGATCTTGAGAAAAACCTGCAAAACAATACCAACGCAAGCGCATCGTGAGTTAGACAACGACAGTACAGTAATGATTATATCGATGGACGACAACAATAATATTCACGCAAAACTGTGGTCAATATGATATCGCTCAACCGACAACATGCGAACTTATGTATACAATAAATATCCATGCAATCTAATTTACGTAGTACGACAACATCGCACAGTTTCTCGACCATCGAATGTACGTTCGTTGCAGCGATAACGTATGTCCGTGAACTTGACTACCACTCCCCAACTGAGTTCGATCTGTACGAGAATGGTGTCGACATCTTGAAACTAATTTGAAATGATTAGTAACACCGATTTGGACATTGTCAACAATTCGTACCCAACCGCTAGAAACCATCGTACATCGAGTGTGTCCAACTACACGTAGCATATGCACAATTCAGTCCGATCGCAAACCGATTCGGTATCATTACTTTACGACTAATATTGTTTAATGACTTCTTACAGTCGGTACGATTATTAACGAATTTCCAAATTGACGTTACATTCATAAACGCAATTAAAAGGGGGGTTTTTAGGTGGGTTTAGCCCTTTCAAATATTTTCATAACACTACCAGATTAAAAAAAAATGAATCTCAGAATTTTGTATTTGAGATTGAGATCAAATCTATGTCTATAATCTCAATATATTAAATAATTATTAAGTTTGACAGTCCTTATTATTCAGTGCATTATGGTTTTTCGCTGTATTTAGGAATATCCGAAATCAAAATTTGGTTTATAAATTCGCGCTTTTTCATCTTGTTATCTTGTTCCTTATAACCAATGGTTTTCCCAAATAAACGATGTGAAATTATCTAAAACGAATACATTCGTTTGGGACTCTGACTATTTGTCTCCAATATGCGATTGTCCCCTTTATGAGGTGTTCCCATTCGACGCATTTGACTGTATTACGAAATATTGAAACCAATTTCGTACACTCGCTACCAAACTTATTCTAGCATGCATCTAAATACGATGGTCAACAGCAATAATGTTCTATTATTTATTTTATATTAATTGAATTATTCGGCTTCACTCGTGAAAATAAATTCTGATCTTTATCTTTGGTTAGGAAAAAAAAAAATTTAATCGTCGTTTTCTTCCCATTTTAACCCAGTCTTAGGACTTGCAGCAAGTTTCTCCGGCTAAAAACATGTTAGCTTTTTAACTTTCAATACAGCTAACCAACAGCTGTGTAATCGACAGTTTTAATATAAAACTCATGCGAATGATGGTCTTTTTTTGTCACATTGCGCCGTGGGGTATTGAAAAATAAACAATTATAAATACCTAAATAATTACTCGATTAACTTATACAATTAAAACGAAGCCCAAAACCTGTTCCACGATGTACTCTCCCATTTAAAAAAGATAATGAAGATAATCAAATAATTCATTTAAGAGCAAATGCGTGACAAAGATTCAATTTTCACATTTATGCAAAAATGAATGCGTTCAAAATCACGTCGAGGAGAAGAAAAATTGTAGCAAGCTGATTTCTAAACGTCCGAAGCTGAATTCGTGGTCGACCGCGTCCGCGGTATAGCAGGACAACGCGCGCGACGATGACATGCATTAGCGCTACCTTGTATCACGTGCATCACGTGTGAAACTTCATGCAATATTTTATGTACTGTTACCGAAGTAAGCTCATGCAAAACAAACCAAAAAAAAAAAAAAGTTAAAGAAAATGAAAAAACTACGGCGGAAAAAAAAAACTGTAAAAAAGATACGCTCGCGGCAAGCGGACCACCGACTACGCCGTCGGGCGGCGGTATACCTGATTGATAGTAACGGCGATCGTTGGGCAATACGGCGAACGGTACTTCCTGATTGCCCGTGTTTATCTCGGGCAGATCCGACACCAGGTCGTACGTGAACGCCCGTTCGCCGTCGGCCGCCAACCGATTCCGGGGCATCGGGTACTCGTCGTCGCGGTCCCGGAGATTATTCCGCATCCTGTAGCTCTGGTCCTTGATTATGTTGGCCAACTCGCCGATAATAAACTCTTTTTCATCTGCGCACAAAAACAACAGCAACCCGCAAACACGGACTATGTACTTATCGTTCGTTACGATCGCGTTTCAATGTTATTGCACAATGTATGGATTTTGACCCTTCGGCCGAGCGCACGCGCGACAGTATTCCACGTCCTAACGGTTATCGATGAACCGGACGCATGAAAAAATTATCGTATCCAAGCAGCAGGACGACGCATTATAATTATCACGGACGGACCAAGTATGATAGAGCAATACATCACGCGGCTTCCACGACCGATTACCAGGACGGATTTAGAAGAATTTACATAGCTCGTTCGGCCGAAAAATTAAAAACAATCCCCCCCCCACCGTGACTTCGATACGAAGTCAGCACATCATGAGTTATAAAATGTACAATAAAAAAGGTTATAATTTATAACCTATTTTATTTCTTTTTTCTGTTAACAATTATTTTATACACGCTATATATAATTAATGTTTGCCAATTGTTTTCTCCTCAATTTTGCAATGTTTAGCTTGTACTATTGATCCGGTCTGTATGCACAGCTGCACGTTCGATGACAAAATTATTTTTTATAATCACGAAAAACCGAAAAAAAATTCTTTACTTAGTATAGTACTGTACGGGCACAATAAAATATTTGTGCATGCATATAGCCATGCTATCCGTAAAATACGTCGTATTCATTAACTGTAATTATGACTTGACGTTGTCGATAAATTCGGAGAAACTATGCTTGTCTGATAAAAACGATGATCGTTTTATAGAGTTTAATAAAAATATTAATTAAAATATGGCATAATGTAATATTTTATTTGTTGACATTTTCCAAACAGATAATTTGTCTTGGTGTAAACATAGTGTGATTAAGTTCCAAGCATTTTTTTTTTTTTTTGCTGGAAATTATTTATTGTTATCATTTTGTAACAATATTAGAATTTTATTTATATTTAATTCTTATAAAAAATGTATTATTTTGATAAAATAACTGTGTTAAATTAAAATATTTGAAAGTATAATATACATATATATTAAAATACACTAACTTTATATATAAAAGATAAAATGTAAAAATTGCAGTAATATAAATGTTTCTTTGTACCCTAGAGAACAGACGTAACAAATTATCATAAATTAATAATTTAGTATATTAAAACCAACTCGTATCAAGGAGTAAAATAATTGTAAGGAGAAAATGTGTTATTTTAACCATTCTGTTTTTCGGGGAAATGTATTAAAATTAAAATAATGGGATTATTTATCAATAAATTAGGTGAATAATAAAAACAATAATGATAACAGTTTTTAATTTACTTTGTCTTCATCTATTCGCACTACAAAATTTACGAAAACTTATTTTCTTCTCCTTATTTTTTTCTATATATATTACGATTTTCTTTGAAATACTTATAACAGTATCAATTTTTATCGCACAAGCAATTATTTATGTTATTATCCGCCGAAAGGATGTCGGCAATAGAATGTGTTATAAGTTGTTTAACATAGTCTTTGCAAATAAATATCGGTGGGACAGCCTCAAGTACGTGCAAATTGATCTTCCTCTCCACCAACTCCAGTTCTGATTTTTATTTTCGTTTATTGTATTGCCAGTACGTGCAGATTTTAAACGTATTTCTAATCAAGTAGAACGGAAAACGTTCGCTATTGAAAATTAATAGAACTCGAAAGAGAGGGATTTTGATTGCTTTTAAATCACGAGGAAAAATTGTAAACTTATAACTTTTGTCATGTATATATATTATATATGTATACTTTACGTTTACGAACGACAACATTTATTATTCATGAGACCGACAAAATCTCATTGTTGTTATTTTATCAAACTGTCATTACACATTTTTTTACGTAAGACAAAATTTTTCTAAACTCTTCTTAGTTTACTTTCGTGACCAAATCAATTGAAATTTATGTGGGAAAAAAATTAAACAAAAATGTCGGTACGAAGTTCGTACTTTTAATATCTGCCAGAAATCAATCGTAAAAAATCAAAACGTTGACAAAATAAACTTTACAAACATTTACGGTTCACAAAATACGCTTGGTTTTCATATAACAACCAAAAACCAACATTTACCCCGCCAACCCGTATTATTTGCACTTAAGGTCTTAAGGGAAATTCAAGACCCCATTGAACGTCTGTCTTGCACGGCAGTTTTTATGAAATTGACAGATATATCGCTAATATCGCGTAGTTAGATTTGTGAGTTTAATCAATTTACCGTTGTCAAAATCAAGTGACCCTCCCACTTTAGATGTTTTTACAAATGAAATGGCATTTATCTAGCTATAATGACTAACAATAAATACTAATGCTCATCAAAATTAACCAGTAAACTTCACGTTTCTATACGTAGTTGTACACTGTACAGCAGAATGCGTACGTGTCCGCGTAACAAGGGATATAGCATTTTAATATCATTTTATGTTAAAGGGGTCGGATATTCAATGAACTACGAGGAATCCGATTCAGTTGAACACGGCTAGCCGGGTAAAAATAAATTAATCAGGATTCAGAATAATAAGTGTAGTTTAATTGCGTTCAGCTAATGTCTTTTGTTGTATACTATTTCCATTATAAAACACCTGCCGTGGTATAGAACAGTGCTAATTTCCATAAGTAAAAACCAAACCACAGTGGGTGACAGACGCAAACTCTATAAACACACACACTCGCACACACATACAAACACACTCTTACGTACACGTGCCCGCACACATGCCTGTATATATGTACGTGTATAGCGCGTTAGATTATGATACTAGTTGTACAAAGTTATTCTTGTTACGTTATAGTCTCGCTGTGCCCGCAGTACAACACAATATTATTGTATACAACGTATAATCGACATAAAAAATTTACAGTAAAAATAATCGCAGCTGTACAGTTGAAGATGTTTTACGACTGTACAGTTTATATTCGTTTTATCGCAATTTTATCCATCGTTTCGTTTTTCACCCGCTCGCGGTTACGCCACTGTGCGCGGACGAAATTATCACATACTCGGATTTAATCGTGAAATCGCGTGGTGGATCACGAAACCGCCCGCGAATAGTTTGAATTTCAAGCGCTTCCCTGTGGACGTTATACATGTGTACCCAAGTCGGAGGAATTTTATTATGGAACGGTGTAACGGTGGCGGGTACGGCCGAAGAGTTTCTCATAACATCTAGTAGAACCTTCATAATATCACATCGTTTACAATAAGTACGCATACGTGTCTAGGAGTGAGTAAGGGTAGTGAAAGCTCAGCTCCCGAAACGATGTGATATCCCCACCCACCGGCGTTTAATCGACCTTTATGTTACACGAAAATATGTAGTTAAAATACGCAGTTAAAATACGCGTAAACACATACTGTTGATATTTCTTTAAATTATTATACTCGACGAAGAGTTATTTTTATACTTCACCGTTGAAAATAATAATGGAGAGGGAACTTTCTTTTTACATAGGCTTACAAGTTAATAAAAAAATGATCCGGATGACTTCGTGATAGATACAAAGATATAACGCGTGGTGATTTTCGATAGAATAAAAAACAAAAATGTGTTGTTAGGTGTACTACATCACGAATTTAAATAGTTTACGAGAATACATAATTCGTATTACGTCTACGCGCATTATTTTTAAAGTAGTTTTAAGCACGTAGAAGTCAATTCCACTACGACATAGCATTTAAAATGTTTCACTCAAACATATTTCACTGTTCCTGTTCATTAAATGTTAAAATTTCACAAAATAGAATTTCATAAGGTTTTATCGAAAAATTGTAATTAATCAATTTACAAACAGCTTTAATTTTCACTGTCAATGACGATAAATATTTGTTGATACAAATAATATAAATTTAAAATGTTTTTCAAACAGTTCTACAAAGACTTCATATCAATATAATTAATAATCATAAATATTGAAAATTGTGAAGGTGGACTTTACATTTATAATAAAATGCCATTTAGTCGACCAATGGACCTCATAACGAAATTAATGGTTGGTATTATGTTTAAAGGTAACTTTAAAACCTATATTTGAATACAATCGATAATTGTTTTAAAATATTGTTTACGCGAAGCATATCACTAATTTTAAATGAATGTTATTATATTATATTATATCTTATTATATTCGAAATCAAAACTGTTGTTGTGTAAATTTGTGCTCAAAAGAAAATTCAAAATTGTAGAAAAAGTTATAAGAAAAAAAAACATAATATCGAAAGAGAGGTATACATGTCATAATCAGATAAGCGCATCTAAAATATATACTATAATTACATAGTTTAGAGTTAATTTATTTCGAATAATGAGTATAAGATATCAAATCTTCCACTTAAGTAGAATATTCTACAACGGTAAAGGTGATTACAGATTTTGAAATACAAATCTAAAATTATATTCAGTCGAATAAAATGTACGAAAAAATGCATTTTAAAAATGCATATCATGATCATGTTGGTTTATGTCCGTTTATAATATAATGCTCCCAAATGTTCTACTAAAATTTAATACGTGTTAGCTACTAATTCAAATTTTATAATTTAATAATTATACTCGATATAATCGGATAGCTAAGAAGAAGAAGAAGAAGAAGAGAAGATATTGTTTTGGATTTATATAAGCAATTGATAATGTGTATTTTCAGTTTTACCACATTATTATATAGTCTGTTTTGTAGCGATAAATTCGAGCGTGATATTGTGTAATATTGTTTTTATATTTGAGAAAATGTGCCAGTTGAAACAGTCTAATAATACAATATTATGTTATGAAATGGTAAACAGTTTTAAAGCACTAATATTCTGTCTTAAATTTCAACGCACTCTATTTATTATTGTTTGTTACTAAAACTTATGAAATTTAAGCAACAGTATGAAATGGAATACTTATTATATTTTCGAGCGCAAAAAACGTGAACGGTTCAGTATCCTGACGTTAAAAACGTTTAAACCTTTGTATTACTGCACGTTATATATCACCGAACTGTTATTGAATTATAAAGCTTATACATGTAGATGCACAAATAGTTGAAATTCCAAAACACCGAGCTTACTTTCTACGAGGAATGATTAAGTAAGAATGTTATGATATCGATTATACTCTATTCATAGAGTAAATTCACAAATGTTCTTTTACAAAATCTGATAAATACCAACGACGATGAATTCAAAGAATAACAAAATGCTGTACAACATACTATAACAATAAACAATCTTTTAGATTAAATTCATTTTTTTTTTTTTTTATGAAAAAATTATATTTTATCTCGCGAATTTCTAATATGAACATTATCATTATTTATGATAAATCATTAGTATAGTACGAAATACTAAAGTATGAACATGTTTTCGAAAATGATTAAAAAATATATTCTGCAAAAGTGATAGTGCCTTAGTATATAAATGCACCTCATTACACTACAATACTACACTACATACGAGTATATGAATGTATTTTTTTTTAAATATTTTTCATCTCATTTGTCCCAGTAATACATGTATTTATATTTATTATAATTTTTTGTACATTTCCTTACATGACAAATTAAGTATAGGAAACAGAAAAATAATATATTACAAGGTACTTTAAAGTAAAAAAATATTTTGTTTATTAAAAAAAAACTAGAACTAATATACTTATGTTTATTTTTCAAAAAAAATGTTTTATTTAGTTTGATAGTAAATTTCCAAAAATTAATACAAAATTAAGTTAAATAATTAACTGTAAGTGAATTTATAATTTAATATAAATTAAAATTTCAAATATTTCTAACAACATGTGATTAATATTTATAATTTAAAAATATTTTGTATCTTGTATAATGTTCATCGATAATTATTTAAAATTTGTTATCCAGAAAACAGAATTTTTTCATTTTCCTCATGGTATAAACGTAATATTTTATTTTTACAGTGTAGAACAAAGCTTATACGATTTTTTTCTGAAGCGCATTACTAAACGAGATTCAAAAAATTGTATGTTTAATATTTTAATATTTTTTATGTCTCTTTTATACGTAAGACTTGAAATTTCTGAACGTAAGAAATGGTGAAGAGTATGCAAATAATATAAACGGATTGAGACAATATGTTGTTGCGGCGATGGGCCTTAAAGGCCTGAAAAATACCAGAAGAAGAAGAATTATACGTAATACACTATATATAGTACATTTATGCACACCTATATATGTGTTCTACAGTCCAAGTAAAAATGTTAAAAGGTATCATCCCGTAACATAAAAAATTAATTTAAATTCGAAATTGACCTTAGTGTAGGTTATTATAATTAATTTTAGGATTCCAGGGTTCTACAACATTTATACACGCTATTATAATATCAACATTTACGTATCATGGGTATAAATATTCCTTAATTTTCTATAATATCATGTCCACGCTCTGTAGTAGGTACAACACTATCAGTCCAAATCATTTTATCTGCATATTTTGAATTTATATTTCAATTTTCGATTTTATTATTAGAAAAATCCAATCAAAACTAATTAAATTAAGTACTTGTAGTACTCAACATTTCCTTTTACATTAATTATATTATATTTTTCATCGTTTTTATATAATTGAAAACCAATAATAATTATCTAAGACTAAGAACAGTGGCGAAGAGGGGCCAGAGGGCCCCGCATCTAGACCCTCTCAGAAAAAAGTTGTTCAAAAGTCATAAAAACTTACCACGAAGGTACAGAGAAAGACAACATTAAATTATATTACATTAAGTTACATTATATCATGGGGTTGTAAAAAACTCTTTATTTATATTTATAATTATAATAACAGAATAATATTATTAATTCATACCTATATGAATTTTTTATAATATTATAAAATCAATTACTTTTTTATCAAAAAAAGGAAACCCCCTCCTTTCCACACAAAAAAATATGAAAATATGCCTCTGACTAAGAAAATCCATTTTTCAATTTATATTATTATTATTTTTTGTAAGGATAAGTAAATATTTTTCAATGGATATTAATATAACCCTTATAGGTAGTATCGACTTTCAAGTCTTCGTCGTTATAAATCGTTTATTATGCCTCAACGAAAATTGTACACGATATTTCAGAGGACGAAAAGAGGAAGCCTACGCTATAAGAACAGACATATGTGTACGTCATTTAACAATAAAATTGATTATCAAATAATAGTTTTCACTTCGAATAGATAGTGTTTAGGATTTTATATTATTTTGATTAAATGTCGCAATATGTTATAGAACATCATTTTAGTACAATTTGTTCGACACGAAAAAACTTCCCTTAACTATATTTGGCTAATTATTCTGCTTTTTTTATAGACACAAATTCCAAACAAATAAATCTTTAGTTTCACAAAAATGCAGTTATTATAGTCATTTATTAACATGACTAACAGAATTTAATGGTATTCGATGAATAAATAATTTCTTCCCTTTTCGTTAAATTAAAATTAAATAATGAAACGCTCTTATCATTCTTACGTTTTCATTTAATAGAGTAATGATGCGAGAAAATAATGTACAATAGGTATAATATAGTACATTATAAGATCGAGTTCTCGAATTTCTTTTTTCAATCAAAAATTTACTGAAAATTGTTTCAAAATACCAAATATTAAAATAAATAAATACATGCAAATCTACCAGACTTCGCATAGCTGCATATCTTATAAGCTGCTGTTTGATTCAAATCAAATGCACGGAATTCCAATTTTAATAGTTTATACATATTGTAGTTTTTTAGAATTGTTTAATGCTTTGGTTGACATCGTAACGTGAATTCGCATACTAGCATATTTAATAACATAAAATTACTATATCATATTAGCATAAATATCTTTGTATAAATACAATCTACATTTGTATAAATATGTGTACTTCATTGTTTAGTGAAGCAAATCGCGTATGACTAATAAATTAAGAAGAAAAAATGTGTGATAAAATATTAGATTGTGTTTAGTACTCGTCTCACTTCCATCATTCTGGATGCAAGATAGTGATGTTATTTTTTTCAGTTGATGGTATGATGTAATTAAATGTAATAAATAATAAAACTATTTAAATATGATTAATTTTTTCTAGTTATAGGGTATATATTTTTTTTTTTAATTAAAACTAAAATTATATTATTTTTAAACCTTTCTTAAAGTTTACAGCTGTGTTATATTTTAAAACGTAGAGAATATGGATCAATAATAATAGTAGAAACAACTAAAATGATGTGTCGTCACATGGTTGTAATTATGTATTAATTATAAAAATAATAATTTCAATGGACTCCAACAAGGAAAAACTTGTAATTTAATGTCAGTAATTATATAAATGTACCAAAAACACAACAGAAGACCCATTTTTTTAAATTAAAATATTCAGACAATCTTTCCAAGCTCGTGGATCGCAAGAAACTTTAAAAATAACTGTACTATAATAAACTAAATTGATAATACAAAATTTCAACAGATGCAGATTATTGTTAAAATATTGAAATATTAAAGTCAATTACACGTAAATCCCAACGAAATATACAATTTGTAATCAACCGAATTGGTTTCTACTTGTTTGTATATTTACAAAGGAAGTTATACAGATTAGGCTGTGTTATTTTGCGGATAATTAGTATGATGCCAACACTGTATTTTTAAAATGACGGTTAACAACACATTACTGGTTTTGTAGTAAAATCATTCACTTATTATATTGATTTTAGGGACCGGTCCAATGTGTGATCTACCGATAAATGGCTGGTCCAATGTATGATCTATCAATAAATGATTGGTCTAATGCTACTGATTGCTTCTTATATAATCATACTGCAAAAGTATTTTTTAAATCTGATAAAAAATCATCAAATATTTGAGTTTGTATCGGGTGACATGAAGTTGTAGAATTCATTTTAAATCGGTACAAAACTAAATTAATTAAATTAAAAAATATTATACACACTCGTGAAAAAAAAAATGGAAAATATTCACCAACAAACGAAATGACGCGAACAAATGCTAAATGGTAACTGAATGTTTAAATGATATTTTAAAAATACAATACGGTCACAAAATCCATATCATATCGGTAATTATATAGATTAAGTCATATAGTCCATATCGTATCGATAGTTATATAAATATAGTAGGCACTATAGTGTAAAATGTAGGTAACTGTAATCAGTAGATCACACGTTCCACCTATACAGCACTTTATCGTATGTAGCCATTTATCGGTAGATCACACATTGGACCGGTCCCTGATTGTATAATAAAAGTTAGAAGGACTCGAGAACGCGTTGAAAACGATAAAACACTTTTCACACCGCTGCGATCGTAATGCCACGCGTTTTAACGGTTTTTTGTCGTTATTGTGCATTCGTCCAGTAAACGTTTTACACCGGGAAAATTTCGAGTTTTAGTATAAGTAAAAGAAGTAGGGTGTAGATCGTGCAGAAATAAAACGAAAACTTATCCGGAAACGTAATGGAATCCTTCCGAACTCCACGTGAGTTTAAATGTACTCCGGGAGACGAGACATTTTCGTACACGGGTGCTAGAAAAATTAATTCGGTACGGTTGTCAGAAATAATAATTGAACAATTCATTTTCGCGAATAATATGGCTCGTGTACACGGCGGCGAACGAACGTTGGAACCCACCTGTGCACATTGGCAGCGCGCGTGTACAATGGACGTGCAAAATGTACATCGGTGTGCATTATAATAATATATTATGTGTATACGTGCGCCTACAAAACGCCTAGCGAATTTCTAGGCATGTACTCGCACGACTGTTGTTTCCTTACACTTAGTGTATATTATTATCACCTTTAACATGCATATATTATACACGTATTGGACGTATGTACGCGGTGTACGTGCGTTACGTTTATTGTTGTCATCGCGTTTACATTACTTTTATATAATACACTTTTCGGCAGCGGAGGTTCGCGCGTAAACCCAATGTATATACCCAATCTACTTCATATTCGAAACATTTCGATCCGATCGTAGAACGCAGCGTACTCTTATACACATAATATTATTTAATGAAAAAAATCGCACAATAGACGCCTTGAGTGTGAGCAAGGCTGGATTAGGGGAGCTATAGCTCCGGGTGACAAGTTGAAAAGGGTCACAAATCGATGGTTAACAAACATAAATAGTACTTTTGTGTCAATTAATTGTGGCTATTCAACTAATTCATATTTATAACAAATTACTAAATCTAAACGAAAATGAAATTGTTTCAGCCTCGCTAAAAGTAATAGCTCCTCTTATACAAAGACCATAATCCGGCACTGAGTGTGGGATTAAATGCGAATCAAGGTGCACTATTGTTATGAAAATAAATCCCCTGAACGGATACGACGACCGTTTAACGAACGATGATGTACATTGCGGAACGACATTGTTGTCGTATTGTGGAGATTAAACCACTGTTATCCTATGTATTCGCGTGAAAAAGGTCTTTGCGGCGATAACAACCCGTATATTGGGTTAGGTCGGGTCAGGTGTTGCTGACCCGAGACAGTGATATTCGTTGGACGTCTGTGGTACGTAAGAGGGAATCGATGATGAACACACCGAGCACCATATGGATTCGGAGTCCGTACGATTAAATGATGCGGGCATCGACGATGACCCGTGCAACGAAAGGGTTGAACATGCATAAGACAATATCGTAAGTCTCCGTGTGGAAACGGGCGAACACATATATTCTATCGCGGGCGTCGAATTTGGGTCTTTAACAAGTTCAGGTGTCGCGAGGTGCAATCGTCATACGTTCGGTCGGCGCGGGTCCAGCTGGATGTTCTCGTTTTTGACTTTTAGCTTCAGGTCGAGTACGCGTTGTTGGACATATGTTAGGATACGGAGAGCCGGACAGAGCACGCGTCGGATGTGTCGAGTACGGAAGAGATCGCGCACCCGGAGTACGGTAGTCGAGAAGAGGCGGACGGGGACGCGATCGCATTGATGATCCACGGGACACGGCCGGTGATAACAACACGGTGAACAGCGGGAATCGATGCGATCGCGTGTCGGCCGAACACACGCATGGTGATATGGCAGCACGTAATTGTAATAAAATGTGCGTCAATGGCGACGCGAGGGACTAGGGCCAGGGGGACGGCGGCCACCGCGACGGGGAAACAGGTGTCAGCGGGGGCCATAAACAATAATTCGACCGGCGTCGTCGTGACCAACAACAAGTGGCGACCGACGAAAACCGCCCCTGGGAACATGTGTGCGCGAGGGCATCGGCCGCAGCGACCGATTTTTCGGATCGCGCGCATATGTTATCGGAACGGCGTGATTACGGCGGGCCGCAGCGAGAGGGATCGCACCGAAGAAACGTTCAACGTCGATACGCAACACGCGAATCGTTTACGCGGTTCGCGAACGGGGCCAAACGTCATCACGTCCGTGCGCAACACAATTATACCGATTGTTATTAGTAATGATCATCGTTGTTGTTGTTGTTGTTGAACCGCCGTGGGAGGAGGAGGGAGGATGGTGACTTACCGTCCAAATACGGTACGGCGGCAAAGGTGGTGCGGAGCTCGCCGAAAAACGTGGAGCACACGATCAACAGCACCGCGTTCATGGTGCGGCACGCGTACACGTCGAACAACATGAGAGACGGCGGCGGTGGCGGCGAAAAACGACGTCAACGTGTGACCGTCGGCGGACGGCGCGCGGCTGTTACTGTGCGTTGTTTGCGTGCCGCCGCCGCCGTTGTCGCCGAGCACGCGCATTATAAAACAAAAACAATACGCGCTCGTGGCGGCGGCGGCGTTGACGGACGCGGCGGAGGCGTTGGCGACCGTCACACCGGGTGCATGTGTAAGCGTGTTTGCGTGCGCGCGTACGTAAAAGAGTTGTTGTGTGCGGATGACGTGCGCGTGTGTTGAAGCGCGTGCGCACGCGCACCGTAGGCACTCCGGCACCGCGCAAACGCCGCACCGAGTTTCGCCGCCGTCGCCGTGAATCGATATCAAGTCCGTGGCGCTACTGTGTGGACCGCACGCGCGCGTCAATGTACGTGCTCGCGTGCGAGTAATCTACTCTAGGCCGAACGAAATCGATTACCGGAGCGGTTTTACCGGCTTAATCCAACCCCGTCGACACACGCGCACGCACGCACACGCGAACGCTCGCCGGTAGACGACCGCACACGCTACCTCCGACACCTCCCCCCCCCCACACACACACACACACAATTCTTTCGCGTCGTTACATTCCGGTCGAAACCGCGCGAACGTTTAAAACCGTCCTCTACGACCGCAGCAACACTTTGTTGACAATCGTGCGCCGTAGGTACACAGGCAACATGTTCCGTGATAACAAATAATAGTATAATTATAATGTACTCTAATAATAGTAATAATATTCCTCTTCATTTCTCACCCTCTTGAACAAGCTTTAGATCTGCCCCTACGCGCACGTTTGTGTGTTTGTAGAAATTGAAAAAAAATAGAGTAAAAGGATTTTAATGGATATTACATAGATCGGCAGTGAAACTCGACTCCGTGTCGTTGACGTGAGACCACCACGGCTACGGTGTGTAAGGTATTCGTGCAGACATTTTAATTCGCACGGTATACCGGAGGACCTTCGGGCGGGCAACGTTTCGCGCATAAATCGAGAACACGAGGATAAATGCAGTGACGAGCCCGGGTGAATCAGCAGTAGTGACTGATTCCGAGTGATTTATGCTCCGTCGATGCTAGTAAACGTTCAAGATGTACATCTTATAGTTCGTTTAATCGATCCAGATCGTAGCAGTGATGGTGATAGTAATGTTGACAGTAATACTGTAACGTATATTCCGTCACATCGGATTCCCTGCACTAGAGTATACGTCGTCCGACTGCATTTATGGTACAATCGTTCACACTCGTGGTCGTTTTCACATTTTTTTCTCCAACCGCACGTGATTTATCAAAGTCAAACCCAGTTGTCGTCATATTATTTCGAAATAAAAATGTAACTGAATTATTAATTTAACGTCACTTTTGTTGCAATCGCAATAACCATCATGTATGTGAAGTTAGCCCATCCTTTTTAACGGATTAACTTGAAACCTATACCAATGTTTTGCGAGTTATTTGCGAGAATTTGCGAGTAAGTCGTTTACGAATTATAATTGAAAAACAGAAGGATGGGCTAACTTCACGTATACCCTCCAAGTCGCTGAAGGATTTCAAAATTAGTACCAAATGATGCATCTTTATTTGCGAGAATTTGCGAGCTCATCCCTAACCAGCAAATTTAATTTTCCTACCGTGAAGTTAGCCCACCCTACTTACAAATAAAGACGTATCGTTCGTATAAATTTTGAAATTCTTGGGCGAGTAGGGTGGGCTACGTGAAGTTAGCCAAGTTAGCCCACTCTTCTATTTTTTAATTATAATTCGCAAACGACTTACTCGCAAATTATGAAAATAGACTCGCAAATTCTCGCAAATAACTTGCAGACTATTGGTATAAGTTTTAAGTTGACCCGTTAAAAAGGCTGGGCCAACTTCACGTATATATAACCATCGTACAAATTTTAGGTAAATAGCGTTCCGTGTAACATAATATTATCTTTTACATGCAGATATAATTAGATACTTCGTGTAATTAATGGTTTACTGCGACGACTGCATGATGAATATTCTTGTGATTGATACGCGCACATGTTTGAGATGACATTGATTATATAGCCACCGGCATAGGCGGAAATCGAGGGGGGGGGCTAGAGGGGACTAAGCCTCCCAGAAGTTTAAAGTACAGGTCTTAGCCCCCCATGGCCATCACAATTTTAATGTGACTAAATATACAATAATTATTATAATTTAAAAATGTATTTTTAATATCTGGCTACTGGTGCCGAAGAACACAATAAAGTTGATAATGCTACTGCTGAAGATTATTTTCGTGTAAATGCATACTTTAAAGTTTTAGATTCCATTATTGTTAATATGAAGAAACGGTTTGTACAGAAAGTTTGGAAATGGCTGAATCTATTGATAACTTTTTTAAACTGAACATTGAAAAAACAAATTCTTTATTAACCACTATAAGGTGTACCCAGGGGCGGATTTAAGGCACTGCGAACTATGCAGCCGCATAGGGCGGCAAAATTATGTTGAAAATTTATTTTGATTTTGTAAAATTAGGTACATAATTTTTAAAATTGTATTTATCACTTCAAAATCTTGAAATTGTGGATTTTGTATTTGTTTATTTTTAGCAAAATAATATTTATATTTTCCCAGGAACTCGTCTACGACAACGACGACAGTATTGTATTATAGCTTATCTTATTGGTTAAGAAATGTCTCGTAATACTATAATAAGCAAAAATTGCATATTAGGTAGGTATTGAAAAAATTAATTTATATGAGGATATTTTATTAAAGAGGTAGTAAGTTTTTTTTAGATAGGGGCGGCAAATTTAATTTGGCATAGGGGCGGAAAATTGTTAAATCCGCCCCTGGGTGTACCTATACTATAATTAATGTAATAGTCAATTGATACATTATTCAAACTTTGTATAATTGACTAACATAGTAACATCTCCTAAAATACCCTGATTTTCATACATGAATTGGCTGATATAACACTTATTAATTTCACACTACACAACATTTTAATATTAATTATAAATAGTAACACATTATGACTAATGTTTATTTTTTTATTTTCTAGGATTTATTAGATGTAAATTGTTATAATTTAAAATCAGAAATTACTGTTGTAAAAAACTACTTAACATTAACAAATGGAAAAGATGATATCTCCTTAGAGGATTTAAAAACATGTATTGTCAAGAATGTCTACCCAAATATGTATAAACTTCTACAGGTGGCTTTAACTTTACCAATAAGTTCAGCCACCTGTGAACGTTCTTATTCTGCAATGTACCGAATAAAAACTTGGATGCGATCTACAATGGTTGAAAATAAATTCAATGATCTTTCTATTTTAAACATTGAAAAATATTTAGCAAAAATGATTAATAATATGACATAGTTAATGCTTTTTCGAATAAAAATCGATATATTGTATTGAAATAAATATTTTAGATAGACTTATTATGTTATATACTTGACTTCTTTGTTTTAACATCCAATATTAAATTGGTTATAATTCAATTAATTTAATAACTTAATAATAAAATTTTTGTTCAGAATAAAATGTTCAAGGTAAGGCACATTATTGTTTTTGTTCTGTATTATGGTTAAATTGTTTAGTATGTCAAACTTATTAAATTATCTTGTTGAAATAAATAATTGCGAGCAACTTTAATACATTAGTGCCTATATAGCTGCGAAGAAAAATATAATACTCAGCCCCCCCCCAGTAATTTCACCAAATTTCCGCCTATGTATAGAATGTAGCATCTTATGATAAATATATTTAATATAATAACATATTTAGATACTTAAAATACATGAAAATTGAAAGTGTCAAACGTCTAATGTAAAAAATCCATTCTAGATTGGTTTTATACAAAATATAAATTCAGTTATCATTTTTAAACGTCGGTCTGGTCTCGGTCTTTTCTAGTACATTCTAAATTATACGGTAGTCCGGTCCAGTCCGGTTTCATCTTCCGGGTCGGTCTGGTCTTGGTCTTGGTTAAAATGGATCAGTCCGATCCGGTCTCAAAAAAAAAAAAAAAAAAAACAGACCGTGCAGAACTCTACCACCGATACCAATTCACCGTACAAGTTTTCCATCGGATCTGTCGCTTGCGCCAACCGTAGTCGTTTGTTTTTCTTTTTCGCAGTCGAATTAACAATCACTCCAGAAACACTTTCAGACGGTAAGAGTGCGACTCGTGCTCAGTGGTCCACGTTTACGGAAAAACGGATCTGTGGCGACGGGGTAAGCGCTGTTAACCGCCGCGGGAACATACTGATATGCCGCCTACCCGGACGCTGTCGCAGTTCGTCACGCTGCCCGCCGTTTTCGCGCACCGCTCACTGGCGAGCTTAGCGGCCGGCTGATCAACGACTGCGCCGTATTGCACCGGAACATGACCGCACGACACCCGGTGTCACGGGCCTTGGCGACGCCTGTGCGGTGCTCGTACACTCGGGCCGCGACCACGGTGGCTTAGGTTCGTACGCGTGAACTTGAATGGTGTTTTTAACGTGAAAGCATTGAGTAACGCGTTTTATGATTAGTATGTAATAAACTGGTCTGTATTGAAAAGAAATGATTTACTAAATTTACTACACTTAAATATTTATAGGGCTCCATACTTATCTCACTATCGGAGCCCAAACATCCTAATTGCGCCACTGGTTTCAAATACGTGGTAGTAAAAGTACATGACGTTTTTGAAATGCACATAAACGATTGAATATTTCCTATTAGACATATAATGTAGACGAACAATATCTCATTTATAACCCGATTTTTCTCGCAATCCCTTTTTTCAACTATGTTACGGTGGGGGGGGGGAAGAAAAATTACTATCCTACGCTGACATTCAGATTTCCGTATATATATACCTACATGCAGGATTGACTTAAGATTTTTTCACCCAGGGTAACAATATTTTTCCGCTCCTCTTTCCAAAAATGTAAACCTATGAACAAACGTCTTCAAACATTTATTAAATAGGTTGCTCGTTAAATTCGCAATTAATTTTCTCTATTTCAGTACACTATTGCACAATATTTATAATTAATAAATAATCCAAAATAATAACTGAGTTCTAATTACCTAAGTAAGTTATAAAAAATTGTCTTTTATAAAATTAATTGGTGGTACCCTTCGGTCTGAATGTCCTATCACTAGACAAATCATGATTAAATAAAAATCTGTACCTCAATAAAATACCATGTAAAATAAAATACTCTTAAATAGATATGTTTTGAATTTTTCATGATCAAAAGTATATTGGTTTCAATTTTAAAAGACCAATACAGGAATACCATTCATTCGTACCTGTATATCATTTGGTCGGTAAATCTTACTCGATTAAAGAACTTTTCTGTTTTTTATAAAAAAATTTCAATGAATAAAGTAAGATTAGTATACAATTATAATTATTGAGTAATACAGGTGAAAAAAACAAAATTTAATTCAGATACAATATATATCGAACATCATTAACAAAATAACAATTATATTCAATTATTATCATAACAATAGTTATGTTTTTTTTTATTTTAATGTCACAAAAATATAAAATTTCTACAGAATAAAAAATGTAAAAATTTCATGTTAAGAAAAAATAACAGTAATAAAAAAAAGACGTACATTGTTACAAAAAGCATAAAAATAGAAAAAATACCCTGTGAAGGAAAAAAAAACAAAAATTACAATGTAGTAAAAATTATGTAAGAAAATATAAAATTAAAATATATTAAATATATAAAAATATAAAATTTCTACACCAAAAAAATGTAAAAATGACATATTGAAAATAAAGAAGTACATTGTTATAAAAAGTATAAAAATGGAAAAAAAACCCTGTGAAGGGAAAAAATCCAAAAATAACAATGTAGTTAAAATGATGTAAGAAAATATTATACTAATATGAGAAAAAAATAAACTTTCAAAACCTTTAAACTTTTCTTTAGAATTCAAGAAAGTAATAATTATCATTCAACGAGGCTAAAATCTCCGCAAAGCAAAAAAAAATTATTAGTTTTAGAAAAAAAAAAAATTGGGATCTCGAAAATGAAAATAGTTAACTACGCATATATTCACGTTTTCGGGCCTAATGTCATTTCCGAGACAACGGGTTCGATTGGACGGTAATTTGGTCCCGATTTCTGCACGTACAGTATAGCGCTCGAAAAGTTTTTCCACTCGTCGATCATGACATGTTCGATTTCCACGTGCCCAAAACCCTCGTGTCTCGAAACCTCCACACTGTGGGTCATGTGAATGGTCTTGGGCACGTGAAGTACGACTCGGGGGGCGATCCCACGTGCCATTTTGAGCACTCCGGCCAGTCCACCCCTCTGGCGGCTCCATACGTCATCGGCTCTGAACCGCCGGTTCCGGTCCCACGCCGGGGCTGCCCGCGGCGGAGAAGTGATCACCGCGTTAGCCTTCACTCCGGTCAGCACCCTGAAGCTGTCGCCGACACGGAAGTCGATCCGATCGGCGACCCCTTGTTCCACGGCCCTCCAACGGGCTAGCCGTATTATCGCGGGGTCCGCGTCGACGGCGATGACTCTGCGGCATGTGCGCGCGAGCTGAACGGCCCCACGCGACCGACACCGCAAAAGGTCCGACGCTCCGTTTGAGAAGACGCGTCACGGGTGACCGGCCGCGGTGTCCCGACGGCGGCGGACCCACCCGCCTCCGCTCGTTGCCGTTGACTCCTGCGCTGCCATGGTCTCGGGACGTGGCCGCGATCCCGGCACGTGAGGTACGACGTACATCTGCATGACGTTAACGA
>JASXSY010001512.1:0-60303 GCA_034509805.1 Sipha maydis
TTCAAATCGATTTCAAATGTTTTATTGAACATTTTGTCCAAATTTCATAAATATCACCCAAATGCCCAAGTGTTTAGGATCCAGCAAATCGAGAAAAATCGTACTATTCGAGTATATTATATAATTGTTGTTTTGTTTACCATTTCACTTGCCCTCAAGGGTTGACAAAATGCTTTATTGAAATGAGGGTTATTCAAATCGATTCCATATGTTCTATTGAACATTCAGAATTCATTTCATAAACATCGCCCAAAAGCCCAGGTGTCCAGGATCCAGCATACCGAGAAAAATCGTACTATTCGAGTATATTATATAATTGTTGTTTTGTTTACAATTTCACTTTCCCTCAAGGGTTGACAAAATGCATTATTGAAATGAGGGTTATTCAAATCGATTCCAAATGTTCCATTGAACATTCTGTAATAATTTCATAAAAATCGCCCAATTGCCCAGGTTTCCAGAATCCAGCATATCGAGAAAAATCGTACTATTCGAGTATATTACATAATTGTTATTTTGTTTACCATTTCACTAGTTCTCAAAGGTATATCAAATGCATAATCGCACCGACGCTTATTTAAATCGATTCCATATGTTCTATTGAACATTCAGAATTAATTTCATAAACATCGCCCAAAAGCCCAGGTGTCCAGGATCAAGCATACCGAGAAAAATCGTACTATTCGAGTATATTATATATTGTTGTTGTTTTTTTACTATTTCACTGGCCCTCAAGGGTTGACAAAATGCATTATTGAAATGACGGTTATTTAAATCGATTCTAAATGTTTTATTGAACATTTTGTCCAAATTTCATAAATATCGCCCATAAGCTAAGATGTCCAGGATCCAGCATATCGAGAAAAATCGCACTATTCGAGTATATTATATAATTATTCTTTTGTTTACAATTTTACTTGCCCTCAAGGGTTGACAAAATACATTATTTAAATAAAGGTTATTCAAATCGATTTCAAATATGCTATTGAACATTCAGAATTAATTTCATAAACATCGCCCAAAAGCCCAGCTGTCCAGGATCCAGCATACCGAGAAAAATCGTACTATTCGAGTATATTATATATTGTTGTTGTTTTTTTACTAATTCACTGGCACTCAAGGGTTGACAAAATGCATTATTGAAATGAGGGTTATTCAAATCGATTCCAAATGTTTTATTGAACATTTTGTCCAAATTTCATAAATATCACCCAAATGCCCAAGTGTTTAGAATCCAGCATACCGAGAAAAATCGTACTATTCGAGTATATTATATAATTGTTATTTTGTTTACCATTTCACTGGTTCTCAAAGGTATATCAAATGCATAATCGCACCGACGGTTATTTAAATCGATTCCATATGTTCTATTGAACATTCTGTATTAATTTAATAAATATCGCCCAAAAGCCCAGGTGTCCAGGATCCAGCATATCGAGAAAAATCGTACTATTCGAGTATATTATATAATTATTTGTTTTGTTTACCATTTCACTTACCCTCAAGGGTTAACAAAATGCATTATTGAAATGAGGGTTATTCAAATCGATTCCATATGTTCTATTGAACATTCAGAATTAATTTCATAGACATCGCCCAAAAGCCCAGATGTTCAGGATCCAGCATACCGAGAAAAATCGTACTATTCGTGTATATTATATAATTGTTTTTTGTTTACCATTTCACTTGCCCTCAAGGGTTGACAAAATGCTTTATTGAAATGAGGGTTATTCAAATCGATTCCATATGTTCTATTGAACATTCAGAATTAATTTCATAAACATCACCCAAAAGCCCAGGTGTCCAGGATCCAGCATACCGAGAAAAATCGTACTATTCGAGTATATTATATATTGTTGTTGTTTTTTTACTATTTCACTGGCCCTCAAGGGTTGACAAAATGCATTATTGAAATGAGGGTTATTCAAATCGATTCCAAATGTTCCATTGAACATTCTGTAATAATTTCATAAAAATCGCCCAATTGCCCAGGTTTCCAGAATCCAGCATATCGAGAAAAATCGTACTATTCGAGTATATTACATAATTGTTATTTTGTTTACCATTTCACTAGTTCTCAAAGGTATATCAAATGCATAATCGCACCGACGCTTATTTAAATCGATTCCATATGTTCTATTGAACATTCAGAATTAATTTCATAAACATCGCCCAAACGCCCAGGTGTCCAGGATCCAGCATACCGAGAAAAATCGTACTATTCGAGTATATTATATATTGTTGTTGTTTTTTTACTATTTCACTGGCCCTCAAGGGTTGACAAAATGCATTATTGAAATGAGGGTTATTCAAATCGATTCCAAATGTTCCATTGAACATTCTGTAATAATTTCATAAAAATCGCCCAATTGCCCAGGTTTCCAGAATCCAGCATATCGAGAAAAATCGTACTATTCGAGTATATTACATAATTGTTATTTTGTTTACCATTTCACTAGTTCTCAAAGGTATATCAAATGCATAATCGCACCGACGCTTATTTAAATCGATTCCATATGTTCTATTGAACATTCAGAATTAATTTCATAAACATCGCCCAAAAGCCCAGGTGTCCAGGATCCAGCATACCGAGAGAAATCGTACTATTCGAGTATATTTTATATTGTTGTTGTTTTTTTACTATTTCACTGGCCCTCAAGGGTTGACAAAATGCATTATTGAAATGGGGGTTATTCAAATCGATTCCAAATGTTCCATTGAACATTCTGTAATAATTTCATAAAAATCGCCCAATTGCCCAGGTTTCCAGAATCCAGCATATCGAGAAAAATCGTACTATTCGAGTATATTACATAATTGTTATTTTGTTTACCATTTCACTAGTTCTCAAAGGTATATCAAATGCATAATCGCACCGACGCTTATTTAAATCGATTCCATATGTTCTATTGAACATTCAGAATTAATTTCATAAACATCGCCCAAAAGCCCAGGTGTCCAGGATCCAGCATACCGAGAGAAATCGTACTATTCGAGTATATTATATATTGTTGTTGTTTTTTTACTATTTCACTGGCCCTCAAGGGTTGACAAAATGCATTATTGAAATGAGGGTTATTCAAATCGATTCCAAATGTTCCATTGAACATTCTGTAATAATTTCATAAAAATCGCCCAATTGCCCAGGTTTCCAGAATCCAGCATATCGAGAAAAATCGTACTATTCGAGTATATTACATAATTGTTATTTTGTTTACCATTTCACTAGTTCTCAAACGTATATCAAATGCATAATCGCACCGACGCTTATTTAAATCGATTCCATATGTTCTATTGAACATTCAGAATTAATTTCATAAACATCGCCCAAAAGCCCAGGTGTCCAGGATCCAGCATACCGAGAAAAATCGTACTATTCGAGTATATTATATATTGTTGTTGTTTTTTTACTATTTCACTGGCCCTCAAGGGTTGACAAAATGCATTATTGAAATGAGGGTTATTCATATCGATTCCAAATGTTTTATTGAATATTTTGTCCAAATTTCATAAATATCACCCAAATGCCCAAGTGTTTAGAATCCAGCATACCGAGAAAAATCGTACTATTCGAGTATATTATATAATTGTTATTTTGTTTACCATTTCACTGGTTCTCAAAGGTATATCAAATGCATAATCGCACCGACGCTTATTTAAATCGATTCCAAATGTTCTATTGAACATTTTGTCCAAATTTCATAAATATCGCCCATAAGCCAAGAAGTCCAGGATCCAGCATATCGAGAAAAATCGCACTATTCGAGTATATTATATAATTATTCTTTTGTTTACAATTTTACTTGCCCTCAAAGGTTGACAAAATACATTATTTAAATGAAGGTTATTCAAATCGATTTCAAATATGCTATTGAACATTCAGAATTAATTTCATAAACATCGCCCAAAAGCCCAGCTGTCCAGGATCCAGCATACCGAGAAAAATCGTACTATTCGAGTATATTATATATTGTTGTTGTTTTTTTACTATTTCACTGGCCCTCAAGGGTTGACAAAATGCATTATTGAAATGAGGGTTATTCAAATCGATTCCAAATGTTTTATTGAATATTTTGTCCAAATTTCATAAATATCACCCAAATGCCCAAGTGTTTAGAATCCAGCATACCGAGAAAAATCGTACTATTCGAGTATATTATATAATTGTTATTTTGTTTACCATTTCACTGGTTCTCAAAGGTATATCAAATGCATAATCGCACCGACGGTTATTTAAATCGATTCCATATGTTCTATTGAACATTCTGTATTAATTTAATAAATATCGCCCAAAAGCCCAGGTGTCCAGGATCCAGCATATCGAGAAAAATCGTACTATTCGAGTATATTATATAATTGTTGTTTTGTTTACCATTTCACTTGCTCTCAAGGGTTGACAAAATGCATTTTTGAAATGAGGGTTATTCAAATCGATTCCATATGTTCTATTGAACATTCAGAATTAATTTCATAGACATCGCCCAAAAGCCCAGATGTCCAGGATCCAGCATACCGAGAAAAATCGTACTATTCGTGTATATTATATAATTGTTTTTTGTTTACCATTTCACTTGCCCTCAAGGGTTGACAAAATGCTTTATTGAAATGAGGGTTATTCAAATCGATTCCATATGTTCTATTGAATATTCAGAATTAATTTCATAAACATCGCCCAAAAGCCCAGGTGTCCAGGATCCAGCATACCGAGAGAAATCGTACTATTCGAGTATATTATATATTGTTGTTGTTTTTTTACTATTTCACTGGCCCTCAAGGGTTGACAAAATGCATTATTGAAATGGGGGTTATTCAAATCGATTCCAAATGTTCCATTGAACATTCTGTAATAATTTCATAAAAATCGCCCAATTGCCCAGGTTTCCAGAATCCAGCATAACGAGAAAAATCGTACTATTCGAGTATATTACATAATTGTTATTTTGTTTACCATTTCACTAGTTCTCAAAGGTATATCAAATGCATAATCGCACCGACGCTTATTTAAATCGATTCCATATGTTCTATTGAACATTCAGAATTAATTTCATAAACATCGCCCAAAAGCCCAGGTGTCCAGGATCCAGCATACCGAGAAAAATCGTACTATTCGAGTATATTATATAATTGTTATTTTGTTTACCATTTCACTGGTTCTCAAAGGTATATCAAATGCATAATCGCACCGACGCTTATTTAAATCGATTCCAAATGTTCTATTGAACATTTTGTCCAAATTTCATAAATATCGCCCATAAGCCAAGAAGTCCAGGATCCAGCATATCGAGAAAAATCGCACTATTCGAGTATATTATATAATTATTCTTTTGTTTACAATTTTACTTGCCCTCAAGGGTTGACAAAATACATTATTTAAATGAACGTTATTCAAATCGATTTCAAATATGCTATTAAACATTCAGAATTAATTTCATAAACATCGCCCAAAAGCCCAGCTGTCCAGGATTTAGCATACCGACAAAAATCGTACTATTCGAGTATATTATATATTGTTGTTGTTTTTTTACTATTTCACTGGCACTCAAGGGTTGACAAAATGCATTATTGAAATGAGGGTTATTCAAATCGATTCCAAATGTTTTATTGAACATTTTGTCCAAATTTCATAAATATCACCCAAATGCCCAGGTTTCCAGAATCCAGCATATCGAGAAAAATCGTACTATTCGAGTATATTACATAATTGTTATTTTGTTTACCATTTCACTAGTTCTCAAAGGTATATCAAATGCATAATCGCACCGACGGTTATTTAAATCGATTCCATATGTTCTATTGAACATTCTGTATTAATTTAATAAATATCGCCCAATTGCCCAGGTTTCCAGAATCCAGCATATCGAGAAAAATCGTACTATTCGAGTATATTACATAATTGTTATTTTGTTTACCATTTCACTAGTTCTCAAAGGTATATCAAATGCATAATCGCACCGACGGTTATTTAAATCGATTCCATATGTTCTATTGAACATTCTGTATTAATTTAATAAATATCGCCCAAAAGCCCAGGTGTCCAGGATCCAGCATACCGAGAAAAATCGTACTATTCGAGTATATTATATAATTGTTGTTTTGTATACAATTTCACTTGCCCGCAAGGGTTGACAAAATGCATTATTGAAATGAGGGTTATTCAAATAGATTTCAAATGTTTTATTGAATATTTTGTCCAAATTTCATAAATATCGCCCATAAGCCAAGAAGTCCAGGATCCAGCATATCGAGAAAAATCGCACTAATCGAGTATATTATATAATTATTCTTTTGTTTACAATTTTACTTGTTTTCAAGGGTTGACAAAATACATTATTTAAATGAAGGTTATTCAAATCGATTTCAAATATACTATTGAACATTCAGAATTAATTTCATAAACATCGCCCAAAAGCCCAGATGTCCAGGATCCAGCATAACGAGAAAAATCGTACTATTCGAGTATATTATATATTGTTGTTGTTTTTTTACTATTTCACTGGCACTCAAGGGTTGACAAAATGCATTATTGAAATGAGGGTTATTCAAATCGATTCCAAATGTTTTATTGAACATTTTGTCCAAATTTCATAAATATCACCCAAATGCCCAAGTGTTTAGAATCCAGCATACCGAGAAAAATCGTACTATTCGAGTATATTATATAATTGTTATTTTGTTTACCATTTCACTGGTTCTCAAAGGTATATCAAATGCATAATCGCACCGACGGTTATTTAAATCGATTCCATATGTTCTATTGAACATTCTGTATTAATTTAATAAATATCGCCCAAAAGCCCAGGTGTCCAGGATCCAGCATATCGAGAAAAATCGTACTATTCGAGTATATTATATAATTGTTGTTTTGTTTACCATTTCACTTGCCCTCAAGGGTTGACAAAATGCATTATTGAAATGAGGGTTATTCAAATCGATTCCATATGTTCTATTGAACATTCAGAATTAATTTCATAGACATCGCCCAAAAGCCCAGATGTCCAGGATCCAGCATACCGAGAAAAATCGTACTATTCGTGTATATTATATAATTGTTTTTTGTTTACCATTTCACTTGCCCTCAAGGGTTGACAAAATGCTTTATTGAAATGAGGGTTATTCAAATCGATTCCATATGTTCTATTGAACAATCAGAATTAATTCCATAAACATCGCCCAAAAGCCCAGGTGTCCAGGATCCAGCATACCGAGAAAAATCGTACTATTCGAGTATATTATATATTGTTGTTGTTTTTTTACTATTTCACTGGCCCTCAAGGGTTGACAAAATGCATTATTGAAATGAGGGTTATTCAAATCGATTCCAAATGTTTTATTGAATATTTTGTCCAAATTTCATAAATATCACCCAAATGCCCAAGTGTTTAGAATCCAGCATACCGAGAAAAATCGTACTATTCGAGTATATTATATAATTGTTATTTTGTTTACCATTTCACTGGTTCTCAAAGGTATATCAAATGCATAATCGCACCGACGCTTATTTAAATCGATTCCAAATGTACTATTGAACATTTTGTCCAAATTTCATAAATATCGCCCATAAGCCAAGAAGTCCAGGATCCAGCATATCGAGAAAAATCGCACTATTCGAGTATATTATATAATTATTCTTTTGTTTACAATTTTACTTGCCCTCAAGGGTTGACAAAATACATTATTTAAATGAAGGTTATTCAAATCGATTTCAAATATGTTATTGAACATTCAGAATTAATTTCATAAACATCGCCCAAAAGCCCAGGTGTCCAGGATCCAGCATACCGAGAAAAATCGTACTTTTCGAGTATATTATATATTGTTGTTGTTTTTTTACTATTTCACTGGCCCTCAAGGGTTGACAAAATGCATTATTGAAATGAGGGTTATTCAAATCGATTCCAAATGTTTTATTGAACATTTTGTCAAAATTTCATAAATATCGCCCATAAGCTAAGATGTCCAGGATCCAGCATATCGAGAAAAATCGCACTATTCGTGTATATTATATAATTGTTGTTTTGTTTACCATTTCACTTGCCCTCAAGGGTTGACAAAATGCATTATTGAAATGAGGGTTATTCAAATCGATTCCATATGTTCTATTGAACATTCAGAATTAATTTCATAAACATCACCCAAATGCCCAAGTGTTTAGGATCCATCAAATCGAGAAAAATCGTACTATTCGAGTGTATTATATAATTGTTGTTTTGTTTACAATTTCACTTTCCCTCAAGGGTTGACAAAATGCATTATTGAAATGACGGTTATTTAAATCGATTCTAAATGTTTTATTGAACATTTTGTCAAAATTTCATAAATATCGCCCATAAGCTAAGATGTCCAGGATCCAGCATATCGAGAAAAATCGCACTATTCGAGTATATTATATAATTGTTGTTTTGTTTACCATTTCAATTGCCCTCAAGGGTTGACAAAATGCTTTATTGAAATGAGGGTTATTCAAATCAAATCCATAGGTTCTATTGAACACTCAGAATTAATTTCATAAACATCGCCCAAAAGCCCAGGTGTCCAGGATCCAGCATACCGAGAAAAATCGTACTATTCGAGTATATTATATAATTGTTGTTTTGTTTACAATTTCACTTGCCCTCAAGGGTTGACAAAATACATTATTTAAATGAAGGTTATTCAAATCGATTTCAAATATGTTATTGAACATTCAGAATTAATTTCATAAACATCGCCCAAAAGCCCAGGTGTCCAGGATCCAGCATACCGAGAAAAATCGTACTTTTCGAGTATATTATATATTGTTGTTGTTTTTTTACTATTTCACTGGCCCTCAAGGGTTGACAAAATGCATTATTGAAATGAGGGTTATTCAAATCGATTCCAAATGTTTTATTGAACATTTTGTCAAAATTTCATAAATATCGCCCATAAGCTAAGATGTCCAGGATCCAGCATATCGAGAAAAATCGCACTATTCGTGTATATTATATAATTGTTGTTTTGTTTACCATTTCACTTGCCCTCAAGGGTTGACAAAATGCATTATTGAAATGAGGGTTATTCAAATCGATTCCATATGTTCTATTGAACATTCAGAATTAATTTCATAAACATCACCCAAATGCCCAAGTGTTTAGGATCCATCAAATCGAGAAAAATCGTACTATTCGAGTGTATTATATAATTGTTGTTTTGTTTACAATTTCACTTTCCCTCAAGGGTTGACAAAATGCATTATTGAAATGACGGTTATTTAAATCGATTCTAAATGTTTTATTGAACATTTTGTCAAAATTTCATAAATATCGCCCATAAGCTAAGATGTCCAGGATCCAGCATATCGAGAAAAATCGCACTATTCGAGTATATTATATAATTGTTGTTTTGTTTACCATTTCAATTGCCCTCAAGGGTTGACAAAATGCTTTATTGAAATGAGGGTTATTCAAATCAAATCCATAGGTTCTATTGAACACTCAGAATTAATTTCATAAACATCGCCCAAAAGCCCAGGTGTCCAGGATCCAGCATACCGAGAAAAATCGTACTATTCGAGTATATTATATAATTGTTGTTTTGTTTACAATTTCACTTGCCCTCAAGGGTTGACAAAATGCATTATTGAAATGAAGGTTATTCAAATCGATTCCAAATGTTTTATTGAACATTTTGTCAAAATTTCATAAATATCGCCCATAAGCTAAGATGTCCAGGATCCAGCATATCGAGAAAAATCGCACTATTCGTGTATATTATATAATTGTTGTTTTGTTTACCATTTCACTTGCCCTCAAGGGTTGACAAAATGCATTATTGAAATGAGGGTTATTCAAATCGATTCCATATGTTCTATTGAACATTCAGAATTAATTTCATAAACATCACCCAAATGCCCAAGTGTTTAGGATCCATCAAATCGAGAAAAATCGTACTATTCGAGTGTATTATATAATTGTTGTTTTGTTTACAATTTCACTTTCCCTCAAGGGTTGACAAAATGCATTATTGAAATGACGGTTATTTAAATCGATTCTAAATGTTTTATTGAACATTTTGTCCAAATTTCATAAATATCGCCCATAAGCTAAGATGTCCAGGATCCAGCATATCGAGAAAAATCGCACTATTCGAGTATATTATATAATTATTCTTTTGTTTACAATTTTACTTGCCTTTAAGGGTTGACAAAATGCATTATTTAAATGAAGGTTATTCAAATCAATTCCAAATATGCTATTGAACATTCTGTAATAATTTCATAAATATCACCTAAATGCCCAAGTGTTTAGGATCCAGCAAATCGAGAAAAATCGTAATATTCGAGTATAATATATATTGTTGTTGTTTTTTTACTATTTCACTGGCCCTCAAGGGTTGACAAAATGCATTATTGAAATGAGGGTTATTCCAATCGATTCCAAATGTTTTATTGAACATTTTGTCCAAATTTCATAAATATCGCCCATAAGCAAAGATGTCCAGGATGCAGCATATCGAGAAAAATCGCACTATTCGAGTATATTATATAATTGTTCTTTTGTTTTCAATTTTACTTGCCCTCAAGGGTTGACAAGATGCATTATTGAAATGAGGGTTATTCAAATCGATTCCAAATGTTTTATTGAACATTTTGTCCAAATTTCATAAAAATCGCCCAATTGCCCAGGTTTCCAGAATCCAGCATATCGAGAGAAATCGTACTATTCGAGTATATTATATAATTGTTATTTTGTTTACCATTTCACTTGCCCTCAAGGGTTCACAAAATGCATTATTGAAATGAAGGTTATTCAAATCGATTCCAAATGTTTTATTGAACATTTTGTCCAAATTTCATAAATATCGCCTATAAGCCAAGATGTCCAGGATCCAGCATATCGAGAAAAATCGCACTATTCGAGTATATTATATAATTGTTCTTTTGTTTACAATTTTACTTGCCTTCAAGGGTTGACAAAATGCAATATTTAAATGAGGGTTATTCAAATCGATTCCAAATATGCTATTGAACATTCTGTAATAATGTCATAAATATCACCCAAATGCCCAAGTGTTTAGGATCCAGCAAATCGAGAAAAATCGTACTATTCGAGTATAATATATATTGTTGTTGTTTTTTTACTATTTCACTGGCCCTCAAGGGTTGACAAAATGCATTATTGAAATGAAGATTATTCCAATCGATTCCAAATGTTCTATTGAACATTCTGTAATAATTTCATAAAAATCGCCCAATTGCCCAGGTTTCCAGAATCCAGCATATCGAGAAAAATCGTACTATTCGAGTATATTATATAATTGTTATTTTGTTTACCATTTCACTGGTTCTCAAAGTTATATCAAATGCATAATCGCACCGACGCTTATTTAAATCGATTCCATATGTTCTATTGAACATTCAGAATTAATTTCATAAACATCGCCCAAAAGCCCAGGTGTCCAGGATCCAGCATACCGAGAAAAATCGTACTATTCGAGTATATTATATATTGTTGTTGTTTTTTTTACTATTTCACTGGCCCTCAAGGGTTGACAAAATGCATTATTGAAATGAGGGTTATTCAAATCGATTCCATATGTTCTATTGAACATTCAGAATTAATTTCATAAACATCGCCCAAAAGCCCAGGTGTCCAGGATCCAGCATACCGAGAAAAATCGTACTATTCGAGTATAAAATATAATTGTTGTTTTGTTTACATTTTCACTTGCCCTCAAGGGTTGACAAAATGCATTATTGAAATGAGGGTTATTCAAATCGATTCCAAATGTTTTATTGAACATTTTGTCCAAATTTCATAAAAATCGCCCAATTGCCCAGGATTCCTGAATCCAGCATACCGAGAAAAATCGTACAATTCGAGTATATTATATAATTGTTGGTTTGTTTACAATTTCACTTGCCCTCAAGGGTTGACAAAATGCATTATTTAAATGAGGGTTATTCAAATCGATTCCAAATATGCTATTGAACATTCTGTAATAATTTCATAAATATCACTTAAATGCCCAAGTGTTAAGGATCCAGCAAATCGAGAAAAATCGTACTATACGAGTATATTATATAATTGTTGTTTTGTTTACCATTTCACTGGCTCTCAAAGGTATATCAAATGCATAATCGCACCGACGGTTATTTAAATCGATTCCATATGTTCTATTGAACATTCTGTATTATTTTAATAAATATCGCCCAAAAGCCCAGGTGTCCAGGATCCAGCATACCGAGAAAAATCGTACTATTCGAGTATATTATATATTGTTGTTGTTTTTTTATTATTTCACTGGCCCTCAAAGGTTGACAAAATGCATTATTGAAATGAGGGTTATTCAAATCGATTCCAAATGTTCTATTGAACATTCTGTAATAATTTCATAAAAATCGCCCAATTGCCCAGGTTTCCAGAATCCAGCATATCGATAAAAATCGTACTATTCGAGTATATTATATAATTGTTATTTTGTTTACCATTTCACTGGTTCTCAACGGTATATCAAATGCATAATCGCACCGACGCTTATTTAAATCGATTCCATATTTTCTATTGAACATTCAGAATTTATTTCATAAACATCGCCCAAAAGCCCAGGTGTCCAGGATCCAGCATACCGAGAAAAATCGTACAATTCGAGTATATTATATAATTGTTGGTTTGTTTACAATTTCACTTGCCCTCAAGGGTTGACAAAATGCATTATTAATATGAGGGTTATTCAAATCGATTCCAAATGTTTTATTGAACATTTTGTCCAAATTTCATAAAAATCGCCCAATTGCCCAGGGTTCCTGAATCCAGCATATCGAGAAAAATCGTACTATTCGAGTATATTATATAATTGTTATTTTGTTTACCATTTCACTTGCCCTCGAGGGTTGACAAAATGCATTATTGAAATGAGGGTTATTCAAATCGATTCCAAATGTTTTTATTGAACATTTTGTCCAAATTTCATAAATATCGCCCATAATCTAAGATGTCCAGGATCCAGCATATCGAGAAAAATCGCACTATTCGAGTATATTATATAATTGTTCTTTTGTTTACAATTTCACTTGCCCTCAAGGGTTGACAAAATGCATTATTTAAATGAGGGTAATTCAAATCGATTCCAAATATGCTATTGAACATTCTGTAATAATTTCATAAATATCACCTAAATGCCCAAGTGTTTAGGATCCAGCAAATCGAGAAAAATCGTACTATTCGAGTATATTATATAATTGTTGTTTTGTTTACCATTTCACTGGCTCTCAAAGGTATATCAAATGCATAATCGCACCGACGGTTATTTAAATCGATTCCATATGTTCTATTGAACATTCAGAATTAATTTCATAGACATCGCCCAAAAGCCCAGGTGTCCAGGATCCAGCATACCGAGAAAAATCGTACTATTCGAGTATATTATATAATTGTTGTTTTGTTTACAATTTCACTTGCCCTCAAGGGTTGACAAAATGCATTATTAATATGAGGGTTATTCAAATCGATTCCAAATGTTTTATTGAACATTTTGTTCAAATTTCATACATATCACCCAAATGCCCAAGTGTTTAGGATCCAGCAAATCGAGAAAAATCGTACTATTCGAGTATATTATATAATTGTTGTTTTGTTTACCATTTCACTGGCTCTCAAAGGTATATCAAATACATAATCGCACCGACGGTTATTTAAATCGATTCCATATGTTCTATTGAACATTCTGTATTAATTTAGTAAATATCGCCCAAAAGCCCAGGTGTCCAGGATCCAGCATACCGAGAAAAAATCGTACTATTCGAGTATATTAAATATTGTTGTTGTTTTTTTTACTATTTCACTGGCCCTTAAGGGTTGACAAAATGCATTATTGAAATGAGGGTTATTCAAATCGATTCCAAATATGCTATTGAACATTCTGTAATAATTTCATAAATATCACCCAAATGCCCAAGTGTTTAGGATCCAGCAAATCGAGAAAAATCGTACTATTCGAGTATATTATATAATTGTTATTTTGTTTACCATTTCACTGGTTCTCAAAGAGATATCTAATGCATAATCGCACCGACGCTTATTTAAATCGATTCCATATGTTCTATTGAACATTCAGAATTAATTTCATAAACATCGCCTTAAAGCCCAGGTGTCCAGGATCCAGCATACCGAGAAAAATCGTAATATTCGAGTATATTATATAATTGTTGTTTTGTTTACAATTTCAATTGCCCTCAAGGGTTGACAAAATGCATTATTGAAATGAGGGTTATTCAAATCGATTCCAAATATGCTATTGAACATTCTGTAATAATTTCATAAATATCACCCAAATGCCCAAGTGTTTAGGATCCAGCAAATCGAGAAAAATCGTACTATTCGAGTATTTTACATATTGTTGTTGTTTTTTTATTATTTCACTGGCCCTCAAGGGTTGACAAAATGCATTTTTGAAATGAGGGTTATTCAAATCGATTCCAAATGTTTTATTGAACATTTTGTCCAAATTTCATAAATATCACCTGTTATATTTCTTAATCATAATATAAATAAAATAATAAGCAAACAAAACATAATAATGAACTATAACAACTTTATTAAACGCAAGACATTTTAAATGAGTCACCACGATGTTCATACACAACCACCACATGATTCACACATGGTAACATAACATATATGATAATTATTATCGCGTCTATTTGGCACAGTCCGCCAGAGCGCGTCTCTTACATATATAACACTACCTCCCTTTTAGTTTATAACAAGAATAATAAAAAAAAAATAATAATAAATGAACATTACAAAATTATTATACATAAAAAAAAAAATTAACAAAACAAAATGAATACAAAGTGAATCATGATTGATTAAAATTTAAAATTTATAAATATTTAAATACATTTGTGATATACATATAATATAAATTAGTTAGATCTGTACCTTTCAGGTACAATGCATTTCCTTTTTATGCGAGTGGAACTAGGCTCAGAAGTTTCACTATGGTCTGTTTCCTTATTACTATCAGTTACTTTATCTTTTACATTATTAGAGTCCCAGTCGTCGAATGTTTCATTTAAACTCTCATTAAAAACTTCATTATAAAAATTACCACTTTTAATAATCTGATCTATATGTCTTTTGTGTATACTATCATTAGTTTGATCTTTGCATAAATAAAACTGATCTACCTAAACTCTCAACTATACTACAAACTTTCCATCCTCTCTGGTTAGGTTTAGTATAATCTCTTATAACTACTTCCTCTCCAATATCAAATTTTTTTTTAGTAATTTTACCTTTATAATTTTTAATTTCTTTATTGCACTTCATCTCATTGTTAGTATTTAATGTATTTTGTTTTAATCTGTCAAACCGTGTTATAATCTCTCTCCCAAACATAATTTTAGTTGGAGTTTGATTTGTGCTAATATGGGTAGTATTCCTGTAAAAGAATAAATATTTACATAGTGCTGACTGTATAGATATATTTTTTGTTATCAGCTATAATTTTTTTAAAACCCAACTTAAATGTTTTTACAGCGTTTTCTGCAGCACCATTACTTGATGGATGATAAGGAGGACTAGTTAGATGTTTAATACCATAAAATTGACAAAAATCACTAAATTCAGTGGATGTGAAAAGTGTACCATTGTCTGTTACAATAGTGTTAGGTAAACCAAATCTGGCAAAAACTTTTTTTAATTTTATTAATGTATTATTAGTATCAGCCTTTTTAACTTTAAATATTTCTGGCCATTTTGAAAATGAATCAGATATAATTAGAAACATTTTATTCATAATTGGACCAGCATAGTCAATGTGAATTCTATCAAAACATTTATAAGTTCTGGGCCATTTTGTTAAAACTACTTTTAAAGGTTCAGGTTTGTGCATAATACAAATGTCACAACTTTTTGCAAACAATTCAATGTCTTTGTCAATATTGGTCCACCAAAAATATGATCGAGCTAGACTTTTCATTTTTACAATACCTAGATGTGTACTATGCAATTCAGTTAATAGAAGTTTAGTGAATTTTGTGGGAATTACTATTCTATACCCCCAAAATAAAACTTTGTCTTCAACATGTAATTCTAACTTACGGTTAAAAAATGGTTTTATGTCATCCGTTATAACATGAGGCCAATTTCCTAAAACATAAGTAACAATTTTTTTTAAAACTGGGTCTTTAGCAGTTTCAGTTCTAATTTGAAGAAAATCAATTGGTAAATGTTTAACTACCCAATTCACTATATCTGAATTTTCATTATTAGGAGAAATATTTTTAGTTTCTGATATTAACCGAGATAAACTGTCTGCAACAAGATTATCTACACCTTTAATAAATTCAATTGTATAATTGAAACCTGACAAAAAAAAATGCCCATCTTTGGATACGACCAGCTGCCATCTTTGGAATAGTTTTGTGTTGCCCGAAAAGTGCTAATAAAGGTTTGTGGTCTGATTTAATTATAAATTGTCGCCCCAACAGATATTGGTGAAATTTCGTAACAGCCCATACTATAGCAAGTGCTTCCCTGTGTATAGATGAATAATTTTTCTCTGTTGTTGTAAGAGAGCGTGACGCATATGAAATAGGTTTTTCAACATTATTTGCGAATCTGTGAGCCAATACTGCACCTATGCCGATATTTGATGCATCAGTAGACAAAACAATAGGAAGGTCTGGGTTAAAATGAGTTAAGACTTGATTTGAACTTAAAATGCTTTTAATTTCATTAAATGCTTCCATGCATGAATTGTTCCATTTAAAAACAAATCTTTTTTTAAAAGATTATGCAATGGACCTGCTATAGTTGATAAATTTTGTATAAAATTACCATAATAATTAATCATACCTAAAAACGATTTTAATTCTGTAACATTAGTTGGAATTTTAGTATGTTGAATACATTCTACTTTATCTGGGTCAGTTTGTAACCCATCTTTATTAATTATGTGCCCTAAATATTTAATTTGTTTTTGGAAAAAAAAACATTTACTGCGGTTTAATTTAAACCCTGATTTTTTGCAACGTTCTAGCACATTTTTTAAGTTATGATAATGTTCACTGAGATTCTTCCCTGTAACAATGATATCATCTAATAGGTTTGCAGTATAGGGACAATCTTTAAATACTTTTTCAACTTCTCTTTGAAATATTGCTGTTGCTGGCTTTATGCCATACGGCATACGTAACACATCATAAGTCCCCTTGTGTGTGCTCCATGCTAAAAGTTTACTAGTGTTATCATCTAATTTCAATTGATTGTAAGCATTACTAAAATCTAACTTTGAAAATGTCTCACCACCTTGTATTATAGCAAATAGTTCCTCAATCCTAGGAAAAGGGTAGTGAATATCTTTAATGTATTTATTTATTGTGGTTTTGTATCAGCGCACAGCCTAATGGAACCATCTGGTTTTAAAACTGGGACTAAAGGTGTGCCCCACTGGCAATCATCATTTTTCTTAATAACACCTGCTTCCTCTAGTTTTATTAATTCTTTCTCTACTGCCATTTTATGAGCAAACGGAATGGTGCGATGCTTACAAAATATTGGTTTAATTGCTTCACTCAGTTCCAAACTAACACTATAACCCTTATATTCACCAAGGCCACCATCAAACAACTCACTGTATTCATTTACTAAACTTGATAACTCATAATCACCTTTAACAAAATTTGTCTGTGACCATGTGATATTGAAGGCTTTCATTAAATCTCTACCAAACAATGGCATAACATTTCTAACACTTTTTATGACTATAAACTCTGTTTCAACAACCTTATCCTTGTACTCAACTAATGCCTTAAATTTGCCTGTTGGTTCAGATGTTGAACCGTCAAAAAAGGTTAAATTAACATTGGATGACTCTAAAGAAAGATGTCCTAATTTTTTATTAAAAATATCTTCAGTGAAAAAAGAACTGGTTGCCCCTGAGTCTAATTCCATTTCAATATCTATACCATTAACTTTAACTTTTATAATTTCTGGAGGTACAAAATTAATATTACTATTAACATTAAATAAATCAAATTCTTTAAATACATTATCTGACTTAATGTCAATATTCTTAACATCAATATTACTTTTACATATAATTGCTAAATGACCAACTTTAGAACATTTTTTGCATTTGTAATTTTTATATTTACACTTAGAAAAATCATGATTTTTTTTTTCCACAATGGAAAACAAGCTAAATTTGAATCTGTCTTACCTTGATTTGATTTCTTTGATGTACCTGCTTGGCTGTTTTGCATTGTGTCTCCTTGACTGTCTCTGCCTTTTGATTTGAAGTTGCTGGTTTTTTTGAATTTTTTTTCAATCTTATGTATGTCCGCTGTAATATGCGTTGTCTTAATTGTCGCTTCTTTTTTTTAACGCAAGTTCAACAATTTCATTTAATTCTTTATCTAAATCTTCTTCACAAAGTCGGTCTTTTATGATACCATCATTTAGGCCAGTGATAAACTTGTCTTTTAATACAAAATTTTAATTTTTCCCGAACTTGCATTGCGCTGCAGCATTTTTAATTTTAATGTACCAATCATTTACCGAATCGTGTGAATCTTTGCGTACAGAATAAAATTCTTCGCGTTTACGAAAAATTGAAATTTTTGGTGCAAATTGTCTGGTTAATAATGTACATAATTGAGCGTAGGTACACTGGGCTGGTGGTAGAGGATCGCATAAATCTTTTAACATAATATATGCCTTTTCCCCCATGCAAGTAATTAAAAGTGGTACTTTGCGTTCTTCGGGAATCATATTTGCAAGAAAATACTGTTCCATGCGTTCTTGATATACTGTCCAATCGCCATTCGGTTTTAAATTCTGAAAGAACACCAATAGTACCATACATGTGTACTTCATTAACAGTAGCCGTTTCCGATGAACCGCCTTGGTCGTTGGCCACGTTTGAATTTGTCTTCTTTCCCATTATTATAAAAGATAGACACAATGTCACCGATTTTCATCTGTTTTAATCCTGGACGTTATTGACGCCGTGTCAATTTTACTACGCGTGCGTATTTAATCGAATCTTCGTCGCCACTGTTATATTTCTTAATCATAATATAAATAAAATAATAAGCAAACAAAACATAATAATGAACTATAACAACTTTATTAAACGCAAGACATTTTAAATGAGTCACCACGATGTTCATACACAACAACCACATGATTCACACATGGTAACATAACATATATGATAATTATTATCGCGTCTATTTGGCACAGTCCGCCAGAGCGCGTCTCTTACATATATAACATCACCCAAATGCCCAAGTGTTTAGGATCCAGCAAATCGAGAAAAATCGAACTATTCGTGTATATTATATAATTGTTGTTTTGTTTACAATTTCACTGGCTCTCAAAGGTATATCAAATGCATAATCGCACCGACGGTTATTTAAATCGATTCCATATATTCCATTGAACATTCTGTATTAATTTCATAAATATCGCCCAAAAGCCGAGGTGTCCAGGATCCAGCATACCGAGAAAAATCGTGCTATTCGAGTATATTATATAATTGTGTTTTGTTTACAATTTCACTTGCCCTCAAGGGGGTTGACAAAATGCATTATTGATATGAGGGTTATTCAAATCGATTCCAAATGTTCTATTGAACATTTTGTCCAAATTTCATAAATATCGCCTATAAGCTAAGAAGTCCAGGATCCAGCATACCGAGAAAAATCGTACTATTCGAGTATATTAAATATTGTTGTTGTTTTTTTACTATTTCACTGGCCCTCAAGGGTTGACAAAATGCATTATTGTAATGAGGGTTATTCAAATCGATTCCAAATGTTTTATTGAACATTTTGTCTAAATTTCATAAAAATCGCCCAATTGCCCAGGTTTCCAGAATCCAGCATATCGAGAAAAAATAGTACTATTCGAGTATATTATATAATTGTTGTTTTTGTTTGCCATTTCACTGGCTCTCAAAGGTATATCAAATGCATAATCGCACCGACGGTTATTTAAATCGATTCCATATGTTCTATTGAACATTCTGTATTAATTTAATAAATAATCGCCCAAAAGCCCAGGTGTCCAGGATCCAGCATACCGAGAAAAATCGTACTATTCGAGTATATTAAATATTGTTGTTGTTTTTTTACTATTTCACTGGCCCTCAAGGGTTGACAAAATGCATTATTGAAATGAGGGTTATTCAAATCGATTCCAAATGTTTTATTGAACATTTTGTCCCAAATTTCATAAATATCGCCCATAAGCCAAGATGTCCAGGATCCAGCATATCGAGAAAAATCGCAATATTCGAGTATATTATATATGTTCGAACACGGAACAAATTCGCGCCACGTCGAACTTCGGCTGGGCTATCGTGTCTTCCACGTCGTGCTATCGACGTTCCCCGAACACTCCTCCTCTCCTACATCGGGAACAAGTTTTCGCGTTCCACGAGGAAGTCGTGCTGCGCTGCCGCGCCGACCTTGCCTGTCTTTTTCCAGCGGTTGGGCCTGACGCAACTCTCTGTCCGCCCACCGTTACTGCGTGGCCTTTTTTTTTGTGCCGACACACCGCCCTCTTCTTGTGTGTAGGCCTCGGTGTGTGCGATTCGTCTGGCCATCTTTAATCATCGTGCCACAAATCCAGAGCGGAGGACTCCACAAATCGCCGTGCCGATTACTGCGGACCAGGTCGACTTTTTTTGTTCTTAGTTGTAATTATTATTATTATTATTATTATTATTATTATTATTATTTAAGTTATTAGGTTTGTTTATTTAATATATATTTCGATCGGTGTCATAGCACCTGGAATTTATTTTATTTGAAGGTTTGCTTGTTTTATTATATAATTGAGTAACCTATTCCATTAGTGTTTGCAACAACACGCGAGTCGTTGCCGACAACCGCCGATCATTGTAGGATCGGTAACGGCGCAACATTTTTGGTAGCAGAGCGTGGTTCCCGACCTTTAGGGGGTTCAGAGCGTGTGTGTTGTGACCCTAGTGTTGTGTATTAATATAAATTATTATAAATATTATAATTAAGTTTTTTAGTATACATTGTTGGACCCGGGTAAGAGTGATCGTGTATTTACGCCGGCCGAGACCATAAAAATATAAATTGTGTACGCGCGATAAGGTTTAGTGGTTTTACCTGTCATTATGGCTGACGAAGCTAAGCAAGAGATAGACCGTGTCACTCGATTATTGACACGTGCGAAGGTCAAGCGCACCAGTATTATCGCGCAAATTCAATCTATACATGATTTAGGCAGACGGGTGGCAAATGAACCAAATGTAGGTTCCTCGTTTTCTGTTATCGTGGCCGATCTAGATTCATTATGGACACAGTTTAAGATCGAAGATGATGGTGTATTAGATTATTTAATTGTATTAGATAAGCTCGATGAGTACTCGCCCGATGCGATAGCTGAGGTGCGCCGGCTCATCACCGATTCTAAAGCTGTGGCCAATTCGTTAATACCAAAGGGGGTAGAGGCCCTTGATCTCTCTTACATACGAGATAAATTACCGTCTCACAATGTCGCGTTCGAGGATACCGTTAATACGTTTTCGCGACCACCAGAAATCCCTTTACCCACCTTCGAGGGTGATGTCCAAGCTTGGCCAACCTTTCGCGACCGATTTACGGCGGTAGTGGACAATCGTCCTAACTTATCTAAAATTGACAAAATGTATTATTTGATAGGCTGTTTGAAATGTGCCGCGGCGGAGGTGGTGCAAGGTATACCGGTTTCCGCGGATAATTACGCGTTGGTGTGGTCCACGTTGTCCAGCCGTTTTAATCGACCGCGCTTAGTAGCTACATCGCTCATCGAAAATTTATTACATACATCGACGATATCACACGAATCGCTCCGTGATCTCAACAAATTTGTGGGTACGTTCAATGAAGGTAATTCATTGCTAGAAGCGCTTAAGATTCCCGATTTAGGATCTTTTATTTTATTTTCGATCGCGTTCAGATGTTTACCGATGTCGACCCGTCAATTGTTTGAAGCAAGTAGTACGGCCGATTATCCGTCTTTAACTCAATTGTTAGAATTTGTAAGAACACGCGTAGCAATATTAGAGGTTGTCGGGTAGTTACCTAACAAGTCAGCTTTGTCGGCATCAGTCAAAAGTAATAGAACAACTGGTCCCATCCGAAAAGGGGGAGAGTACTCCGAGAAGTCACAGGGTTCTCGTTTGACGTCCATGGTAACATCCAAAAATGATAATAGCTGTCCATGCTGTACTGGGCTCCACGAGTTAGTTTCATGTACTCGTTTCAAAGCCTGGGATGTTGATGAACGGGTCAGGTGGACACGGGAACACAAAATGTGCTTTAATTGCTTTAGTCCAAAACACTGGGCTCCGAAGTGTAAAAATAAATCGGGCTGTAAGGATTGTTCGCGGAGACACCATTCGTTATTACACGTGTCTACTGGCGAGCTATATGCTAGTGACGACGCGCAACCCGCTCAAGTTATGTGCGCGTCTGTTCCACAACCGCTTACCCTCCGTCCCGCAACTGTCATGTTAGGTACTGCGCTCGTTCACGTGCGTGATCGAAACGGGTCGTGGCACACCATGCGCGCGTTAATAGATTGTGCGTCGCAAATTAGCGCTATCACGGTTGCATGCGCCGAGCGATTAGGCCTAAAGCGCTCGCGTTGGACCGCCCCAATAAGCGGCCTGTCTGGCGTACCCGTTAATGTTCACGGTCGTGTCGAATGTACGATACAACCGCGGTTCGCGACTGAGCCTATATTATCAGTACACGCCTGGGTGTTACCCACCATTACAGGTGATCTGCCCGGCAAATCGTTACCCGCAGATATCAAAAACCGGTTTTCTACCTTGGCATTAGCTGACCCGTCTTTTTACATTGCGTCGCCGATTGACATATTATTGGGCAGTGACGTCTATACCTCAATTATGGACGGACGTAAATGTACAGTTGATAGCGCATTACCGTCTGCATATAGTTCGATTTTTGGGTGGATATTAATTGGCGCAGTGTCCGAACCGGAGGTCAACCCGTATCAATCGGCACTTGTCTCAATGACCGCTTCTATCGAAGGGCTCATGGAGCGTTTCTGGCATGTCGAGGAGCCGGAAATGGCACCGGCGACATTTTCGAATGACGGGAAGTGCGAACAGTTGTTTCAGGACAAAGTTGTACGTTTGTCATCTGGACTCTTTTCCGTCCCGCTGCCTTTTCGTTTACCAGCGTCGGAAGATACATTTCGTGGGTCCCGCGAGGTAGCGCTTCGGCGTTTCGATGCTCTCGAGCGTAAGTTGGCTGCGAATCCGTCGCTACAGGTGTTGTACGATAAATTCATGTCTGAATACATTTCGTTAGGGCATATGTCTGTTGCCCGGTGCCCGGGGACGTATATCATTCCACATCATGCTATATATCGGCCCGCGATTGATGCTCAAAAAATACGGGTGGTATTCGATGCATCCGCGCGTAGTGGTCGTGGACCTTCATTAAATGATTATTTACTCCCCGGCCCTAAGCTACAACAAGATATTGTCGACATTTTAATACGTTTTCGCATTCATAAATATGCCTTTACTACGGATATTTGCAAAATGTATCGACAAATATTAGTTTTGCCGGAGTATCGTAGGTATCAGCACATACTATGGCGGTCGTCGCCGCACGACGAGTTGCGCGAGTATGAACTAAACACAATTACGTACGGTGTAAATTGTGCGCCATACCTAGCGTTACGCGTTCTACAATCTATCGCTCATGACGATTGCGATGGTTTCGAGTGGGTACGTCACGCATTAACATATCAAACATATGTCGATGACATTTGTTACGGGGCGGACACAATCCCTGAAGTGTTGAAGCTTCAGTCTGACTTGATACTCGTTTTAAATAAATCTGGTTTAGAGTTGAAAAAATGGGCGTCAAACACACCGTCCGTTCTCGCAGCAGTGGCGGCTGATGATCGCATAGGTACCCCTACGTCGTTTGAAGCGATTGAAAGATTAGGCACCAAGGTTTTAGGCATAGAGTGGCATCCGGACGGAGATTATTTTTGTTGTGCGTTACGTATCGAACAGCCGCCCATATTTACGAAGCGTGGCATTTTATCGCTAGTTGCTCAAATTTTCGACCCACTAGGCGTCTTCGGACCGGTCGTATTTCTGGCCAAATCCATCATGCAGAGGACATGGCAACGCAGTCTGTCTTGGGATGAGGCCCTTCCTACCGATATCCACGATGATTGGGCCGCCTTTGTGGCCGATTTGCCGTCACTTTTAGCCATTCGTATACCCCGGCATATTAACGCGCGTTTAGGCGCATCATGTTATTTATTAGGGTTCTGTGATGCTTCACAATCGGGATACGCGGCGGTAGTTTACGTACGAATGACCGACAGTCCAGCCGATACGTCGGTGTTTCTTATCGGCACAAAAACAAAATTAGCCCCGTTAAAACCATTGACAGTCCCGCGACTTGAGTTAAACGCGACATTATTATTAGCCCGTTGGTTAAATCGCATTCGTCGTACGCTAGCGACGCAACTTAATATTATCGGCATTCGGGCATGGTCGGATTCTACCATAGTACTTTCCTGGTTGACCGTCTCGCACACATCATTTAAATTGTACGTTTCGAATCGCGTATATCAAATTCGGACCTTACTGCCGGACTGCCATTGGCAACATGTCGATTCGCACAATAATCCCGCCGATTGCGCATCACGTGGCGTAATGCCGTCGGTATTATCACAGCTCGAGTTATATTGGCATGGGCCACCGGTAGCTTATGAAGACCCATCAGTTTGGAATGACTTTTGTCCGCCTCAACCTTGTCCAGACTTACCCGAAATGCGTCCCGTGTCATGTGCGGCGCGTGTAAATGAGGTCGCCGAGGAATGGTGCTCTCGTTTTTCGAATTACGATAGAATGCTCCGTGTGGTCGCCTTTGCACGGCGGTTTATTTTAGCCTGTCGTTATCGCGTTTCGTCAAAATTAAATAATACGACACGAGGGGCCATGCCCCGACATTCGGCGATGGTGGCACCTGCACATCTATGTAAGTCGGAAATTGATTGTGCTGCCCGTATAGTAGCAGCCGCGTCACAACGCATACATTTTGCTGAATTAGTGCGAGAATTGTCCAATGGCGAGCGCGTATCGTCCAAGCCTCTAGCTCGGTTAGCACCGTTTATTGACGCCGAGGGAGTAATTCGCGTAGGTGGTCGACTTCGGAACTCGTTGCTGACGTACGACTGCAAACATCCCATTTTACTGTCAAAGCGGTCTTATTTTGCACTTTTAGTATGCCGTCGATGGCACCTATTGACTTGTCATGCCGGTCCGCGTGTTTTGTCCGCGCTAGTGTCTCGTCAGTTTTGGGTGATTTCTCTTCGGTCGGTGTTACATAAGGTTATTACAAATTGTTCGATATGTGTGAGGATCGACGCCAAACCACCCACGCCATTGATGGCTGACTTGCCAAGTACACGCGTACAGCCGCGACACCCGTTCGAGCGCGTAGGTGTCGATTATGCGGGTCCCCTGCAGATGCGCGAGACGCGATTGCGCAAATCACGTATTTTTAAAATATATATTTCTGTATTTATCTGTTTTTGTACCAAGGCGGTCCATTTAGAAGTGGTGACCGACTTGTCCACGGATGCTTTTTTAGCGGCGTTCGATCGCTTTGTCGCGCGTCGTGGTGTACCTAGCGACGTGTTCTCCGACTGCGGGACCAATTTTATCGGCGCTGACAAGCAATTGCGCGCAATTATTCAAAGTCCGGAGGGTCAGGTGGCTATTGCGAACTCTCGCACCATGTGCCAGTGGAACTTTAACCCCCCTAGTGCACCGCATTTTGGGGGATTATGGGAGGCGGCCGTCCGGTCAACAAAACGGTTGTTGATACGCACTATGGGTACACACGTATTTACTTACGAAGAATTTTCCACGTTACTAACGCGCGTCGAAGCGATTTTAAATTCGCGGCCGCTCACGCCTATGTCGTCGGACCCGCACGACCTGGATTACCTTACACCTGGACACTTCCTCATCGGTCGACCGCTTCTGGCCATTCCGCCTAGGTCAGGCCCCGAGTCAAATCGTAATTTGGTTAACCGGTGGAAACTATTAGACCAATGCCATCAGGCGTTTTGGCGCCCATGGTCCACGGAGTACCTGACCACATTACAAGAAAGATCCAAATGGACTAAAACGGTTCCCAATATTAAACTTAATGATATGGTCGTGGTTATGGACAAACAAAATCCCCCACTATTATGGCGTCTCGGCCGGGTAACGGAGCTGTTGCCAGGGAGCGATGGTACCGTTCGTGTTGTGCGAGTGCTTACACACGCCGGTGTTATCACTCGACCTGTGGTCAAACTCATACGGATGCCCACCAATTAAAAAAAAAAAAAGAGACAATATTCATCCAAGAGTGTAAGACCTACAAAGAATGTAATAACTGAGCACAACTGTACACAACACCTCGCTTCAGCCTACCTTTTTGTCGTTAACACGCTTGTATGCTCTTTAATTTTCTTTTTTGTTATAACTCAATCGGGGAAAGCGGTTTTAGGTCCCTACTAGAGCTTTGATTGTTCTTATTTGTCATACTATATTATACTGTTTATAGTCATACGGACCATACGTCCATTATTTTTTTTTATTATTAATTTTATATGTATAAATGCATACAATGCATCATATTAGTATTTTGTTCATGTCAACTTATTAACATATTATTTGAAATTATTCTTGGCAAATTGCAATTATATATTTTTTTTTTTTTCTGCGTTACTTGTTATGTTATTATTATTATCAATATGAGGACGAACTCTATGTTCATAAAATTGTTAAAATACATTTTTTTTCTTTCGTATTAAAAAAAAAAAAAAATAATTTTTTTTTTTTTATGTTATTGTCAAACGTATATTTATTGTTTATATCAAACGTATATACTTATTTTTATCGTACTTATTGTATTCAACGCCTACCACTCCAGATCTAGCTCTACGTCGATTCTGATGGCTCTACATCAATGCCCACGAACGCAGGTTCCGGTTCTCATTTATGAATGGTGAGGCAAGGCTCACGGGGGGAGGATGTTCGAACACGGAACAAATTCGCGCCACGTCGAACTTCGGCTGGGCTATCGTGTCGTCCACGTCGTGCTATCGACGTTCCCCGAACACTCCTCCTCTCCTACATCGGGAACAAGTTTTCGCGTTCCACGAGGAAGTCGTGCTGCGCTGCCGCCAACCTTGCCTGTCCTTTTCCAGCGGTTGGGCCTGACGCAACTCTCTGTCCGCCCACCGTTACTGCGTGGCCTTTTTTTTGTGCCGACACACCGCCCTCTTCTTGTGTGTAGGCCTCAGTGTGTGCGATTCGTCTGGCCATCTTTAATCATCGTGCCACAAATCCAGAGCGGAGGACTCCACAAATCGCCGTGCCGATTACTGCGGACCAGGTCGTCTTTTTTTGTTCTTAGTTGTAATTATTATTATTATTATTATTATTTAAGTTATTAGGTTTGTTTATTTAATATATATTTCGATCGGTGTCATAGCACCGGGAATTTATTTTATTTGAAGGTTTGCTTGTTTTATTATATAATTGAGTAACCCATTCCATTAGTGTTTGCAACAACACGCGAGTCGTTGCCGACAACCGCCGATCATTGTAGGATCGGTAACGGCGCAACAATATATCTAAATAACATATATCATGTGATACTACAATACCGAGAAAAATCGTGCTATTCGAGTATATTATATAATTGTTGTTTTGTTTACAATTTAAATGGCTCTCAAAGGTAAATCAAATGCATAATCGCACCGACGGTTAATTAAATCGATTCCATATGTTCTATTGAACATTCTGAATTAATTTCATAAACATCGCCCAAAAGCCCAGGTGTCCAGGATCCAGCAAATCGAGAAAAATCGTACTATTCGTGTATATTATATAATTGTTGTTTTGTTTACTATTTGACTGTCTCTCAAGGGTTGACAAAATGCATTATTGAAATGAGGGTTATTCAAATCGATTCCAAATATTCTATTAAACATTCTGTAATAATTTCATAAAAATCGCCCAAATGCCCAGGTTGCCAGAATCCAGCATATCGAGAAAAATCGTACTTTTAGAGTATATTATATAATTGTTGTTTTGTTTACAATTTCACTTGCCCTCAAGGGTTGACAAAATGCATTATTGAAATGAGGGTTATTCAAATCGATTCCAAATGTTCTATTGATTATTCTGTATTTTTTTCATAAATGTCGCCCAAAAGGCCAGGTGTTCAGGATCCAGCATATCGAGAAAAATCGTACTTTTAGAGTATATTATATATTGTTGCTGTTTTTTTACTTTTTTACTGACTCTCAAAGGTAAATCAAATGCATAATCGCACCGACGGTTATTTAAATCGATTCCATATGTTCTATTGAACATTCTGAATTAATTTCATAAACATCGCCCAAACGCCCAGATGTCCAGGATCCAGCATACTGAGAAAAATCGTAGTATTCGAGTATATTATATAATTGTTGTTTTGTTTACAATTTCACTTGCCCTCAAGGGTCAACAAAATGCATTATTGAAATGAGGGTTATTCTAATCGATTCCAAATGTTCTATTGAATATTCTGTATTTATTACATAAAAGTCGCCCAAAAGGCCAGATGTTCAGGATCCAGCATATCGAGAAAAATCGTGCTATTCGAGTATATTATATAATTGTTGTTTTGTTTACAATTTAACTGGCTCTCAAAGGTAAATCAAATGCATAATCGCACCGACGGTTATTTAAATCGATTCCATATGTTCTATTGAACATTCTGAATTAATTTCATAAACATCGCCCAAAAGCCCAGGTGTCCAGGATCCAGCATACCGAGAAAAATCGTACTATTCGAGTATATTATATAATTGTTGTTTTGTTTACAATTTCACTTGCCCTCAAGGGTTGACAAAATGGATTATTGAAATGAGGGTTATTCAAATCGATTCCAAATGTTCTATTGAATATTCTGTATTTATTTCATAAATGTCAACCAAAAGGCCAGGTGTTCAGGATCCAGCATATCGAGAAAAGTCGTACTATTCGAGTATTTTACATATTGTTGTTTTTTTTTACTATTTCACTGGCCCTCAAGGGTTGTCAAAATGCATTATTGAAATGAGGTTTATTCAAATCGATTCCAAATATTCTATTGAACATTCTGTAATAATTTCATAAATATCGCCAAATGCCCAGGTTTCCAGAATCCAGCATATCGAGAAAAATCGTACTTTTAGAGTATATTATATATTGTTGCTGTTTTCTTACTTTTTTAATGGCTCTCAAAGGTAAATCAAATGCATAATCACTCCGACGGTTATTTAAATCTATTCCAAATGTTCTATTGAACATTTTGTCCAAATTTCATAAATATCACCCATAAGCCAAGAAGTCCAGGATCCAGCATATCGAGAAAATTCGCACTATTCGAGTGTATTAAATAATTAATGTTTTGTTTACTATTTGACTGTCTCTCAAGGGTTTAAGAAATACATTATTGAAATGAGGGTTATTCAAATCGATTCCATATGTTCTATTGAACATTCTGAATTAATTTCATAAACATCGCCCAAAAGCCCAGGTGTCCAGGATCCTGCATACCGAGAAAAATCGTACTATTCGAATATATTATATAATTGTTGTTTTGTTTACAATTTCACTTGCCCTCAAGGGTTGACAAAATGCATTATTGAAATGAGGGTTATTCAAATCGATTCCAAATATTCTATTGAACATTCTGTAATACTTTCATAAAAATCGCCCAAATGCCCAGGTTGCCAGAATCCAGCATATCGAGAAAAATCGTACTTTTAGAGTATATTATATAATTGTTGTTTTGTTTACAATTTAACTGGCTCTCAAAGGTAAATCAAATGCATAATCGCACCGACGGTTATTTAAATCGATTCCATATGTTCTATTGAACATTCTGAATTAATTTCATATACATCGCCCAAAAGCCCAGGTGTCCAGGATCCAGCAAATCGAGAAAAATCGTACTATTCGTGTATATTATATAATTGTTGTTTTGTTTTCCATTTTACTGGCTGTCAAAGGTAAATCAAATGCATAATCGCACCGACGGTTATTCAAATCGATTCCAAATGTTCTATTGAACATTCTGTACTAATTTCATAAATATTACCCAAATGCCCAAGTGTTTAGGATCCAGCATATCGAGAAAAATCGTACTTTTCGAGTATATTATATAATTGTTGTTTTGTTTACAATTTCACTTGCCCTCAAGGGTTGACAAAATGGATTATTGAAATGAGGGTTATTCAAATCGATTCCAAATTTTCTATTGAATATTCTGTATTTATTTCATAAATGTCAACCAAAAGGCCAGGTGTTCAGGATCCAGCCTATCGAGAAAAATCGTACTATTCGAGTATTTTACATATTGTTGTTGTTTTTTTACAATTTCACTTGCCCTCAAGGGTTGACAAAATGCATTATTGAAATGAGGGTTATTCAAATCGATTCCATATGTTCTATTGAACATTCTGAATTAATTTCATAAACATCGCCCAAAAGCTCAGGTGTCCAGGATCCAGCATACCGAGAAAAATCGTAGTATTCGAGTATATTATATAATTGTTGTTTTGTTTACAATTTCACTTGCCCTCAAGGGTTGACAAAATGCATTATTGAAATGAGGGTTATTCAAATCGATTCCAAATGTTCTATTGAATATTCTGTATTATTTCATAAATGTCGCCCAAAAGGCCAGGTGTTCAGGATCCAGCATATCGAGAAAAATCGTACTATTCGAGTATATTATATATTGTTGTTGTTTTTTTACAATTTCACTTACCCTCAAGGGTTGACAAAATGCATTATTGAAATGAGGGTTATTCAAATCGATTCCAAATGTACTAATGAACATTCTGTATTTATTTCATAAACATCGCTCAAAAGTCCAGGTGTCCAGAATCCAGCATATCGAATAAAATCATACTATTCGAGTATATTATATATAATTGTTGTTATTGTACTATTTCACTGGCTCTCAAAGGTAAATCAAATGCATAATGGAACCGAGGATTATTCAAATCGATTCCATATGTTCTATTGAGCATTCTGAATTAATTTCATAAACATCGCCCAAAAGCCCAGGTGTCCAGGATCCAGCATACCGAGAAAAATCGTACTATTCGAGTATATTATATAATTGTTGTTTTGTTTACAATTTCACTTGCCCTCAAGGGTTGACAAAATGCATTATTGAAATGAGGGTTATTCAAATCGATTCCAAATATTCTATTGAACATTCTGTAATACTTTCATAAAAATCGCCCAAATGCCCAGGTTGCCAGAATCCAGAATATCGAGAAAAATCGTACTTTTAGAGTATATTATATAATTGTTGTTTTGTTTACAATTTCACTTGCCCTCAAGGGTTGACAAAATGGATTATTGAAATGAGGGTTATTCAAATCGATTCCAAATATTCTATTGAACATTCTGTAATAATTTCATAAAAATCGCCCAAATGCCCAGGTTGCCAGAATCCAGAATATCGAGAAAAATCGTACTTTTAGAGTATATTATATAATTGTTGTTTTGTTTACAATTTCACTTGCCCTCAAGGGTTGACAAAATGCATTATTGAAATGAGGGTTATTCTTATCGATTCCAAATGTTCTATTGAATATTCTGTATTTATTTCATAAAAGTCGCCCAAAAGGCCAGATGTTCAGGATCCAGCATATCGAGAAAAATCGTGCTATTCGAGTATATTATATAATTGTTGTTTTGTTTACAATTTAACTGGCTCTCAAAGGTAAATCAAATGCATAATCGCACCGACGGTTATTTAAATCGATTCCATATGTTCTATTGAACATTCTGAATTAATTTCATAAACATCGCCCAAAAGCCCAGGTGTCCAGGATCCAGCAAATCGAGAAAAATCGTACTATTCGTGTATATTATATAATTGTTGTTTTGTTTACCATTTAACTGGCTCTCAAAGGTAAATCAAATGCATAATGGAACCGAGGATTATTCAAATCGATTCCAAATATTCTATTGAACATTCTGTAATTCGCGCCATGGCAGTAATCAGAATTATTATTGTTCGATATAAATATAGAATATATTGGACTGTGCAATTATTACACATTATCTTATTGCTACGAAAGTCCCCGAAGAAAAATATGACTATGCCACAGAATTTTCCACTTATGATCTTTATTTGTCATAAGTACTATCAAAGCAAAAAACTTAATTATTTATTTTCCTGTTGACCACTGTGTTACCATTTTACCTACAATATTTTGGTGTCTGATGATAGAATGTGTTGATACTTTGTCTATTGTGCTAATTATTATTTTCTTTCTAATATTGATAATAACCAGTGACGGCTCGTGCCTATATGCGACCGCACCCCTTACTGAAATGACAAAATATTTGAAAGAATATAATGTTTGATTTGATATTTAATTTTATTAGAATTTATTATTTCATATACATCATACATAATATCATTGATTATAATGTGTATGTGTGTGGTGCGTGCGTGTTTGTATAGTTACAGCGTGGCTGTCGATATTACGTGATGTGCGCTACGTTGTAAATCGCACATATAAAAACTGGTTTTTATAGAAGATAAAACATCATATCATCGACGGCATCATATAAGATAATATCTTATAATATGTTGTGCGATGATTTCTGTCGTACAATTCGGGCGGCGGAACGTGACCTGTTACTATCACTACAATAGGTCGTGTGTAATGATATGCTTTACCACGAACCACATATATTATAAACACAGACTTTACCTAAATATAATTGTATTTTATCGGCATTGACGATGGCCATTTGACGGCTATGAAGTGCGACGATTTCTGTCGAACAATTCGGGCGGCGCGATTGTGTCAGTCTGAAGTAGTGTAGTGGTTTTAGTGAAAATATCGAATAAATTTTATCATATGCATGATGCATACGTCTGTTATTTCAGCCAAAATATACCAATCTTTTGTCAAACATACAGATGGACCTAATAATGCGATAATACTTTTAAAAACTGATTTGAATTCGATATTATGTCTACTTGAGATCGGTCAGGCCACTTTTTTAAACTTCGTTCTCCAACTCCTATAAATTATTTTAAAAACTATGAAATTTTAAGTGTTCTTATTTTAGTATTTATTCTTTATTGAAATTTAAATCTTAAAATGTGGCCTGACCGTTCTCAAGTACATATTAAGGAATTCAAATCAGTTTTCAGAAATCGGTAGGATTGACAAAAATTACATACAAATTATCATACATTATTTACTGCTCACGCGCGCGTCGCAGTAATGTTGACTTGTACGTGTACGTGCCGCGTGCGAAAGCGTTTCTCCACTACTCTTCCACTATATAACTTTGTTCTAGGAATCTACAGATAGTACACCCGTATGCTATAATTATTGTTTTTACTTACACTAAAGCCGGAAGGTTTATAAGCCATTTTTACTAATGACAATAATAATGTTATATTGTCTGTATAGTGTATAAGCAATAAATATATCGATTTTAAATGATAGACCTTTGTAAATATTAAATAATAAATATTACAGTACCGCAGTATGCTATGAGTGGGAGGGTGTACGATTACAGACACTCACACTAACAATCGTTAACTACTCACACAACAACACTGCGTAACATATACAAAATAAGAAATTGCCTAAACACAACTCCTTAAAAATGACACGTTTGCAGGGGCCTTAAATTATCAATGCATTTTTATCAATTTCCTTGAAGTTAATATCACGGTTTAAGGCGCCCGGTGCCGTTGTCGTTTAGCCCACTAAAATACGGTTTACGGGAATAATGATCCTGTCCTTTAAGATCAACCAATTTTTTTTTTTTTTTAATTAATAGAAGGGAACATTCTACAGCCCGCATTGAACTCTGTTTTTCAATATTTTATTCTCAGCATTTGTAATTAGTCTTTAAAAAAAATATATTTTATGCTTTTTTTTTACCAAATTTTTCCCATTATTTAAAATTGAAATTAAAAAATCTGAGTTCAATGCGGGCTGTAGAATATTGTCTTTAATCAATAGGCAACATTTTTTTTTTAAAATATTTAATTGATAATGAGTTATCCCTATTCCTGTAAAGTCATTTTTTGGCTGTCAAATGGCGTATTGAATACTTCATTAGTTTGTTGTTCAATGACATGTGCATGCGCGTGCGTTTACACAGCTTATAGACCTCCTGCTCTACTCATCACCTCACCATCATTAGTGTTCCGTTGCGGTGATTTTTGGTATCTCGTTTTCCGCGTACCGATAATATAAATAATTTAAAAATACAATCTGCGCTTTTATAATATATTAGATACTTACATACACGAACTAATAAGATAAACTATGTATGTTTTTCGAGCCCGTTTACGCGTATTATGTAGGCTTTTGGAGTTATTGAAAAACATTTTGAAACCATTTTTCGTTTTTAGTTATTATATATAAATAAAAATACCATACAAAGGTATGTAAATAAAATATGAACATATAAATAAATATACATATCTCATTAATACATATATAACTAAAATATAACTAAAATATAAGACTAAATAAAAATGATACTTTGTAGTGCATAAACTGAATTAGCAGAGAATTTTAAGGTCCACTATTTCTTGTAACAAAAAATTCTCATAAAAATTTATAATTTGAGTTTCCATTTTATAATTCCAAATTTTTTTCTATAAGCTGCCACTGGCTTAGATTTCTTTTTATATTTCTTACAATATATTTTATCCATTGTTATACTTATTTTTTAACAACTCACAATACAAAAGCGAAGACAGTAATAATAAGCAAACAAAATTTCGTCAAACGCCAATACTTGATAACGACGATAAATATACATTTTATTGTATACCTACTATCATTGATTATAGAATAGATCTATTCTATAATCAATTTTACTATATTACAGCGGTTCATCCTAAAGGTTCTCATCGCTGCAGCGGTTACGGTATAAATTGTGTTCAATTGAAGTCGAATAGTCTATTTTTATTTTCAGGCATATAAACTATAATTTATAATTTTGTTTTTCCAAAACACGTTAATGTATGATTACCGCTATCGCTATCGCAGCAGTGTGCAACGGATTAATATAATGATAAAATACATACAATAAAATCCAAGAAAAGATTTTATCTCTTATACAATCTAAAAACAACAGACAAATCAAAATTTAAAATTCGAAATTTCAAACAAAAGTAATGATAACGACGCCCAATATTTTAATAACTGCATAAACCGGATAATATGACAATTCGCCACGGCCATAATATATATCTTTACATAAATACTAAAATACGTAATCATTTTTTTTATTATTATTTAATATTTCGCACTGTCAGTACAATAAGGCCATGAATGTTCAGGAAATCAATATGAAAGTTTAGAATATTATGACAATTTTTTCATCAGACAAAAAAAAATGTTGACGGTGGATTCATGTTTATAATTTTGTTGTGATTTTAATCATGTGGTTTTTAGTAAACGAGCCACATTTCGTTTTACGGCCAAATTGTCCTAAGGATTTGAACATATACGTTCAGAGCAATAAAGGTAATCAGATAAAAAGTAATCTTTAAAAAAACTTGTTAGTTGAGACTTCATATTTTTATTCAAGAAATCATCGTCTTTTTCATACATTAAATCTGTATACAAATATCTTATCCTTTTTTTGTTTTCCTTTTACTTAATAAAGGTTTGGTTTTTTCCCATAATGCTTGTCTTTTTTGTATCCATACTATCCATACAGATAACAATGCAAAAATTGTAAAAAATAATTTTTAATTCAAAATCCAGACAATACTTATTCAAAATACACAATCGCACAACCACGTAATCAATGTGAAATGACTAATGACACTTCGAAAATGCGCGGACTATAACTGATGTATACCTAAATTTATTATTTTGTATTATTGTATATTTATTTATGTCTTGCAAATACAAATTATATATATGTATTTATACGTATTATGTTCGCCGCCAACTTCCGTTCTCATAGCGCCCGCAGTATAATAATTATTTTCTTATCCAAAATTTCTTAGAATCGAATGTTACCCTAGTATCTTTGAACGAGTAATTATATATTCACGCACGCGCAGGCGTATGTCAAGAAAACGATTTGATCGAATTTACGCCACGCTAATAAAATGTCAAAAATGCTAAAAAGCTAGACAAAATTGGGAGACTTGGGATTGACGGATTTTAGTTTTGAAAACAGATTTAATTTAGTCCCCGTGTTAACTAGGGAATGACCGAAGGAATTTTCTATACTTTAATCAAGCTATACGATATTGACAATTTAAGAAAACAATAATTTATGTATTTTATATATTTAAGTACACCATTAATTTTTGTAATAATGAAAATTCCTTCGATCAAGCTTTAGTTAAGGTGTTGAATATTTTCAATTTGTTTTCAAAATTAAAATCCATCAAGCCAAAGTCCCACAGTTTTGTCTAGCTTATGGCCTGTTTTACGTGATTTTTTGCATCGTCTACAGCCCCCTTAAGATATATCTACAACCGTAGTTAATATTGAACATTTTAAAAGTTTAAATGTTGTTTATTTAATTTCATTTCCTCATTTCGGAATATTTCCAATAATTACCATACTTTCTTATTATTTTAACCGGTCCGTCTGTAGGCCGTACAGATAGTGAAATGACCGTACCTCCCCAACCGAGACCGTACACTTGGCAACACTGACAACCATGGTCATTGCGTCTGGTCAAATTTATTATTATTAGATACTATTCCCGCGAGTTGTAACCTTCCACAGTCTTAACAAATAATATTTTGGTAACACGCGCCACGGCAATACATGATACATTAGTGTATCACGATACACAGATTGAGAACCATAGCCCTCAATATTATATATAATAATAAAGGTACATGATAACTATGTGAAGTTTTTTGGCACTCCTTTGGTATAGTAGTTATAGTAAATTATTTATTTCAATAATATAACTACAATATTAATTTAGGTAGGTATTTAATATCGTATTTTTTTTTAAACTTTTAGATTTAAAAAAATTAAAAAAAAAGGACTTCCCGCTCGTACGCTAAACTCCACCCGAAATTAAGTTTTGCAATGCCTTAAAGGTCTTTTGTAGGTACAGAAGTACGATTGTCATTACAATATTAAATGATATTTACATACAAATAATAAAGGCTCTGTCAAACAGCGCGTTATTCACATTATAAACGTCGCATTATAGACCACTGCGTTGTATTCAATTACAAATTATATCGACCGTTAGGCTGATCAGTGTAATTAACGCGTCGGTAGAACGCGACGTTGTACAAAATTACAAAATGTAACTAACCTGACATTTTTCAGTTTCATTCTGATTATATACACTCCAAGTTAATCATACGAAAACATATGTTAGTAAATCGTTTATAATTTTTTTTAGAAACCCCAATTTTACGCAATAAAATATTTAAAAAAAAAAGAGTTGGTATTCTTTCAATTAATCGCCGTAGATTAATGTTTAATGAGTAAATTTCTCGAGTGTCATTATTAATATTATTTGGCTTTGACATTTTGAAGTATTAATGATTGGTACCTAAATGTTTTCGTTGTGATCGATGAATCTATACTGTGTATAAGTCAACAACAAAAATCCACTGAACACCTATGTTTGGGAACTTGGTACAATTCTTTAAATAGCATAATAGACATATGATTATTGTTTATTTATAAATAAATATTCCATGAGTAGCAAAATTCAAATATGTTTGACAAAAATGATCTACATATAGTGTATTATTAAAAATAATACAAAATAACAAAAAGGTTTTAGAGGGGAATATATCTTCCCTCATCGCTCCCCCGTTTTACATCACTTTGTTCAGATAGGTACCTTAGAAACACACACACACACACACACACACACACACACACACACACACACACACACACTAACATACTCACACAAAGTGTGAACGAAACTCTCAAAGCATTTTTCTGTAGGTCGCCCGCATTATTTTTTTTATTTGTACAGTAAGGTGTTTGTCATATGGTAGAAATCGCAAATTTTGTATACTGTCCCGCGCAGCAGTAGCAGGCAAACAGCTTATCACAGGTAGAGATGGGAATTTTACCGTAAAATTTTTTTTGGTAAATTTACCGGTAAATTTTACGTACATTTACATACATTTTTTAATAGCATATATTTTTTTTATTACGCTGAGTTATAAACATGTTATTGAGTTCATAATGAATTACCTAATTCATTATGAACTTAATAACATGTTTATAACTCAGCTAACAAATACTACCACTGGACATTTGTCCACACTTAACCTTAAGTATTATATTTAAATATGTATAAGTATCATTGTATCAATAGTATGATGAATAAATTATGCAAATTTGAAATAATTTGAAGAAAGGAAAAATAACAAAAATAAACTTATTATAAATATATTTATACTTCACTTTATTCCTTTATTACTTATTTTAGTATAGGTACCTAAATAAAATAAAATTTAAATTTAATAGTTGAATTTATTTCGACGTATCGACTACAACGGTCTACGGATAACATTAACCTCATAGAAATGTCACTAGTGTTAATGTACACATGAAAACATTTGAAATAAGTGGTCACTCGATCTTTAGAACGGTAAAAAATATTTACCGTGTAAAAAAAATATCGGTAAAGTTTACGTAAATTTACCTAACCGGTAAAATTTACCGGGTAAATTTACCAAGCTCCCATCTCTAATCACAGGAAACCGTTCGAATGTCACTACAGATAAAAATTGTATTTAGTACATGATTATAACATAACGTTAAAAATCTTTATAAATGCGGAACACAATAACATACGGCGCTGCGTCAGAAGTCTACACGTATAGCATAACAAATACACAGCGGGGATATGAACATTTCTACACAAAACATATTAAGACCACCTGGCTGTCCGTTTTAATATTTTGTTCAAATAAAAAAATATAAATTGTTGCGCCGCCAGCACTTGCGTTAGCAGTTTACTGGACGACTCGCGCGTGTGTGGGATGGTAATGACAATGGTAAAAAACAAACAAAAAAAATGAACAGTGCATAAACGTCGAAGACGTCTCTCCAGACGATTGCTATAATAATAATAATTTAAACAATAATAAAAATAATAAGATTACAATAATAAAGAATAATATAATATATCAACGATACCGCTGGTCACAACCGACGACGAGATCCCGGCTGGAAAGGCGACAGCTCTTGCACAAAACGTATATATAAAAAAAAATCACTCGCTCGGATAAAGCCGAAGTGTAGTGGACGTGTCAGGCCCCAACTATCTTGAGACTTACACACTGGTCACAAGACCACCACAAAATAACTTATAATATTTATAACACACGCGGACTATATACGCGAGAAGGCAGCACAATGACTCCACAAGATGCGTTGTCCGCACACGCGGTTTTCGCAGCACCAGCGTGAGACGGCGAACGGACGCAAACGATGCGTTAGGCTCGACCGCCTGGAAAAGACAGCGTAACAACAAAAAGGTGCCGGCGGTGAGCAGCCCAACGGCCAGACAACCCGGTGCCGAACGGCAGAGGAGGGGGGAAGCAGCTTGACGGAGCTTATCGCCCGACACGGCGCTGGGACAAAAAATACGTCGCGACCGTGCTTGAACATACTCCCCCCGTGAGGCTTTGCATCACTTGCGCTGACGGAGAATTGGAAACGCGACGTAGTTCCGTATGGAGTTCCGAAATTGATGGATACTCAGCTGCTGGTCACATAAACGCCATGCACCGGTGTACATTTTTTCCCAGAATTATGAACATTAAATAGAAAATACTTAATAACAAAAAATTATGTCTATAATAATAATACGTGATAATAAGCTAATATATAAATGAATCAAAAACTAAACAAATGAGCATAATCTGGTTCATGAAATAAATAACGATAAACCAGTACAAGGCAAATACATAATAAATACTAAATATAATACAAAATGAAACATAAATAAACAATAATTAATTATATATATATAAAAAAAAAAAAAAATATATTTATATATACTTCGACCAATGGGTCATTTGAGCCCCCACCCAACATCGAGCGATCGGCAACATTTTTGGTACGCGCGCGTAGCATAAAATTAAACAGATGTGCTGAAGCAATGTGTTGAAACGTCGGTACGCCGGGTACCCACAAGGCTCCCAACCTGTACCTAACGCTACAAACTGACTATTATTTGGTGGGTAACAGCACAAGTTTAACCACTGGTCGTATGACGCTACCTGCTTGCGTTAAAACCCGAGCGACACGGACATGACCGTCAGTACCAGGAAACAATTCGACTATACGGCCAAGTCGCCACATTAGGGGCGGGCTTTGGTTGTCTATTACTACGACCATATCGTCCACCTTTACATTGGGAACACCCTTGGTCCATTTGGACCTTTCCTGTAGCGTAGTTAGGTACTCAGAGGACCAACGGCGCCAGAACGACTGATGGCACTGGTCCATTAACTTCCACCGATCGGATAGACTACCGGCGGGCTCTGGACCCGATCTAGGTGGAACGGCGAGGAGCGGTTGACCTATTAAAAAATGACTAGGCGTCAAACACTCGAGGTCATGCGGGTCCGTCGATGCGGGGGTGAGCGGACGCGAATTTAGGACGGCCTCTACACGCGCTAATATGGTAGTAAATTCTTCGTACGTGAAGATATGTGTCCCTAGGACTCGTATTAAAAGCCGCTTCGTCGATCGCACCGCAGCTTCCCACAAGCCTCCGAAATGGGGGGCACTAGGTGGGTTGAAATGCCACTCGCAAATAGCACGCGAAGTAGCGATAGCGGATCGGCCTTCCGGGGTGTGGATAAGCGCGCGTAATTTCTTATCAGCCCCGACGAAATTAGTGCTGCAATCGGAGAACACGTCGCTCGGTACACCTCGACGGGCAATAAAACGATCGAAAGCGGCCAAAAAGGCGTTGGTCGACAGTTCTGTCACCACTTCAAGGTGGACAGCTTTCGTAATGAAACAAATGAACACTGCAATATAAATTTTAAAAACGCGTGACTTGCGCAGTCTGGTCTCACGCATTTGCAAGGGGCCGGCAAAATCGACGCCGACACGCTCGAAAGGTCGTCGCGGTTGGACACGAGTGTCGGGCAAATCTGCCATTAACGGCTGAACACGCTTGGCGTCAAATCTCACACATATAGAGCAATTTGTTATGACACTATGTAACACCGATCGAAGTGATATAACCCAAAACCGACGTGAGATAAGCGCGGTAAGAACTCGCGGTCCGGCATGACACGTCACCCGGTGCCAACGGTGGCACAATAAATATGCATAATGTGACCGCTTAGCTAATAAAACCGGATGCTTGCAATCATAAGCTAATAAAGAATGCCGCAGTCGTCCGCCGACGCGAATCACACCGTCCGGATTGATAAAGGGCGCTAGACGGGCTAGAGGCTTCGATGAAACCAGTTTACCTGTCGACAATTCGCGTAACAGACCGGAAAAGTGTACGCGCTGGGACTCAGCCTCTAATATGCGAGCGGCGCTATCTAGTTCCGACTTGTGTAAATATGCGGGCGCAATGTGGTCCGGTTGTCGACGTACTCGACGAATACCGGCGGCAATGAAACGACGCATATACGCCACTACTCGTAACATACGGTCGTAACTAGAAAAACGATTAAACCATTCAACTGCAGTTTCGTCAACACAGGCGGCGCAGGACACTGGTCGAAGATCGGGCAGGTCACACAACGGTAGCGGCGAGCGAGCATCGTCCCATTCCGATGGGTCACCATACGCTAATTGTGGGCCGTGCCAATACAATTTGTGCTGCGCTAGGGCAGCCGGCATTATGCCACGCGACGCGCAGTCGGCGGGGTTATTGACCGAGTCAACATGCCGCCATCGACAATCCGGCAGTAAAGTGCGAATTTGGTGCACTCGATTCGACACATACTGTTTGCACGCACCGTCACGGAGTTATTGAAGTGATCGTTAACTGGCCGTGCGACACTTGCGACGTGCGTTCCGCCAAACGAATTTAAAATATTGTGGTATTAAGATTAAAATGATACACCGGGTTGAAAAGTATGCCCTTGGGCACAGAACAGATTTATTATGTTACAAAATAATCATAAACAAACAGTTAAATAAAAACAATCTTATCTGGTGATAAAGGTCCAAAGGACAACCGCCACTCCTGACTCCTAGAGGGCGACGTCGGGAACCACTGCTACCAACCGATCTTCCGCAATGTAGTACAGCAATCGGGGCGACGGAGGGCCCGTATCGAGAGCGAAGTTGGCACCACTGGCGGACGCGACGCTCACGACGAACCGGCTTGTACTAATGGCCACGGGTGGAAACCGCGTGGACAACAACAGAACAGAGTTCGAATGCGAACCGAATTTGTTAAACACGTGCACGGTGATGGCCCAATACCACTGTCCACCAATCGACCGACGCGATAATTGGGGGGTAAGGACGCACGGCAACGAAAGTGACCACGAGGTCGGCAATAACAAAAATTGACGCGTTGTCACTAGACGTGGTGACACAAACACACACGCGCGATCGACCAACGGTCGGAGATCAAACGAACAACACACGAAAGTCACGTACCATAAAAAGGAAATCGGCGTTAATGACAATACACACGGTGATCGAAAAATAGGAAGGACCGGACCGCGTAGTCGCGACAGTTCTCAGTCGGCCCAAGCGCGAACGAGAGATGAAAAGCGATTTTCAACACACGACCAATACGAACGACGACCGCCCAGCGCGCCACCGGCGTGAACGAAGGGTGGGGGGTGCCGAAGTTGGTATTCGTAAATTTTCAAGGTTCGTCGCGATGGTGCACAAACATACTCCCCCCATGGGAGGCGTAGCCTCACATTCGCAGGTGCCACGGTTGAACTGGACTGCTGAATGATGATGAAGACTTCACGGAGTCAGGTTTGGCCTGTCACCACTTATCACTCCCAAGAATACTTATTACAAAATAAAATAATTACAACAAAAATACATGGCTATATAATATGACAACAACAAAAAAAAAGGGTGCTGTTACAGTAGCACAAGAATACAAAAAAAATACATATACCTAATGGAGTTCGCTTATGTAACGGGAAACACACATAGGCGAACAGAGCATGGGTATCACCTACTAGGGGGTACCTGGACGAGTCCCTTCGGTGGGCAGAACGACCAACTTCACGACAGGACGGGTCACTTCGCCGTGGGCGGTTCGCAACCGGACCACGCGTACTGCCTCGTCGGCTCCTGGCAACAGTGCGATCACCCGTCCCATTCGCCACGACAGAGGGGGAGACTGGTTGTCCCGGATGACGACGACATCGTTTATGCGTACATTTGGAACCCCGGTGGACCACTTGGTGCGTGCCTGCAACGTGGTTAAGTATTTGGTGAACCATTGCCTCCAGAACGCTTGGTGACATTGGTCTAACAGCTTCCACCGGTTCATGAGACCTGACTTGTCATCCGACGACGTCCGAGGTGGCACGGCAAGCAGTGGCTGACCAATGAGGAAATGTCCCGGCGACAAGTAATCTAGATCGGCTGGATCGGATGACATCGGTGTGAGTGGACGTGAGTTAAGGACAGCTTCCACTCTACACAGCACTGTCGTGAATTCTTCGTATGAGAAGTGATGATTGCCCATGACACGGACCAATAATCTTTTCGTGGAACGCACCGCAGCCTCCCACAAACCACCGAAGTGTGGAGCACTGGGCGGATTAAAATGCCAGGAACAATATGGGCGCGCATCACTTAGCGCGGTCTGTCCCTCCGGGCTATTGATTAATGTATGCAATTGTCGGTCGGCCCCCACAAAATTGGTTCCGCAATCGCTAAAAATGTCCGACGGCAGACCACGCCGGGCAACAAATCTGTCAAATGCCGCAAGGAATGCGGCCGTAGATAGCTCGGTCACAACCTCGAGGTGACATGCCTTCACCACGAAACACACAAAAACAGCCACATACACCTTATATGATCGTGCTTTGCGAAGGCGGGTCTCTTTTAACTGCAATGGACCAGCGAAATCAATACCCACTCGCGCGAACGGCCGACACTGTTGAACACGGCCCGGTGGCAGATCGGCCATCAACGGCTGAGGTGGTTGTTGGTCAAATCGGACGCAAATGGTACATTCACTGCTGACTTGATGTAGCACTGATCTTACAGACATAATCCAGAATTGTTGGGACACCATAGCGGTCACGACTCGAGGTCCGGCATGACAGCTGATGCGATGCCAACGACGACACACCAATAAAGCCAAGCGCGAGTGTTTTGCTAGTAGTATCGGGTGCTGACGGTCATATGGCAGCATCGAGTGACGCAATCGCCCACCCACTCGAATGACGCCGGAGGGATCAATGAACGGGCACAGACAGGCGAGCGGTTTGGCTGTCACACGGAGACGGTGAGATAACTCGTGCCGTAATTGCGCAAAAAACTTACGCTGAGATTCGATTACCAGCGCATGAAGTGCCGCGTCGAGTTCAAAACGGGTGAGGGCCACCCGTCGCGTAACCCATACACGACGGCGACAGCGATCTATAAATCGATACATCTGGGCCACAACGCGCATCAATTTGTCATAAGACGAAAACTCGCCGAACCATTCAACATCGGGAGGTTGAACGTTGATGGTCACGGACAAAACGCGCACTTCAGGCAAGTCGCTCAGCGACAGCATGGCGGCTCCGACCGGCCACGATGACGGACACCGACGTAGAAATTCAGGGCCCTGCCAATAAAGCTTTAACGCTGGAAGCTCGGACGGTAACACACCGCGTGAAGCACAGTCGGCGGGATTGTCTGCGGAAGGAATGTGTGCCCACACGCAACTCGGTAGTAGCGTGTTAATTCTGTGAACCCGATTTGACACGTATACTTTAAACGATTCGTGGCGATTGACCAACCAGGACAGGACAATCGTTGAGTCCGTCCATGCGTGTACACCGACGATGTTGACCTGAGGATCGAGAATACCCTTTAGGCGGTATAACCAACGTGCCAACAGCTCAGCGGCGTTCAACTCGAGCCGCGGGATGGTCAATGATTTTATCGGCGCTAGCTTGGTTTTCGCACCAACCAACGAAATCGAAGCGTCCTCCCGATCCTCTAACACGCGAAGGTATACGACAGCGGAGCATCCATTTTGTGACGCATCACAAAAGCCTAACAATAGACAACGGTCGGCGGACTGCGTATTAAAATGTCGAGGAATGTTAATCGGAAGGAGGCAGGCCAATGATTCGACGAAAGTGGACCATTCTTGATGAAGATCCTTCGGAAGAGGGTCGTCCCATCCAAGATTGCAGGACCACGTTCGTTGCATTATGTGCTTCGCGTAGAAGGTGGCTGGCGAAAATATGCCCAACGGATCAAAAATGCGCGCGATTAACGATAAAACGCCTCGCTTGGTGAATACGGGTGATGAATCACAACGGAGGGCGCAACCAAAAACGTCATCTGTCGGCTGCCATTGCAGGCCGAGAACCTTGACGCCACCCCCGTCCACAGCATCAAAAGGTAACGGACCCGTCACACGGGCGGAGGTGGGTATACTGTCGAGGACTGCAGGACAGTTACTGGACCACTTCTTCAACTCCAAGCCGGATTTACCGAGGACGTTGATCATATCACGTTGGAGCTTGAGAACACCATCGACTGTATCGGCGCCTACACATATGTCATCGACATAGGTTTGTTGCAACAGCGCTCGCCGAATGTCGTCTTGACCTGCGCAATCCGTTTCGGCGATCGCGGCTAACACGCGGAGCGCCAAGAACGGGGCACAATTCAGGCCGTAGGTCACCGTATTTAACTCATATTCTACGAGTTTATCATGAGGTGACGCGCGCCATAAGATGTGCTGGAGTGGACGATATTCAGGCGCTACCAACACCTGACGATACATTTTACAAATGTCGGTAGTGAACGCGAATTTGTGCACCCGGAATCTGGTCAAAATGTCCACTATGTCCTGCTGCAATTTCGGACCTTGATGCATACAACTATTTAGTGACGTCCCGTCATGAGATACGGCCGAAGCGTCGAATACAACGCGAATTTTTAAATCTCCGTCAGACTGGTTGCACACGGCATGGTGGGGGATGATGTATCGCCCCGGCGATGTTGCCACAGACATATGGCCAAGCGACAAATATTCGGACATAAAATTACAATACGCCACACGTAAAGGGATGTTAGAAGCCAACTTACGTTCGAGGGACTCAAACCGTTTTAGTGCTACGGCACGTGATCCCGGGAACAACAACTCCGAAACTGGTTTACACGTCGGCAGGGGCACCTGAAAGCGACCAGACGGTAAACGTTTGTGTTCGGCGCGAAAGTGACTTTCGCACCAACCATCATTTTAAATACTTCGTGCGGGGCACCTAACCATGATAATACTATCGTGGAATCGGACCATGCGTTTATGCCGACAATATTAAGTTGCGGGGCCAAAATGTCGCGGACGCGACTTAACCATCGCGCCAATAACAACGCAGCGTTCAATTCCAGCCGGGGAATAGTTAATGATTTTATAGGCGCTAATTTGGTTTTTGTACCAATTAAAAATACGGACGCGTTAGCAGCGACGTCAGCCATGCGCACATATACGACCGCCGCGTAGCCGAGTTGCGAAACGTCACAAAAGCCTAAAAGATAACACGGCGCTCCGTGACTTGAGTTTAAATAACGTGGAACCCGGATATTCAACAACGACGGTAAGTCGGAGACGAACGCAATCCATTCGTCGTGGATATTGGTAGGTAACGCTTCATCCCAATTCATGCCGAGTTGCCAGGTCCGCTGCATAACAGACTTGGCTAAGAACACCGCGGGAGCGAACAAACCTAGCGGGTCGAATATACGCGCTACTAAAGATAGAATACCGCGTTTAGTGCATATGGGCGCCAAGTCGAGACTTAACGCGCAACAAAAATAGTCCCCCTCGGGATGCCATTGTAAGCCGAGAACTCTAGTACCGTAGCCGTCGACCGTTTCGAACGGCGTAGGTGCACACACACGATCGGCGGCCGGCACCGCGTCTAAAACGGATGGCGTATTCGACGCCCACTTTTTCAATTCTAGTCCTGCCTTTTTCAGAACACAGATTAAATCGGACTGCAGCTTTAATATGTTCGAAATGGTATCCGCCCCGTCGCAAATGTCGTCGACATACGTTTGACGCGTCAACGCGTTACGCACAAATTCGAAATTATCGCAATCATCGGACGCGATAGTTTGTAACACTCGTAGGGCGAGATAAGGAGCGCAATTAACGCCATACGTTACGGTGTTTAGCTCGTATTCAATAAGCTCGTCGTGTGGTGACGATCGCCATAGCACATGTTGGAATTTACGATATTCCGGTAAAATTAGTATCTGCCTATACATTTTGCAAATGTCGGTTGTAAAAACGTACTTGGGGACCCGAAATCTTGCCAAAATGTCGACTATGTCCTGTTGTAATTTAGGACCGGTATACAAACAGTTATTCAATGACGGTCCACGACTACTTTGCGCGGAAGCGTCGAATACAACGCGTATTTTGTTTTCGTTGATTGCCGGACGATACACCGCGTGGTGCGGAATAAGATAACGTCCCGGGGACGTCGCGACGGACATATGACCTAGCGATATGTATTCTGACATGAACTGGACATATAATGATTTTAATTGAGGGCTCGTAGCCAATTTACGTTCGAGTGCGTCAAAACGTCGCACCGCAAGTTCGCGGGACCCGACAAAGGTGTCAGCTGAGGGTGGCGCACGAAAAGGCAACGGTACCGAAAAACGGCCGCACGGCAAACGAATAGACTGTTCACAAAATAATTTCTCACAACGCCCTTCGTCCGTGAACGTCGCGGGCGCAGCCTCCGGCTCCTCAACCTGCCAAAACCGTTCCATTAACCCTTCAATGGAGACAGTCATAGCGACCGGGACCGATTGATACGGATGAGCCTCTCGGTCGGATACTGGACCGATTAAGATCCAACCAAAGATCGAACTAAACGCCGTAGGTAACGCTTTATCCACCGAAATTTTCCGACCGTCCATTATTGACGCATATACATCGCCGCCTAATAATACATCAACAGGTGAAGTGATATCGAATGACGGGTCGGCGAGCGCAAGATTAGAGTACCTATCTTTAATGCCCGAGTGTAACGTTGTGCGAGGCAAGTCACTCGTTATGGCGGGCAATACCCACGCACTGATGGAGAGCACAGGTTCGGACGCAAACCGTGGCTGTACGTTACACTCAACGCGACCTTGGACGTTTATTACGGGAACCCCGGATAAACCGCTTATCGGGGCTGTCCAACGGGAACGCTTAAGGCCTAACCGATCGGCACATGCACTCGTGACGGCGCTTATCTGCGACGCACAATCTATTAATGCACGCATTGTTTGCCACGACCCGGATCGATCGCGCATATGCACTAGCGCGGTACCTAAAATGATAGACGATGCCTGATGTGGAAGGGGACGCGGCACGGACGCGCATAACGACGCTTCGGCGGCCGGTGGCTCGTTTCGAACATCGCGATCTCTACTGGACGGCACATAATGAAGAAGCGAGTGGTGTTTACGCGTGCAGTTCGGACAACTCGATTTAGCATTACACTTGGGAGCCCAATGATCGTCACTAAAACAATTAAAACATAATTTTTTGTCGCGCGTCCATCGAGCGCGCTCATCTGGACCCCAATTTTTGAACCGCGAACACGCTGTAAGTGCATGCGAACCCGCACAACATGGACACGGACTATTTAACCTGGACGTAACTAAAGACGTCAACCGAGGCTTCCCTGCGTAATCTCCCCCCTTTCGGAACTGACCTGTAGACTTGGACAACGCATTATTAGTACTACTTTTATGGGATCCACCCACGACTTCGAGAATGGCCACTCGGGACCGGAGAAAGTCTAATAGTCGTTCTATCGACGGGTAATCGACTAAATTATTCGCCTCAAATAATTTGCGGGTAGAAACAGGTAGACATCGAAACGCTATCGAAAATAAAATAAAAGACCCAATGTCTGGTATTTTTAACGCGTCTAATAATGAGATGGATTCACTGAACGTTCCCACAAATGTGTTCAAGTCGTTAAGCGACTCTTGTGTCATGGCTGACGATTGAAGTAGCTTGTCAACAAGTGACATGGCGACCAAACGTGGCCGATTAAACTTGTCGGACAACGTGTTCATCACTAACTCGTAATTGTCCGCCGACACCGGTATGCCTCGGACAGCGTCGGCTGCGGCACCCTTTAAACAGCCTATTAAATAATACATCTTATCGATGTTCGATAAATTGTGTCTCGAATCGACAAGCGCTGAAAATCTGTCGCGAAAATTGGGCCACGATCGGTAATCACCTTCGAACGTGGGTAAAGGTATATCAGGTAGGCGGGAGAGTGACTTAACCGGGTCCTCGCGAGGTCTTTGAACACTAGATGTCCCATCTCGGAGATATGACAAGTCGACGGCGTCGGCACCTGTCGGGATTAACCGCTGGGCGATATTTTTAGCTGAGTTAACAAGTTGGCGTACCTCCGCTATCAGGTCGGGTGAATAGTCGGCGAGCTTATCGGACGCCGATAAAAGATCTAATACGGAATCGTCATCCGTCCTAAACTGAAACCATAGCGCATCTAAATCCGCCGCGTTTAACGCAAACTCTGAGGATAGATCCGGCTCTGATTGTATGCGCAACGCCATAGCATGTATAGCTCGAATCTGCGATATAATGGTAGTACGCTTTATTTTAGCACGCGCGAGCAGGCGCGAAGTACGCTCCACTTCTTTTTCGTCAGCCATTATGAGCAAAGTTTAATATAATACAAATATATAAATATAATAAATAAATCAAATACAGATAAAAATAAAAATAAACTATGTCGCCTATATGCACTGTAGGAAACACTATGTAGATACCAGCGTACCAAAAAACCAAACACACCGCTACCGAACCCCCCACTGAGGTCGGAAAAACCACGCTCTGCTACCAAAAATGTTGCGCCGCCAGCACTTGCGTTAGCAGTTTACTGGACGACTCGCGCGTGTGTGGGATGGTAATGACAATGGTAAAAAACAAACAAAAAAAATGAACAGTGCATAAACGTCGAAGACGTCTCTCCAGACGATTGCTATAATAATAATAATTTAAACAATAATAAAAATAATAAGATTACAATAATAAAGAATAATATAATATATCAACGATACCGCTGGTCACAACCGACGACGAGATCCCGGCTGGAAAGGCGACAGCTCTTGCACAAAACGTATATATAAAAAAAAATCACTCGCTCGGATAAAGCCGAAGTGTAGTGGACGTGTCAGGCCCCAACTATCTTGGGACTTACAACACTGGTCACAAGACCACCACAAAATAACTTATAATATTTATAACACACGCGGACTATATACGCGAGAAGGCAGCACAATGACTCCACAAGATGCGTTGTCCGCACACGCGGTTTTCGCAGCACCAGCGTGAGACGGCGAACGGACGCAAACGATGCGTTAGGCTCGACCGCCTGGAAAAGACAGCGTAACAACAAAAAGGTGCCGGCGGTGAGCAGCCCAACGGCCAGACAACCCGGTGCCGAACGGCAGAGGAGGGGGGAAGCAGCTTGACGGAGCTTATCGCCCGACACGGCGCTGGGACAAAAAATACGTCGCGACCGTGCTTGAACATAAATACTTGACCCTGCAGTGCCGGTAAAATATACTCATATGATACTTGATACTTGTTACATTAATGTGATAAATACTATGAAACATAAAATACATGTATACGTTTACATATAGTATGGTATAGGTTATATATACTATATTTTACATATAGTAGGTAGGTAGTAGGTAGTTGATATTATAGCAGTGTTGTTAGTACGTTGTATATTGTATAATGTATGTATATTGGGTATCTATGTATATAGACGTATTTTAATGTTAATACACTTATTCGATTAATTGCAACGCAATAAAATATCTACTCATTAAATCTCTTTGTGTTACTAATTCCCTTAACACCTAAACCTTAAATTTCATTCGTAGCAACTTCTGAAAATGCGAACTTACAACGTTATTTGAGTCAACGGACTAACAAGAGTAATTCTTAAGATTTTGAAATGTATTCTGAATTTTTGGATATAGAAGTACTTCCAATAGAAATTTAACTTTAGAAAAGAAAATGGACTAACAAACCAAAAAAAAACCGTTCAAATTCAGCTATTGAAGCATACATTAAATGTAACTCTGAATATTTTCCCAACATATATTTTCTTTTGAAACTGACACGGCCCCAGTGCCTAGTCCTCTCTCTCAACCGTACACACTGCCACTCTGGCCTAAAAGGGGAGAATATCGAGAATAATGTGAGATTCGCGGTGGCTCAGTGTTACGCGCCCGGCATTCCGGCGCGTGGAGTCGCGGGCTCAAAACCCGTACCGTGCTAATTTTTTCATTACTTCCTCGATATCTCTCCCTGGACCGGCCACAACAACTGTGGCCGCGTCAAATGGCTCCACGCAGAGGAATCGAAAAACGAACCCCGTCAGTAAAAATGGGTCAGATGGCGACCGGGGTAACCCACCAACATCGGTGGTGCCCGCATGTACGGTTTGGCGGGGGAGTATGACACGGCCCCAGTGCCTAGTCCTCTCTCTCAACCGTACACACTGCCACTCTGGCCTAAAAGGGGAGAATATCGAGAATAATGTTAGATTCGCGGTGGCTCAGTGTTACGCGCCCGGCATTCCGGCGCGTGGAGTCGCGGGCTCAAAACCCGTACCGTGCTAATTTTTTCATTACTTCCTCGATATCTCTCCCTGGACCGGCCACAACAACTGTGGCCGCGTCAAAACTATTAGCTACTACTACTATAAGCTACATTGCAAGTTTTGACTTCTACACTAGAACGCACATTTTCAACCATGAAAAAATTAAATAAATATTTACGTAATTCATCAGGTCAAGAAATGCTTACAGATTTAGTTCTTTTGAGTGTGCACAAGCAAATTAAAATCGATCCGGATAATGTTATCGATCGTTTCGCCAAAGAAAAAAGCGATAATTGGATTCTGTGCTATAAAATATCTTTCAAAATAATCATTGTATATAATTATAAATAATTAATTATAAAATAATTATGATGTATTAGTATACTAATTTTTATTTTTTAAATAACCCACAGTAAAAATATTATTTTATTTATCGCCCGCCCACCAATTGAACATCCATTAATAAAATTTATTTTGAATTTTATAGCGACACCTGCCCGCCTGCTCACCATTTTTCTAGTAGTTGTAGTTATATTGTTCACATGTATTTGGTTACAATTTTTATATTTTTGAATTTAATATTTATTATGCGTCGGCAGAAGAAAAATATATTAACTAACCCCCTATTAGAAAAAATAGATAAAGAAGAAATTTTATTCGAAGAAGTGACGAAAAAAAGATAAAGAGTGAACGATATATTTTTAAAAGGAAAGAGAAGATTATTTTTAAACATTTTATCGAAAAACAGTTATTTAGAAATAAAATAAATTGGAGTACTTGGAGTCGAAAACAGTTGTTTTACCACTATGTTTTAAATTTAGTTGAGGATGATTTAAAATCAAAACCGTACAACAGAATGAGAGCTCGTTATAATAAAAATGTAACTTTTGAATTCATTTTTAGTTATCATTTAGGTAATTTGAAGATGCGCATGCGACCAAATCTCAACTGCTTACGAAGCGGTGATAGACGCTCTCGGCAGCGGTGTAGGGAATCGGCTACATTTAAATATATGTAATGCAGTCAAGGCGCGGCCAAAATTAGTCACGCCGATCGCGCGTCTCTAGAAGCGTTCTATGAAATGACACGTTTAAGGTGTAATATATGTATGTGCATTTCGAACTCAGTGGATATTGATTTCATATACAAATGAAAATCACTTATAGTGGTTATATGTTCTTAACGATTATTTATATTATTTGTATTAGATGTATACATTTATAAAGAGTTTCTTTGCTGTGAGGTATTAAAGTGGCTATCGATATTATTGTAGAATAGATAATATTATTAAACGGACATCTTTTAAAGGAAGAAACGAAATCTGACCGTATTTCTAAGTATTCCAATCAGGGGCGGATTTAAGGCACTGCGAACTATGCGGCCGCATAGGGCGGCAAAATTATGTTGAAAATTTATTTTGATTTTGTAAAATTAGGTACATAATTTTAAAAATTGTATTTATCACTTCAAAATCTTGAAATTGTGGATTTTGTATTTGTTTATTTTTAGCAAAATAATATTTATATTTTCCCAGGAACTCGTCTACGACAACGACGATAGTATTGTATTATAGCTTATCTTATTGTTTAAGAATTGTCTCGTAATACTATAAAAAGCAAAAATTGCATATTAGGTATGTATTGAAAAAATTAATTTATTTGAGGATATTTTATTAACGAGGTAGTAAGTTTTTTTTAGATAGGGGTGGAAAATTTAATTTGGCATGGGGGCGGAAAATTGTTAAATCCGCCCCTGATTTCGTTCAATATAATGCAAAATAAGTTGTCTGGTTGTGTGTGTTCCGGGCAAGAACAGGACACCTCCGAAGCTATTATGTTTTTGTACGGAACGGTCATACTGTATAATATTATTATTATCAGCTATATCTCACATGATAACATTTTTCGATACCGCTCTGTCGTTCCCATAAATAAAATATTCTATTTCTATTATCTATAATTGTTCTCGCGTAATTATACTTATTGATAATAATATTCATAATAGGCGAAATGAAATTTTAACGTTGTTTTGGTATTATTCAAATTTACATATATTTTTTTTCTTTTAAATAAAAGTTACTGTACAAAAAATATTTTCTGATTTTTTAACATTTAGAATTACTTAACAACTTCTTAAATGTAATTTTATAACATTTTTCTTGTTTATACTAATAAAAATAATATTATTCAGTCATGACTTATAATACAAGATATAATTAAAATTTGTTGCGGATTCCGGACATAAACGCTCTTGTTGAAAATATTGAAAAACACAGAAAAACATAAAACTTGAAATTTATTTTTAAGATTTAATTATACATTAACTTGTAAGTATCAAATAAGTAAAAATTAACTAACAATTTCCAAAAATATAAATATATTATAAACATTTCACTTTTGTATATTATTAAATTTTAAATTATTCATGATTGTAAAATTTGAAGAATAAAAACTTTCCGGTTATTACACTTAAATTTGTCTTATGATAATAATAATAAATTTATTAAAACTTGTTTCATAAATTATTTAAATTATTTTATGTTTAATTTTGTAAAAAAAAGTATGCAGTCAATAAATTGTATTGTACAATTATTAATATAATATAAAGAAACTCAAATGGTTATACTAGTACTTAATAGGTTGATTTGTACACATAATTATTATAAATTATAACTGTAATTAAAGTCCTATCTGGGTATTGAATTAGGTTATAACTAGGTTAAAATGTTAATAATTTATTTATTTTTTTATTATATTTTTATATATGTATATTATTCATATTTATTAAAAAAAAAAAAAAAATGTTTAACTAATCGCATATATTTACAACTTATATTTTAATCTAAAATGAATAGTGAGTATCTTTATCTTTTTCAGAAATATGTCTGGCATTGCACTTACTCGATTATTAGAGGAACGGAAACAATGGAGAAAAAATCACCCATTTGTAAGTAATGCTATATCAATTCATAGTAATAGTAGTAAATAATAGTAATGTTATATCAGCGACTGATCCACTCCTTTCATGGTTGTGTTCCTATTTTACTGATCGTTCCCTTATTGTTAAATATAAAAATTATTATTCTTATTCATTTCCACAAACCAGTGGCGCACCCACGTTCCTCATATCTACTACTTAAATAATAAACGTTTAGAACGAGTTTTAAACTTTAAAGATCTTGGTGTTTTCCTTGATACTAAACTTACGTTTGATACACATATTAATTTTACAAAAAATAAATCTTTGAAACAGTTCGAATTTGTCAAGTTTACCTGTGGTAATTTTAAAAACCTTCATGCATTAAAATTAATCTATACCTCTTACATCAGATCTCCATTAGATTATTGTTCTATTATTTGGTCTCAATATCTTCTCAAAAATAAACTATCATTAGAAGCTGTTCAAAATAAATTCTTAGTTTTTCTCTGTTACAGCTGTAATATCTCATGTATTCTTCATACTTTTTGTTCCCCGATTTTGGATCTTTTAAATATCAATTCTTTCGAATTGCGTAGAATTAAACTTGATATATATTTTTTATATAATGTCCTTCATAATAATATTGATTGTCCTGAGTTTCTTAGTTGTCTATCATTTTTAGTTCCGCAACATACTACTTGATCTAATGTCACCTTTTATATTCCTACTCAACAATCAAATTATGCAATGAATTATCTAACCTCTCAAATTATGTATTTGTCAAATAAATATAATATTGAATTTTTCTCTAATAAGTCATTCTCCTCTTTTAAACAACAATTAAATATTACTATTCACTCCCATCATGTTATCCGAGATCACTATCTATTATTACTGTTTATATTTTATTTTTTTTTTGTTTTTTTTTAATATCTATTATTTTTTTATTACTAGAGTAAGTTATTTTATAATTCATTTGTAATCTATTTTATACATATTGAATTTGTGCTATATGAACCTCACATCTTGTATCTATACTAAACTTGTAATTGGGTTATTAAACCCGTAAATTCAAACAAATAAACAAATAAATAAATAAACAAATTATTAATTATATTAGAAATGTATTAAAAGTAAAATTAACCAATTCATCAAAATGCATGTATTATTATTAAAACTTTTCATAGATTATTAAAATATTATCTTTTCTAGTATATTCATGTTTTCAGTATTATGCTGACATTTCAGACCTATTACATTAACTATCTGTAAACTAAAATTGAACAAGCATTCTGAAAAGACAATTTGCAATGGTTTTGAAATTTCAACATAAGTACTACTTAAGCCAGATAAATCTAAAAAATGAAATCCATGAAAGTTATAATAAATTTTAATTTTATTAAATTATAAAATAATTTTATGAATGATATTAGATTAGAAATGTTAGTGCAAATTACTAATTTACAAATATATGATTATAGGGTTTTGTAGCGAAACCAGCTAAAAATCCAGATGGTACATTAAATTTAATGAATTGGGAATGTTACATCCCCGGAAAGAAGAATGTAAGTATAAATTACATTTGTTATATGAAAGACTAGTTGTTTTACAATGTTTTTGATCATCTTAGCAGTTATGTAAAATCTTTAATATCTGTATTAGTGTTCCTATAATCTATTAACTTCTACAATTAATCGTTATTTGTTTTTTTTTAAATACAGTTATTATATGTGAAATGAGCTGTGCCGTATTGATATACTTGTCTAATATACTAATGATTGAAATAATGAATTCGTATACTCATCAGGAAGTTAACGATTTCCAACAATTTCAGTCTTGGAAACCAGGCTTAAAAACCCACTAAAAAAAAAATATTTTATAGTAAACTCAAAAAATAAATAATTATATACTTCTTGAAACATGTAGCTTTAAAAAAATATTTGAGATTGACTAATATTCTTATCGAACCTATCCAATATTCTTGAACTTTACATTTGTACCGATATAGCAGTTCAATTATGGTGATTTATAAGCATTATTAATATTATAAACATTAATATACATAATATAAACTTATATGAATTCCATATTTTAAAATAATTTATAGAAAATATTTGTATTTATTTATAACTCTGCTATATTATAAATATTTTTATCTCAAAGTAAATATTTTGATTTGAAAATTATACTGACATGTTCCATGTTAAATTTAAATATTTAGTGAATTTTTTTCAATTAAAGCAATGGCTTAGAATTAATTTGATTGGAAATTATTTTTTTAGACTCCTTGGGAAGGTGGAATGTATTTTTTACGTATGATCTTCAAGGATGACTATCCATCTAGTCCACCTAAATGCAAATTTGAGCCTCCATTGTTTCATCCCAATATATATCCATCTGGTAAGTACAATTTAAATTATAATATTATTGAAAAACATTTAGAATATAATTATGGTTCAATAATTTGGATTTATTCTTCTGAAAATATTGTAGTTTTTTTTCATTAACTTTATGATTGTTAGTATTTTTAATACTTTCTGTCATATTATTTAAAAATAATATTTTTTTTAACTCAATGTTTGTTTTTCTTTAGGTTTAAATTTTATAGATTTTATTATGAATATTTTGATTACCTTTGTTTGAAAATTAAAAAATAACTTAAAACTTATTATAACATTTTTAGTAACTGAAATTTTTTTTTATTATATATCAATCTTTAATGTTAACATAGGTATATGTATTTCACTACTTTTTACTTGAAATTGTTTCTAAAATGTGATGATAAATCATTGTTTTTAATTATATTCAATTCACAATTAATTTAAAATCTTAATAAGTGTATTTTTATTTATGACTAGGCACTGTATGTCTATCATTATTGGACAGATATAAAGATTGGCATCCCGACGTATCTATTCGACAGATTCTATTAGGAATTCAGCAATTTTTAAGTGAACCTAACGTAAATGATCCCGCTCAGCAAGAAGCATATCATGTTTATTGGTAATTATATTATATTATCTAATACAGGGGTGTCCAACCCGCGGCCCGCGGTAGATTTTGATGCGGCCCTCACTTCAATTTAAAAAGCATGAATTAATTATATATAATATATTAATATTACGAGAACAAATTTATTTTAAAAATATAAACCATCAAATAACGTCCGTGTCATCTTATCTTATATTACATACGGACGTGTGCATCGGGCCTAAAGATAAATGTTATTAGTGTTTTATCTTTATTGGATCCGATACCAATATTCTGTGTCATTTATCAACAAATAAAAATAAAATACCTATATAAAATTATTACTAAGCACATGTAATCTAGTACAGACATACAGTTGTGCGCGCGTGATGGTCAGATGTTCACGTTTTGTTCAGAACAGTGGTGTTAGTACTCGATATTATTATTTACTTATTTAATAACAATTTTATAAATTTGATTTGTATAATAAACTAATAATCAAATAGCGAAATGTCGTCCAATAAGAAAAAGAAAGTAACGGATGAAGGAAGAATATTCAACGAAAAGTGGACAGCGGAATACTTTTTTATAGAAATGAAAAATGGAGCAGTATGCCTAATTTATAAGGAAACCATTTCAGTTTTTAAAGATTATAATTTAAAAAGACATTATTTACAAAAACATGCGACCAAAATAGATTCTTATCAAGGCTTTTTTCGGAAACAAAAAATTTTAGAATTAAAAACATGTCTTTCTTCTCAGCAACTCAATATTAAAAAAGCTACTTCTGAGTCCCTAACCATTACAAAAGCTAGTTATGTAGTGTCATCTTTGATTGCAAAAAAATCAAAACCATTTATTGATGGCGAGTTTATTAAGGAGTGTTTGGAAAGTGTTGCAGATATAATGTGTCCTGATAAAAAAACAGACTTTTCAAAAATTAGTCTGTCTCATCAGACTATAAGCAGGCGAATCGATGACATTGGAAAGTCCATCGAAAATAAACTAGAGGAAAAAGTCCGTTCTTTCAAATATTATTCTTTGGCTATTGATGAAAGTACCGATGTAATGGACACGGCACAATTTGCTTTTTTTATTAGAGGTATTGATAATGAATTCAATATATCTGAAGAAATGGCTTCTTTAGTACCACTGAAAGACACTACAAAAGCTCGTGATTTGTTCGAGGCAGTAGAAACTACACTGAATAAATTTTCTTTAAATTTGATCAATATATCAGGTATAGTTACGGATGGTGCCCCTGCTATGGTAGGTAAAAAATAAGGACTTACGAAATTAATAGAAGACCATGCGGTTTTAGTTGGGAACAAAGGTTTGATGCGATACCACTGCATTGTTCATCAGGAAAATTTATGCGCGAAATCTTTGAAAATGGATAACATCATGCAAATTGTTATCAAATGCGTTACATTTATTCGAGCTAGGGGATGTTACGGGCATACATAACTAATGTAATAATATAATATACATAAATATCACGATGTTGGGGACATATGTGAATATAATCTCATAGACCTTGGTTAGACATAACATTAAAAGACAAATACAAATTATGAGTAATCGAAAATGCGTGGGAACATATAAAAGATGTAACCATAGGGTACAACAGATAGATAGACAAATACAAATTATGAGTGATCGGAAATGCGTGGGAACATGTAAAAGATGTGACCATTGGGCACAACAGATAGATAGGCACATTAGTCAAAATATATAGAAGATGGATAAGCGTGACTAGTCAAAATGTGCGTGGGATCGTAATGAACATTACGATAAGACAGTGTGGTCAATAAGACATATACAATATATATATATATGTGTATATGTATATGTACGATAGGGATAAAACTCTATATGTGAAATCACACATCCGATGATTCACACGGGAAAAGGCACTACTAACCACATCCTGTGATAGACATAATCGAGATTAGGAATGAGAGATTCTCATAAGATCGGGGTATATAAGGAACCCGGGAACAGACCCATTTTCAGATGTGTTTTTAGTCTTGTTATGTATGCACCTTCACGCTACTTTATTTTATAATTATTTTGGACTTAGAATAATTTTTATATGTGAATTAAATATTGGACTTAGAATTATTTTAATAAAGTTATATTTAATAAAGTCTAGAGTTCATTATTTCATATTATTTAAATTATCTAACATTGATTGAGCAACTGTCACTTGAGGACTCTTCTCTCGTTGCACTGTCCGGTACTCACATACCGGCACGCAACACAATTTGGCGCAGTCGGTAGTTCTTTTGAAAAGATTTTTTTTAACAAAAATCAATTCACGGAGGCAATCAATTCGTTTTGATCATCGTCGAGAAGGAAAAACTGCAGATTTCCACTTCGGCAACTCCAGAAGAAGAACCTGAGTCATTCAACAACAGTTCAATCAAATGCAATCAATGATGTCTAGTGGATCAAACGCCGCTCTATTGTAAGCATAGACTATAGTTATAAAATTG
>JASXSY010001513.1:0-231814 GCA_034509805.1 Sipha maydis
CTTCATTGAGAGATAGGCCAACTGATTTACACCAGATTATAAAACCATCTAATGAAGCCTGGAGGACGTAACAAAGTGAGAGAATTGTAAAAAGGTAAAGGGATTTAGTTAAAAGGGGGATAAATGTCCGTCTTGAGGAACCCCAGATGTTACTCTAAAATTTTTGGATGAAATATCAAACAAATAAATATATATATAAATTAGTTAATGCGTAACCATGAGTATTATTATATGTGTATTATACCATTGTATTGATATTTTTATAACGTACTCAATACATACTTTTTTCACCATTGTCGTCTGTAAATACAATCCAATCTTTAAAGAGCAATACTGCATCTAAAACCATAAAATGTGGAACATTTGGTTTTCTTCCAGCCATTTTGATTAACAACTTAAAATATTATTTTAATAGAGTTTCAAAATTAAAATAATAAATTAAAATGCACTTCACAAACTGAACTATTCACGTTCGAATAAAAAATGTGAATAAAAGCTTTTTGGATAAAAAAAAAATATTATTTCAATAAAATAACGAATGATAAAAATAAACTGATTTCATAAGAAACTTTTCTTATTAAATTTATTTAAATCGATTTTAATAGAGTTTAAAGCTAAATTTGGAGCATCGCCCTTTGACAAAAATAAATTTCAATAATTTACTTGTTAATTTTTATAAATAGTTCTAATCAATTATTATCTAATGGAAACTAGTTCGCGCTGGGAGGCCACCTTTCCTATTCGTGTAAGTCTGTCGCGGATGGGTCTTACTACGAAGTCGGAAATACGGTAAATGATGATGAGTGTTTCGTCGGGCCTTTTATACCTGATCTATCAGCGATTACCCCGAGCAGGTCTCGTGTTCTGTGATAGAATTTGCAACGCCGGTGTCGTGTTCTGTGACATAATTATAATGATACTTTACATAATATGATACAATTAAGGAAAATAATTAGAAAAATATAATAATAATAATAATAATAATAAGATAATAAAAATTTTAATGAGCGCTTACCGCCCAAACAATTACCCTCCCCAAAATTGTTTGTAAAATTGACTTTTTTTTTATATGTTTAGCGTATAATTTACCACTTTTCTTATTTAAGTGTAATACTAATTTATTAAGGTACCTGCTTATTTTTTATTATAATTATTGTAATTTAATTTACCTATATAAATTAATTAATTTTTCTTTGATGATATTTCAATGTTGACACAGGTAATAGAAAACTTGGTCATACAAATTCGTACAAATTGGATACTAAATATTGACGAAAGAATATTTGCAAATATTTAAAAAATTGAAGTGCGGGCGGGGCCGGGGTGACGCCGTATTCGCAAAAACCGAATTTTCAAAAAAGGGATTAGAAGTTTGATTTCGGGGACGGTCGTACAAATTCATACTAATTGGATACTAAATATTGGCAAAGTTGGATATCCAAATTCTATCAAAATCCTTGTGGGCGGGGCTGAAATGACATCACACAAACCCCGCCCTCATAAAAAATGAAATATTTCATAAACCAATGTCATACAAATTTCGCAAAGGGTCATACAAATTCATACTAATTAAGTACTAATTATTTGCATAGGTACTTTTTTTAGTAAATTTCTAACTGGGCGGGGCTGGTGTGATGTACGTGTTTGAAGGAGGTGTTATAGTCGGTAAATGCGGCATTGTTTATACTATTTCTTCATTTGTAAAGTCCAGGAGCTATAACTGATAAATTCGGTACCGTACGACCTAATAGCATTGATTATAGAATAGATAGATAGCCCATGCAATGTTAATAATTGGCTACCACTTTTGTGACGCGATCGTTATGCAGCGCTAGTGTAGATTATGACGCAAAGGTGGTACCTCTATTACCTCTATCATAGATGGCTTATAAGCAAACCATACATTGCTAGAGACCCATAGGAAATTGAGAACTCTTATTGGTCCTATTGCATTTGTGATAACATGATAAAATTATCAATATTTTCAAATTTGAGGGCTTGGGTCAGTTCTCCTCATTGATAAGAAATAAAAATCAAATTTCCAAATTCATTGATGCCAACATTGAAAGAAAAAATTCTCACAACAACAAAATTCCTGAATTTCAAATTTATTTATTTTCAAAATCAAATTTATTTATTTTCAAATTCAAATTTGAAAACCAATATTTTTGAAAAAATTAAAAACAGGTCTGTTGAATTGTTCCATTTATGAATGGTCACAAAATATTATAACTTGAACCTTAATAATTGTAATAAATTACATACGAGGTAAAAATAAATGATTGCCGTCTTCTAAATTTCAAAACCTCAATAAGGAAACAGCAACGGTGATCGAGCAGTCGCGGGGTGTCGCGGCTAACGACAAGTTTTTATTTAAAAGAAAATTGTGGTTTATTGTGAGACTTTGAAGTTATTATTATCTAATTTGATTTTAAACTATAAAATATTCATTTTTCATTTTTTTCCTAGTAAATCGGGAGTATCAAATCCTAGTGTGTGTACTGAAGTATTTATGGCGATAAAACACTTTTGTAAAGTAACAAGATATTTCTGTACTTACTTTCTCATCCAGTACTCGTTATTGTGGTCAGTTGAGAATGAGTACAATTTGGTCTAGGTTAAAGAGATCTAACCCTCGAACATCTAGTACTCGTTATTGTGGTCACCAAAAGATAATTAAATAAATTTTAACCAAAAGTTAAAGTTTTAAAAATTGATGATATAGTATGTCTAGTATACAATCAGTAAATGTTATACACTATACAGTATGTATATCTAAACTTGCCATAGTCTATGTGGATAGTATAGTAATTACCAATTGGTATAAAGATATACAATATTAGAACTAAATTTATATTTCATGATTCTTATGTACTTTGTTACGTTTTGGAATCTATGTAACAGCTATATAAATGTTGTTTATACATGACACTGTAATAATAACTCTTGAATTTGAGATTTAATTATAAAACATTTATTTAATAGTACATAATCAAATGTAACATAAATGTCGCAACACACAGTTGGCAAAAATAAAACAATAAAAATTACTATAAAAGTAATGATATAAAATACAAATAAAAAAGAATGGTTACCATTTTTTAACGTTACATACTACAGTAGAATATTAACAAACTATGTAATACACAAATGATTAAAATATAAATTAAACAACAATTTTATAAATTTACTATACTGTGTTTTGAAATATTAATTGATAAAAAGAAGGATACAAAACCTGAAGTTGCAGACAAATCTATTGATCATCTTCCTAAAAATAATAATAAAATTAGCTATCTATATTATATATACATTAATTTAAGTTAAAGACTTGTATTTCAACAAATCTGTGAATATTATCCTATTTCACCTAGGACATATCCATCAGCACAGTGTCCAGCTCTTCTCAATAACATCAACAGGTCTTTATCTACATTCAGCTGCTACACATATTCACAGATTATCCTGGTTGTGTTCACTCATTCAGCTCTTGACAAACCATCCCTAATCTAATGAATTAATTTGTATTACTTTTAAGTTTTTTATTTCTCTTCATAGTTATTTTTAAGCAGTATAATTACTCTGAGGTTTCTTCTGACTTGATCAAATTCGACATAAAACTGATTTTCAATGAAAACCAGCTTTTCTGTAAAAACAACCATGATTAATAATATGAAATTACTTAAAATAAAATTAAAGATATTCCTAATGCGATAATTTTTTTAGATTTCAAACTATTGATTAAAATAAGATGAATATCTTCTATATTATGTCATGTTATACAATTTATAATATAACCTAATAAACAATGACAGCCAAAACACAGGATACACCTACTTCCTCAACATTATTTTCAAAACCAACAGGCAAAATATAGTTGTGCTCCATCAAATGGTTTCTAATAGCGATCTGTTCTTCCATATTCATAATTTTTAGACCAGTAGTCAAAACTAAATAACAAGAAATTGTATAAAGGTTTAGATGATTATTAAATATAATCGCTAAAAATGTATATTATATTAGTCGTATTAGTTATTAAATATAATTAATTAAATATAAATATTTAATTAAGTATTATAATAATCACAAGTGATAGTCTCAAACATTAATCGAAGTGATAATGATTTATAACTTTAAAATGTTATCAGTAAAACCGTTAAATACATTAAATAAATAAACACAGGGTTGCTAAATTCTTTGGCGTCAAATTCCTAGTAGTAAAAATTTTGATTCCAAACAGTTGGTATATTATTATTAAATGTTCTCTTATCATTTTTATTTCTTATCAATGAGGAGAACTGACCCAAGCCCCAAATTTGATGCTTTTTCTAATTAGAATAGATTTGTTAATTAACGTTTTTAATTATTTATTAAAATTATTTATCTATTAGGAAAAAATGTTGCTAAAAAAAGGAAAAGAAATTTGAACCAAAATATTCATTGTAATCAACCTAATGCTAAAACTCATGGTTCACTTTAAATACCTATTTGTAATTTTAAAATTTATTTTTAACTTTTAGTATTTTAAAACTGACTATTATATATATCTATACACTTAATTTGAATTTAAATTTTAACTAGAGAATTTATACTTTATTATTATTATGAATTTTAAAAATTGACTAGTTGTACATACCTATACATGTAATTTGAATTTTAACTTGAGAACTTAGTTTATTATTATTATGAATTGTAGAAATTGACTATATGTACATACCTATTCAGTGATTTGAATTTTAACATGAGAACTTTTACTTTATTGTCATTATATATGAAGAACTAATTAATTTAACTAGCCTTGCATAAACTTAACCTAACTTTAAGTTAATGGAAATTAAAATTATGGTAAAATTGTTAAAGGTTAAATGATAAAATTAACAAAATAAGTAATAACAAATATCAAATACTATAAAATGATTTATAGTATTTGCAAATATCTTATTAGAAAAAGCATCAAATTTGAAAATATTGATAATAATGATAATTGTATCATGTTATCACAAATGTAATAGGACCAATGAGAGCTCACTATTTTCTATAGGTCTCTAGCACGGTTATCAACACAGGTTGGAGCTCATGCCTATGCTACCCATGTATTGGCTATGTCGTGGTGGCGACCAAAAGCAACTAATAGCGCTAGGTGTACTTGGCCCTATTTTAACATATAGAAGATAGTATTTATAGTTGTTTTTAACTTATATTTCGGAATTAAACATTTTTACGAACAAATTGCACATAACTAAAATTATAAATCAAAATAATTTTTATTAGATTACATTATTATCAATTTATTATCTCTATTCAGTATCCAAGTAATTCAACTCATGAGTTGTAAACTTGTAAACATCGAACAATAAAAAACCGCGAACGGCCATGTAGATGATAACTGCTGTTGTCTGTACGTCATGAACATTGTATTTGTTTTCGAGATTAATTTTCGTATTTAATATTAATGTTATTTAATTTTAATTTTTAATATTTCATTTGACAATGGTTAAATGTATAATCGTTGGTTGTACATCTGGGTACAAAAGTAACATTGAAAAAGTGCACCAATTTGGTGCTCCTAAAAATTTTCATAGATTGACTCAACTAGGTACTGTGACTTTCAATTACACAATTGCTGAGACTTTATAAGTAATAGGTACTTGTGGTTTCAACTGAGATTTTGAGTATAATTTTTAATATTACATGTATTAGGTGGATATATTGTTATGAATGTATGAAAAGTAAAAAAAATATATATAATTTATTATACATTATAATATATTATAGGTGATATTATTATATTTATATATTGTTAGTTAAGTATAGTTAATGTGGACTAAAGACAAGTCTTTCTATACCTACTTTATTGTATTATTTAATATTTATTGTGAAACAAAAGATGTTTCTCATTCATCTCATTAGTACAGTAAAACCTTTATTAATGGACACCTCTCAATAGTGGACCCTTCCCAATAGTGGACACTTCTAAATTCCCCGGCAAAAATGTATGCGCATAATAGGTTTTCTCAATAGTGGACAATTTTTAATTCCCCGTGGCTGTCCACTATATAGAGGTTTCACTGTAATTTGTATAACATGTTAATATATATGGTTCTAAATTATAATTTTAATTATTATTATTTTTAATATTTTATTTATTTATTTATGTATATACAATATTATATAATATTGTTAATGCAGTTAATGTTTAAAATGTGAGTTATTTCAATTTGCTATACCTATAGTCCGTTCCAAAAGAGAAGACACGAAGTGACGACCAGTTTTCGTCCGGCGGCGCGCATCCCCCACTTAATTCCCATAAATCGCAATAAATACACGTATGGTTACTAGCGGCCTCTACCTCCCAAATGCAGCATCAAAAACCGTTATACAGCGCGCTTCGATTGTTGACATCTATAACACCTGTCGATCTCTTTTAGCACGTATGCACGTTGTATTTGTGTTCTCGTTGACTTTTTGTTTTTTTGTTGTACTCTTAAAATCGTTTTTTTTAAAACGCAAAACGTGTTAGTCTTTTCCTTTTTTTTTTCAAAATCGACTCAATTTTATTATGGAAGAAGAACTCAAAAGGAAAGGTATGATGTTTAATTATTTATTATTTTGGGTGCTTTTTCCTTGGTAATTTTTTAAAACAACCTTTATTAGTATTACTAAAATTCCATAAGGAGAATATGTACTATAATACAATAAAATCAATATTTTAATGTAAAATACAGACAAAAATATATTTAAAAACATATCTAGTTATTTTAAATGTTCAAAACTATCATAAAGTTTAAATCTAATCAGCTTTTTACATATTCTACATTACTAATGTGCTAGAAACATTTCCTAATAAAATAAAAATATAAAAATTATCTAATATGTAAAAACGAAAAATTGTATTCAGAAAATTTACTTTATTCCTCTCAGTAAACATTTAACTTAATTTTAATATTCTTACAATCTAATTTAAAGTTAAAACTATGAGTTATAATATAAAAAGTTACAACATTTATAGTTTAAATAAAAATTTAATCTTATAATCTTAAAAAAAAAAGAATAAATCAATGATATGCATTACGGAATAAATTTCAATTACATTTTAAAATACAAGACAGTTAGACAGTATGTATTGATACGTAAAGTAAAATTAGGTTCATGTTATTACAGTTATAATAACATGAATAAGTAGTTATTTACTCTGTATTTTAATACACTGTATAAAATTATAATGTAAATAAAAAAAATACAATAACTCTTAAAATATATTTTTAAAACTATTGCTTACTATTTAAAACCTCAATTGCTTTAATTTTTAATTATATAATATAATTTTACTATAGATTAATATTTCATAATTTTTATCACCTATCAAAGGGAATTAAAATAAAAAAATGGAGAATATATCACATTTGTTTACATATTTATGTATATAATTACAAATTACAATTAACAAAGAAAACAAATAACACAAAAAAAAAAAAATTACAAAACTATATACAAAATTATAATACAAAAAAATAAGGAAATAGTAAAATACTTTTTTTTATTTTCAGTTTGTTTCTTCTCAACAGAAGAAGATGATTATAAATGCATATAAATATAAGCTGAAGGTGAATCCAAGACTCACAATAACCGAAGCTCGAGTAGTCCTCTCTAAAGAATTGGGAATTGGGCAGAAAACAATCTCTAATACCATTTCCCAATATCGATTAACCAAGACCTAACCTAATAAAACAAAAATTTTCAAAAATATTATGTCAAAAATTGATGGACTTTGATAAAAGTGCTATTCGAAGGAAGATCCATCAGTTTTGTATTAATCGTGAGATGCCTAACTTGGACAAAATACTGACAGTCATCAATGAAGATGAAAGTCTTCCAGATTTTTCCAGAACAACACTCTACAGACTGCTTATTTCTATGGTAATGAGTATGGTAAACGAGGAAGAAATAGTGCATTAATAGAAAAAAATGAACTAAGAATCTGGCGCAGAAGATATTTGAAAGACATAAAACGTTATCGAGAGGAGGGCCGTCCTATATATTTTCTTGATGAGACATGGGTCAATGCTGGAGATGTTACAAGCAGAGTTTGGAAAGACAAATTGGTACAATCAAGCCAATAAGCGTTCTCCCAAGGTCTGTCAACTGGAGCAGTAAATCCCACTGGTAAAGGCAAACATCTTATAGTGTGCCATATAGGATCTGTTGATGGATTTGTTCCTGGAGGTTTGCTGTGTTTTGAATCCAAAAAGAACTCTCAAGACTCTCAATGATGATGATGATGATTTGGCTACACCTCTGTAATAATAAATATTTAATAGTTTTTAAAAATGTACAAATTATGTATAGTTTATGACAAAAATTATTAAAATTTGCATTTAAAGTTTTGTATATAAAAAATTACTATGTTTTGTATATAAATAATTTGATTTGTTAAAAATAGTTGTACAATTAAATTAATTGTTCAACTATATCTTTATAAAAAAAATGTTAAATATAAATTTAAGAATAATTTTTCTTTTTAATTTTTGTTTAAGTATTTTATTTTCATTTATTAGTAATTTATAATACATAATTATAATATAAAAATAAATTATTGAAAAGATTAAATAATAATAAAAAAATATGAGATATAGATGAAATAATTTTAATTTGTTAACATGTACAATTAAACTGATAAATTGTGAAAACAAAAAATGAAATATTTTATAAATTACAAATAAATTGGTAAGCTTAATTAATCACATTGTATTCTAGCAATTGAAAACCAAGCAAAATTAATAATTAGAATTATAAAATATTGTCATTGCTCTCATTTTTTTAAAAAAAATAATTATTAAATATGATTTCAATTAAGTTATAAAAATACAACACTAAGAAAATTCAAATTTACTATACTGTAAAATCTTAAATAATACTTTGTTATAGGTAGGACATATCAATGAAGTTGAACATGTAAATTAAATATCGCCAATGATTTTGGCCATTTAAAAAATAACTATTAATTTAAATAAATAAATTTTCATTGAAAAAAATTAAACATATTATAAATTGGCACTGGTATTTGTAGTTATACTTTACTATATATATTTTTGTAGTTATTTTACTGTGCCTGCCATACTTTGGTTCTAAAATTTGTGAAATTTTGATTTCATAATACAATTTTCAGTTACCAGGTACCTAGTAATTTACTGAACCATATTTTAAAGGGGAAAAGAGTTAATAAGTACTAAGTAGAATATATATATATATTAATGTAATTAGTGAAATTAATAATTACCTTATATAATTATTTTCCATGTATCTGTTTTGCAGCATTTTGATATGATTTTTCATACAACCATAAATCATAAATTACCATGCTTAAATTTTATTTTATAGTGAATACCTTATTTTAATTGTAGTAAGCACTCTCCATGAATTGTAAAAACTAAAATTTTAAAATTTAAGAAATAAGACAAGAATTGTATTTTAAAGGTTATAAAAATAGATTACAAATATATAAAGAGTTATTGGTACTTACATTAAATATAAAAACAAGTAACAAACCACTCTTGAGCGAAAAAAGCTTATGCTTTTTATGTATTTAAAGTTAAATATTAAACTTTTAAGTCATGACTAATCGTAAATTGTAATCGAAAGACGAAAACAAATTGATAATAGATAACTGTGCACGTGTAAACGACTATTGTGTATCGCATTTAATTACGGTGTATACATCGTCGGCAATGATCGGAAATAGACTTCGGAAAGTTCACTGTGTAAAATAAAGCCAGGTGGAAGGGGAAAAATCGGGTACGCGTTGTCAGCCGTCATTCGACATGCGCAGAAACCGTGTCTTCTCTTTTGGTACGGCCTATACCTCGTTTATTTATATGGTTCATGCAATATATAAAATGCCTTGTTAAACACTAAAAATAAATTAATATATTATGTTTTGTCCAAATAAAATAAAACATTTTTTACATGAATGTGGTTAAGAATGCATTCTTTTCTTAAAAGAATGCAAATTTGAATGCATTCTTTTTGAAAAAATTAATGTTGAATGCGAATACATTCAATTTTAAGCTCTATGAATGTGAATGTGAATGCATTTATATTTTGAATTAATGTTCCAAACCTTCTTAATAATAAGTATTATAATATACCACCATACCGGGCCAAGTACAGCTAGCGCTAATAGTTCCTATAGTCACCACTTCGACAAGTGATAAGGCCGCGAGCTCCAACCTGTGTTGATAACCGTGGTCTCTAGCAATGTATGGTTTGCTTATATGCATCATAAACATAGATATTATAAGAATTCTTATTATTTCTAAATTCTTATAATATCTATGATCATAGATGTGACGCGAAGGTGGTACCTCCATCATAGATTGATGGGAAGGGTAGGGGTTGTTTCCGTTCTAATAATAGAACATTTGTTCAAATGAAATGGGAAATTGAGATACCATTATATAATATTTAATATTATATTATTATATCGATGGAATCGTGAAACTGCTGATAAATATTATTGTTATCTGATTTTCATTCCCAATCATCTTTATTGTTTATTAAAGACAACAAAATGCATATGCTCCGATTGGTGAGTAGTAAACAAAAAATTTATTAATAAGCGTCTCAGTATTTCATAAGAAAGATGGTAAAACAGTATATTATTTGTAATTTTGATGTATTGTGAAATACTATGGTATATTCATTTTAAGTGCTAACTTAAAATTATAAAACAGTGGTAACATAGTGTAGCGCTTCAATTTGAACACTAGTTTCGATCCGATAAAATATCTGTTTTGGTTCACTGATGTCGTTGTGAACGTCGTTCGAACAACCAAAAATCAGATGATACCTACTTTATCAATAGGATTTAATATTTAATGATTATTAAAAATAAATGGTACGTTTGAACACGTCGACATTATCAGAATAACAATAATTTTATTTCTTCGTACACTTTGTAATTATTAATTACTATTTAATTTTGGTACAAACGTTATATAATATTTTAAGTACTTGTGTATACTAATACACACACATACACATATATATATATATATATATATATATATATATACTTATATGTTTATTAATCAATAATTTTATTATAAAACTTATAACTATACATTTTGGTACTTTGGTGATTATTAAATTTGCAGGTAAGGTAATTATTTTTAAATGTATTATATTTTGGGGGTGGGGGGTTTGAACTAGTGCTCTTGATACCCAGGTAACCGGGTTTTACGGGTATTACCCGATTTACAAAAGTTCGGGTACCCGTTAAGATTTGTATACTCATTACTAGAGCTGGGATTTGTATGTAAATACATATTTTTTTTAAACATGATAAATTAATTAACTATTGTAAATGATAAATTCGTTTCACATGATTTACAATATATTAAGAAATATTTAATTTTACATATTTTTACATATTCCGTAAATTTTGACAACAATTCCAATATGTATGTATAATTCGATAATAGTAAAAGTGTTTATAAAAATATGAAAGTATTAATAACTAGACTTTAGTTTATCTTATCTGTTTCTGTTCGATAACCATAGCTTAATGATCTTAGGTATGTTAAGGTATGTATATCTTAGATCAGCGGTTCCTAACCTGTGGTACGCGTACCACAAATGGTACGCAGAAAGCTCGTAGATGGTACGCGGAGGTAATTTCTTTTAAAAGAATAGTTTTATTTTTTTAAATTATTACCGTTCAATAATATTTGATTTATTTGATATAAGCTGATTTTATAAATATCTATGACATAGGAACAAAACGAATGTAGAAGTAGTTTCAAACTTAAAGTAACCAGCATGAAGCTCGGTATTGACGTTCTCTTTCATTTAATAAATAAAACATAAACTGTCACATTAAATTATTCATTTATATTCATTACAATTAATAATAACTGTAAATATTTTTCGTTGTTTATTTTTCGTGCATTAACCCCTTCATGCATAGTGTGCCATATATGGCACTTATCAGTTTTTTGTAATTTGTGGCTTTGAAAATAAAGCTATAACGTTACTGCATAGATGGCCAAATTCGGCACAAAATAACATAAGTTTGATGTAAGGTATAGGTATCTATCTAGCGGTAAAATTGTGAGTTATAGAAAAAAATTAAACCGCTCCAAATATTTTTGTCACTAAGAGTAGTTATCACTTATTTTATGTTATCATAACAAAAAATTTATACTACCTAATTAAAAAAAAAATACCATCGTAATTGTCAGTTTGTCAGCTTTAATTTAAAAGTAAGTATGAGTTTCTAAGTATAATATTTTTTGAATTATAATGAAAACTTAATATGTGCCATATTTGGCACAACATGCATTAAAAATAGTAATTTTATGATTGTAGGTTATAGTTTATTTAAAATAAAATCATACATTTTTGTAGTAATTAATAGTTCATATTTTTCAAGTTAAGTTTTATTATTATTAGTTATATCTTACGAAAACACCAAAACCAATATACCATAGTGATGGGAACTATCAAACCATTTGATGATAGTTCACTTTTTATTTAAAGAGTTCGAATACTTTTTTATTAATAAAAATTTGTTATCATTCGAAATTTGAATTAAGACTTATCAAACTCCTAATATTACAAAATATTATCATGTATAATATTATTTGGTGCATACCACCAATACCACCCTTGCCTAACCTTGGTATACCAAAGAATAACTAATGAGCAACTTTTGGGGAAAACCTAAACTATCATGAGAAAAGTACCCACCATTTAAGATAGAACTATCTTATTAACTTAAATCATGCCTAGATCATTGTCACCAAATGCGGTTTATGAAAAGATGCCTTCAAGTAAAAATGAATTAATGAACAAAATGAAAGAGGTCTGTTCAAATATAACAGATGATATTATAAAAAAATGTACAATTGAAAATGTGTTAAAAATAGAGATTACAATCTTGGCCCAATTTTATGATCCCGGGATTACAGGATATTTAACTATTAATCTCGGGATCCTGGTATTATCCCGAAATTTAATAAGAAAATATTTAAAAGAATTATGCACAATTTGTTTTATTTAAATATTTGTATTATTATACATAAGAATAGATATTAGTTAATAAAGTTTATATTAGTTAAATAAGTTTATAAATATACATTGGTTCTAATTATTTTGAAAATATGAACGCAGGAATAGTAGAGCGTCTAATGTTCCGTCTCCGAGTCTGCTTCTTAGCTTGTTTCCAATATAGGCTGCTGCTGAGAATGCACGTTCGGACTCGATACTTGTAGGAGGAATATACATTAAGTACTTAAATGCTAGCTTTATGTGATGCCCGCGAGTTCCTCCATTTTCAAATAAATTCATCTCTTTTTTTGATTATTTTTATCAAATCAGTTTCTTTTTGTGTTATAGGATCAATTGCAGTGGCGTCATTTGAGGGGGAGGGCAACTTGGGCATTTGCCCTAGTCTAACATTTACAACAACTTTAAGTCGGCACATTTAAAAATTATAAGAAGTTTTATATTTAGCAACAGAATATCAGATTATTGGATAGTAGATAAAACATATTTGCTTAATATTATATAACATCTAGATATAATATTATAATGTTAATAATTATGTCATTATTTATCATTTTGATATGTTTCCCGTTATACGCGTTGTCAATCATCGTATAAAAGTCCGTGTGAACGATGACCGATACACCAGTCCCTTACTTGCACTGTAGTGAAACCCACCCTGGGCTGACTCACGCAGTGCACGCATCGGGATAACCTGAACCAGTCGAGCGGTTTATGTGGCGACCAATGGTGCAATAGTTGGACTTATTCCGGCATTGTATCGGCCGACACAATCACACCTCGGTTCTCCTCTTCCCCGTCGTCGCGCAACCGTCCGTTTTCTTCTTTTGGTTTTATTTTATTGTACGAAATTTAAACAGCGTATTTCAAACAGTTCAAACAGTTATTTTATTTGGTATTTTTATTTTTTACTATGAACAATAAGCGAAAACATAAGCGTACGAAGGTACAATGTTTATCTTGTAACAGTTCATTTGACCACGATTACCGCCGAAAACATGAACTTAACATGCATGGCGGTAGTCAGATAAAAGTGAAAGACATTAGTCTTGGTGAAGCCAATAATCCTTTTGCTGCTGCCCGACTGAACTTTGAACGCATAGTAAGACATCTCCAATTAAATATTTAATTATACTTGAATTATTGTACAATTATTATTTTTACACCTGGTGACTGTCACAAACAATAAGGTTTCTAAAACTAAATCGGATAATGTTCAATCAACTACAACCACAACATGTGCAAATACTACAAGTACTTTTAAAGAATCTGTTGTGAGTGAAGTAAGTAAAATAATTTATCTTATTAGATTCTATATTAAAGTATGCTAATATTTTATTTTTGCTAGGTATCTAAAGCTGACTCGGATAATGTTCCATCAAATACAACCACAACATGTGCAAATACTACAAGTACTTTTAAAGAATCTGTTGTGAGTGAAGTAAGGAAATAATTTATCTTATTAGATTCTATATTAAAGTATGCTAATCATATTTTATTTTTGCTAGGTACCTAAAGCTGAATCGGATAATGTTCCAATTAATTCAAAATTAGTGAACACAATTGGTCCAATTGATATATCTACTTCAAAAAATGATAGTCCAGTGCAACCAATGCTCAATGTCTTCCCATTAACCAATGGTAGACGATTTTCTGCTGTTTGGTATACATATAATTGGATTGAGTATTCTATCACTGAAGATTTAATTTATTGTTTTGCTTGTCGTCATTTTTTATCTCTTACGAACAACCCAGGAACAGTAATAGGGAAAATACCATTTGTTAATTAGGTACGGTTTAAAATGCTGGAAAGAACCAAAACTAACTTTAAATAGTCATTGCAGAAATAAGAAACATTTATTAAGTATGAGTCGTTGGGTGGATTATCGCAATATTCAACAAAATGTACAAAAATCAAGTGCTTGTAGTCTGGATAAAGCCAAACAACAAGATATTCATGAAAACCGATTGCACGTTCATTTTTTGTAAAAATCTGCACTATTTCTTGCTAAACAAGGATTAGCCTTCCGTGGTCATAATGAGACAGTTAGTTCAAATAACAGAGGTAATTACATAGAATTATTAGAAACATTTGCTGATGATAAACTCCTACTTTGCCTACGTTCAAGATATGGGCATTATACAAGTCCCAGTTACCAGAACGATTTGATAAAGATACTGGCTGAATGTACTCGACGAATTATTTTAAACAAAATGTCATTATTGGGAGTTTTTGCTATTCTTGTTGATGAAACAAAAGATGCTTCTAAAAAGGAACAATTAAGTTTTGTGTTGAGGTTTGTCGATAAAGATTTTGATGTTTATGAGCATGCACTAGGATGTTTTCATATGATAAAATCAACTGCTCAAAGTTTATCAGATGAAATAATTAAAATTGTAAGTGTAAATAAATTGGATATTAATAAATGTGTAGCTCAGTGCTATGATGGTGCCAGTGTCATGAGTGGTTGCTTCACTGGTGTTCAAACAAGAATACAATCAATTGTTCCACAAGCAATATACATTCATTGTTATGCACATCGTTTGAATCTCTGTTTAGTGCATACATTAAATAGTATTTCTGGTATAAGTGAATTTTTCCAAACAGTACAAGGTATTTACAAATTTATTATGAATAGTCAAACTCGCTATGAGTTATACGTTGAAGTACAAAAACAAAAAAAACAAGAAATAATTAATTTAGAAAGGTTAGTAGAAACTCGATGCCTATTCCTGGTGATGCCGAAACCTGGCCTATTGGTACAAATCATTAAAAAAAAAATCAATATTCGCTTTAAAGAAATTCGTGAAGTTCTCAATGTATAGAATTTTTTAATTCAATTTTTAAATTCATTATTTAATTCAATTAGAATTTTTTAATTCAGATTCAATTTACTTTGTTGAGCACTATAAGTATTTTAAAATTGACAATATTCTTTTATCATCAGAATTTTTAAGTGCCAAAACCATATGTCTTAAAGAAAACTTTGAAAACTTGGATCTGTATAAGATTTCTCATATACTTCATAAAGTTCATAATGCTTTTCCTGAAACATTAAAAATAATTTCAATCTTAATGACTTTGCCTGCAACAACGGCTACAAATGAAAGATTTTTCTCATCTCTTAAAAATGTAAAAAATTATTTAAGGTTAACTATGGGAGATGATAGATTAAGTGACCTTTTGGTTATTAATGTTGAAAGCACTGAAGCATCTAAAATAAACTTTGAAAAAGCTGAAGATAAATTTGCACATTTAAAAGGACGTCGTTATCCTTTAACATAATCTAATGAATCTAATTTTAATTTTAAGTTTAATCTAATAAATATATTTAATTTAAAAAAATAAAGTTTTTTTTATCTTGTATTTTTTAATGATATTTATTATTATACGTATTATTAATTAAGATGGAGCATGCCAAAATAGGTGTATTTTATCATGGTGTTGAGTATTTAGCTATGACTGTAAATATTTTTAACCTATAACCATTTATTATTTATTTTCACATTTCTCAATAATTGTACTATTCGTCATTCTATTAAATATGTCACAAAAATGTTTATATTTATAATAGTTTAAAATCTTGTATGTGATGTTCAAATAACTGAAAATTTACACCTCCTCATTCTCACGTACTATGGATTTTATTCTATATGAATCTGTGTGAAAAAAATTTTCAATCGGCAAATCAGTGAGTGGTTGCCCTAGTCTAATAAAAACTGAAATGACGCCACTGATGATGTCCATACACTGAAATTATTAGTATCTAAGTTTGCCCAGTTATTTTGAAATCGTCTAAATAATGGAATATCAGGTCCAGACATAACCGAAAGTTTTGATGTGATAAAAACAGCTTGTAAAACAATTTCCAATATATGGTGGCGACAAGCAAAAAAAAAAGAATATTTCGATTCAACTTTTGTTCAAGAAGTATGCATGCACCATTTAAACGGCCACTATTTGATGCTGTAGTATCAAAAACAAAAGTCTCTACTAGATCTAATGAATTCCAGTCTTGTAATGTATCATATACGGCCGAAGATATTTCATTCCCAGTCCCAGATGATAATTGTGGAACTCCTAATAAATTGTCAGTATTAGGTGCTGTAATAATTACAAAAAGACGATCTACTTTTTCTCTTCCTGTAAAACTTGGTAATAATTTCGAGTCCCAATGTACAACAGCAAATTTCAAATTTACATTAATAAATTTAGATTTTATTGCTTCCTATAATTTTTCACGACACTTTTCTCGAGATCTTTTAATTGAAGACCTATTAATAATATACTCACTAGTATTAACATTAAACGATTCAGCTACAGTGAGTAAATGTACGGTGTCACGATCGCTAATTTTACATTAGTCCAAGGCAGCTGATAAACGATGGCTTATAATTTCTTTACGTGCACGCTTGATTATTGATGGACCAGGTGATTCAGTATCTGTAATTACCTCATTTTTAGTGAAATCGTCTTCTGATGAATAATCCCAAGTTACAACTATAATTTACAAAATTATAATTGAAAATTGCATGTATTTCAATAAAATATAATCATTACCTGTCGATTCTGATTCCATTTGGTTTTTTTCTTTTTGCTTGGCTTTCTGTTCTTCTAAAGACACTTTTCGTAACTCGACAGCAGTTAACTTTATATCTTTGCCCATAATACATCCTTGACGTCCTTTTTTACGTTGTTTGATTAAAAAAAACTTATCTTCATCTATTTTTATAATATATAATGCAATAATGTGTGCGATGTCAAATAATTCATTTTAATTTTCTTCAAATAATTCAGTATTTTTCCTTTGTGTTTCAGTATTTCTATTTTATTTTTATCTAACTTAACCCATTGATCATATAGTTTTTATTTTTTTTATACAATTAGATCAATCCTGAATCGGTATACGAGCTTTAATCAGTGCTCGACTTGGGGGGGGGGAACGCAGGGGGACGGAGTACCCCAACTAATTTTTCAGAAATTTTAGCGTACCTCTACTTTTATTTTTAAGGGGAACGCAGGGGACGCTGCATCATTCTAATTTTTTATCAAAATGCACGTGATAATATCATAATAATTTTTCTTACCTTAGATTTTTAGTAATTATTAAGATATTTATTATTATTATTTAACAAATTATCTTAAATCATCACTACAAATTGTGCCACAAAAAATTTGTTCCACATTATAAACAAATATTAGTTATATCTAAAATATAAAATATAATATTTATAGTAATTTTTTTCTAGTTTGATTATTTATAAATATTTTTCATATGATTTAAAGAGGGGTATAGGGGGTTAGTAGCGTTTAACAAGTGATGGGGACGCTCTTTTTTTAAAAGTTAACAGAGTCCCCCTACTTTAATTTTGCAAAGTCGAGCACTGGCTTTAATCAAAAAAATTTGACATTCATCAAAGACATTATTGTACTATCGTGTACAGTAGAACCCCTCTCGTCCGCCCACGACTGGTCCGCCGCTCCGGTTGATCCGACCATAGTATTATCGATATGAATACTACGTAATTTAAAAATACAATTTGGATTTTCCACTTTATAGTAGATATTAGGTTGAATATTGCAGCTAAGTCTAGAATGTCACTTGCTAAACAAAAATCTATAATTGACTTTTTTTCTAAGTAATGTAAAATGTAATTAATTTCTGATATAATCTTGTATATAATATGTAAATAAAAAATGTTCTGTAAATTCTGATAATCCGACCACACCCCCAGTCCCGAAGGTGACGGATTAGAGAGGTTCTACTGTAATTTTAATTTGACAACACGCATATTGTAAAATACAACACTCAAAATATATTTTTTGGATGGCAATTTACTACCAGTAATCTGGTTCTTCATGACACCAACTAAGAATATTAATTTTCTCGACATAATTAATCTTAAAAAAATATTCACTAGTAAATAAAATATAAACGTTGAAACAAACTTCTGCACTCGATAGTCGACATACACTCGTCAAGTAACAATAAAAATATAGAAGATAAGCTTATCCTTGTGTAACAGTAATTATGAGTTAAAAATAGAATTCAACCCAAATGACGATAAAGATATTGATATTGTATTATAGGGTACAACACGAGAGGATCGCGGGAGCAACGCGAGCTCTTTTTTCGGAGCTGGTTATCGCGGTATTCTTATCATCGTTAATTTGTTATCACAATATTAATTATTATAACTTAGTTACGTCATTATTCATTAATATAATTCTAATGAATTCTAATGATCATATTTAATTAACTTTTTATAATCTATTATTTTTATTTTTTTGAGTATAATTCTTGAAGCCAAACATTAATAAGTTATTCTGTAAGTTCTGTTTGCTCAAAAAACTGTTAGGTTCTAAAACTATTGGAATTATTTATTAAACTCTTGCGTTATTGAGTTATTTAACTCTTGCGCATATCAATGTTTTGTCCATAACTATTATTCTTAATGAGCTTAGATTTCATTCGTCTTAAAGAAAAATAAATTAAACTTAATTTATTCTGAATTTCAGAACCATACTTTTATTCAAAGTTTTATGATTATATATACTTTATTTTTTTAATAAATTAGTGTTTTTAATTGTTGTATTTTTTCACTTTTAAGTCTTCATTTTTTCAAAAAAAAAGAAAAAAAAAATGCACCCCTTTTTGAATAACAAGGATCTGTTGATCCTACTTATTATAGTTATATTAGGATATATTAGGAATAGGAAACAAAAGAGTGAAATTTTTTTATATACTTATATTTCAAACAAATTTAATTATCAGAAAAGTGAATAGTTATGTTTAAAAATATGTATAAGTAATAAGTATATTGTATAATTTTATTATTACAGGAAAAGTAAAGGAAGGTGTTCCTTTTGATACGATTCTTGATCAAATTCGAGATTCGATCAATGATATATATGTAGACAATGCATTGGTGTGTTTAGAAAAACGAGACATTTGGAATATACGACGTGATTTCCAGTTACATAAAAGCCGTCAACATACAAATGATTTCATCAGTGTTAAGTTATGGGTTGAGAAAGTTCAAGATTTAAAAGAGAAGAACCCTGTCCTCTATTACAAGGAACAAGGCGATGAAAAAATTGAATATTCAACAAATAATGTACAAGAAGATAGGAACATCATATTGGTTATAGCAAATGATTTTCAATTAAGTATGTTGGAAAAATTTGGTAATCATATTGTATGTATAGATTCAACACATGGGACGAATATATATGATTTTCATCTAACTACTCTTCTTGTAGTAGATGAGTTTGGGAATGGAATTCCAACAGCATTCTGTATATCGAATAAGAAAGATACTGCTACATGGATTACGTTTTTTGAAAAATACGTGATCGCAGTATTTTTCTCCAGCCAAAAATTTTTATGTCTGATATTGATGACTCATTTTACAATGCATGGAGGACTGTCATGAAATCTGCTGAGAAGAGATTATTGTGTACATAGCACGTTGATAAAGCTTGGAGAACAAACCTTCAATGGAAAATTAAAATACAGGAGAAGAGAGCCTTGGTGTATAAAGGACTACGAGTTTTATTACAAGAGACAAATGTTGAAAAATTTGATAAACTTGTGGAAGGTTTTTTAATAGATACTTATAGTGATGATGATACTAAAGAGTTTGCTTTATATTTTGAGAACTTTTATGTGAAACGTGTTAATGAATGGGCTTATTGCTATAGAAAAGCTAGCTTTATAAATACAAACATGTATTTAGAAAGCTTTCATAAAACTTTCAAATATTATTATTTAGAAGGTAGGAAAAATAAACGTCTTGATACATGTATTGATGCCCTTTTAAAACTAATTCGTGACCATTATTTTAAAAGGGTACGGAGATTATGCAAAAGTAAGCCTTCTAAAATTATGGAAGCAATTTTACTAAGTCATCGTAAGGCTATGAATGGAGTAGTAACAAAATTAATTCAAGTATCAGATAGGATTTGGTTTGTCACATCTTTTACTAATGTAAATATTACTTATGAAGTGGTGAAAATCTTAGATGAGAAGAAAGCCTGCTCTGATAGTGACAATTGCTACTCTACTTGTGTTCCATGCAATATTTGTATTCATACATATTCATGTGAATGTATTGACTATATCATTAAAAATAATATTTGTAAACATATACATTTCTGTGTACAAACACTACAAACCAAGATGAAGCCAGATTTTGTTGTATCCAATAATGCAATAGAAGTAAATAAAGACAACATTGCTATGTTGGAGCCCTATATTGCACCTGTTAATCATTCAACTTTAAATGATAAACTAACAACAGTTAAATTAAAAGCAAAAGCCTTCCTGAGTTACTTATCAAAAGGGACTTATGTGGATTCAGATTTCACTGATAAACATTAAGTTCGTGGTCCAGAAAACTTAATAAAATGTTGGAAGATATTGATTCTAAAAAGCAGTGTTCGAAACAAAATATTAGTCCTGAAGCTATCAAGGAACCTGGAAACAAGAAAGTAATGAAACAGGTACGATTTTATTCAACAAAGAAAAACCACCACCCATTAACTACATTAAACATGTCTGTTCCTACATCAAATGAGAAGATTAATATTGTGCAAGGGCTCTTGCGCACCAGTGAGGATATTGAAAATATTCATACCAACTTTGACCATAAATACATATAATTAATGTTTCTAATACTTTATACTTATTTGTTTTATTTTCATAATTTACCTTTATTTTAAACAAGTATATTTACCTATTTGTTAAGTTTTTGTTTTATTTTCATGTTGAAATCAATTTTATTTAAATATAAAAGTTATACATTTTAAACATATTTTCTTTTTATTAATTTCAACAAGTTATTACATTTGACCCACAATACCTACATGTTTGGCTTCAAGAATTATACTCAAAAAAATAAAAATAATAGATTATAAAAAGTTAATTAAATATTTTTATTTTTTTTTTTGAAAAAATGAAGACTTAAAAGTGAAAAAATACAACAATTAAAAACACTAATTTATTAAAAAAATAAAGTATATATAATCATAAAACTTTGAATAAAAGTATGGTTCTGAAATTCAGAATAAATTAAGTTTAATTTATTTTTCTTTAAGACGAATGAAATCTAAGCTCATTAAGAATAATAGTTATGGACAAAACATTGATATGCGCAAGAGTTAAATAACTCAATAACGCAAGAGTTTAATAAATAATTCCAATAGTTTTAGAACCTAACAGTTTTTTGAGCAAACAGAACTTACAGAATAACTTATTAATGTTTGGCTTCAAGAATTATACTCAAAAAAATAAAAATAATAGATTATAAAAAGTTAATTAAATATGATCATTAGAATTCATTAGAATTATATTAATGAATAATGACGTAACTAAGTTATAATAATTAATATTGTGATAACAAATTTACGATGATAAGAATACCGCGATAACCAGCTCCGAAAAAAGACCTCGCGTTGCTCCCGCGATCCTCTCGTGGTACAACACGATTGCAAACGAATGACGCTTATCAGAGAATTTATTTTTTTTACCCGAAAAAAACGAACGATTGCGAACGTTTTTATAGGCTACGTTGCCAAGTTTATATGCATTTCTCAAATTTGAATCTCCATTAATCTGTAGATATTTAAATCGAACCTATCTATCTTATAGCCCGGCGTAATAGCAGAAAGGTCCATTCGCAATCGTATATTATACGTATTATACACTAAATTATTATTTTATATTAAAAACTAAACTATCTACAATCTACATAATATTATTATATTTAATATTAGATTCGATAACTCATTAAATTAAAATCTTTTCTAAGAACTTAAATGAAATACAAATTGACTAGTTGACCCTATAAAATTTTCTCAAATAATTTTTTTAAAACAAATTAAATTTAAGACAATATTCACAAAAGAATTTATCATATCATCAATCAATCATCAATTATACTTAAATTAATGCTCAAATTATTTTTTCAAAACATAATAAATATTTTTTAATTTAAATATTTTCCTATAAAATAATGAATTTTCGGGAAAATGTGTTAAGACATTTCTTATAGAAAATTATAACTTCTGAAATAAAGGTTCTATAGAATTTTACGATAAATTCTATAGATTTCCACTCAAATGCGAAAAACTATTAAACTACCCTATTTAGCCATTTTTCAACACTTGAGGGACGTTAAGGGGGTAAGTTATCGAAACTAAATTTGGCCTGATTTTTTTTCTCATGGTAATTAACAAAATGTTGAGTACCTGGATTAAAAATTTTGACCTTTTTTTTCTTCTTCCATAACTAAGGACCACCCTAATATATATAATTATATACATATGTACATATGTATATACATAATTTGGAAAATTTACAATAGGAAATGGGGAAATTAAAATGACGAGGGACCCGCGTCTTGCAATTATCGTGCCTGATCAGGTTAGTTATTAATATACATAATATACATAATAATTTATTATACGAAAATACACTTGCGACGCTTTTTACGGGTCTGTAGGGGGGGGACAAGGCACATAAGCAAACAGTAATATATTTCAATATATTTCACACTGTATACCTATAATAAATAACAATAAATGTAATAATCAATTGTATAAATTTATATAAATAAACTTTTTTTAATTCCAAACATTATTCTATTTTAATATTTGATTTAACACAAATATTTCTGTGTTAAATTAATTTTTCTAATACAAATTAAAACAAAAAAGAACCGGATGGGCCTCGCTCTGCTGTACAGTTAGGGGTGGAGTGCACCTCGCTTATAGGATAGGTCATAATTATAATGGATTTGTTAAATTTGAATGCAATGATAGATATCATTGTATACGAATAACGATTCTGAACGGAGTTCACATGTTAGTCTAGAATATAATACAATGTTATTTATAAATATTATATAAGTATATTTTATTTTTAAACGAAAAATTTAGAAAAACCGAAAATTTAAATTGTCTATAAATAAGTCAAAATATGTCAAAATACTTTGAAATTTTAACCATCTATAGAAAACGTCAATATAAAGATTTAATGATAATTTCAAGTTGTTGCGGTTTTTCGTTTTTGAGTTAGGGCATTTTAAAAAAACCAATATCATTTGTCAGTCTAGAACATTCTACATTATATTATATTTTACATGTAATTTTATGTCAATATTCGATGTTCAAACGCTATAAAAAAAAATTGTGCCTATGGATTTTAATAATTTTTGAATGACAATATGAACTACCTCTGTGGACTCTTCTATTAAATTTTCAAGTATTTTGTACGAGCCAAATTTTTTTTATCACCGATTATAAAAAAAAAATGTAAAAAAACCGAATATTTTAAATGCCTATAAGTGGCTTAAAAATCAATATAATATTTTGAAAAAAATATGACATAAAGGAAATACCAATCTTAACAGCTGGTAGAAATTTCAAAAATCTGCGACTTATACTTTTTGAATTATAAAAAATATTTAAAATCGTTTGAGAATAAATCGCTATTTTATGCAATTTCGTAAATATTTAAATTTCAAACAGTCATTAAATTTTTTCCTCTAATTCCGGTAGAAATTTTTTTAAAGATTTTTGAAGAGTAGCTTATACATAACCTCGTGTTAAAATTTTGAACCTTAAGTATGAACAGAAAAAATTTTATGAATTTTTAACTACAAAAAAACTTGCAAATTATCGTGATTTTTACATATTTCGTATAAATTGTAACTTTGAGCACTTATAAAAAAAAATTGTGACTTACGATTTTAGATTTTTTTTTATCAGTTAAGGAACAACTTATAAGAAACCTTGTATTAAATTTTCAAGATTTTCTAGGCAGCCAAAAAAATTTTATCGTTATTTAAAAAAAAAAATACTTAAAAATATTGAAAATTTCAATTGTCTATAAATAGCTTAATAAAAGTCAAAATACTTTGAAAATTTAATGGTGTATAGAGAACGCTAATCTAAACATTTGGTGAAAATTTCAAGTATTTACATCGATTAGTTTTTGAGTTATAGCAAAATAAAAAATTTGATTATGTCAAAAACTGGTTTTGCGTAAAAACTCCCGTTTTTCCCAAATTTTTTTATGGTTTTTCCCGTCGCATTTAAAAAATATTGGAAATTTTTAACTTTTGACCCCCCAAAGTACCAAATAGATTCACTTTCCTTTCAGAAAAGTTGCTACATAAGGCAATCGAAGCATTTTTACTGCCCCAAAACGTGTCGACAGACACAAAAAAAAAAAAAAAAAAAAAACACATCATTGTAAAATCAATACATTCTTCACTCCGTTCAGAATCTAATGTTTCAAATACTTCTTGATTTTTACAGAGATGTTACCATACTAACTTATAGACTCATTCAAGTACAACTCAATTTTATATGTCCTATAAAATATATTTTGTACATTTATTGTAAACTAAATAAATTTGAATACAAAAGTATTTATAAATATAAATAATTTATTTTCTTTAATATTTTTTTTATGAATTAAACTGTGTGTGAATAAAGTTATTAATTAATATTAACAATAATTGTGTATTCAATGATATTTATAACTAAATCATATTATCTTGCCAATGAACCGCTCCGCTAGTGTTGAAATAATGACAAAATTGATCCCTAATTTCTTTGGCAGTTGAAGGCGATTTTCGACTTAGGGCATATTGTAGCTCAGTTAAATTACGATTTTCACTTCTTTAACTTCCTGGTTCAACTTCTCCTGTCAATATATTTTCTGTATCAAAACTCTCTTACAAAAAAATATCCATTTTTTTTCTTCGTAAATAATTATGTAGATAATTGTATTGTATTGTAAATGTAGACAACAAGCTCGGACAATTATTGTAGCTTTTTCAGGACTGAGATTGTGATTGAGATTGAGATTCTATTAACTGATACTTCTTCAACTTTTTCAAGCACCCAATAATCGTGGCCAAATACAGCTCATAATACATTTTCTGATCTCTTATCAGATCCTCAATATTCATTACCGCTTTAAGAATTAAGAAATACTTATTTTTGAGTTTATAAAGTTAAATAATATTTTTGGTTATAATTTTGAATTGATAGTTAACATAAATTTAAGCATTGGAATACATTAATGTTTTTAAGTTCATTGTTTGGAATATTAAAGTTGCAATTATTATGTTTTGTTTAATATTTTCTTGATACTAGTAATAAAAAGTAAAATAGTCTAATTCAGTTAAGATATGATAAAAATTACTTACTCTGATATTATTTTTTAATACTAATGTAATAGCTTCACATGTTTCAACTACAATTCTTCCACTTGATTGAGGTGAAATTGCTGTAATAAACTTTAGTTCTTCAAAGTTTGCACAAATAGCTAAAAATCTTAGAGAGCATGATAAACGTTGGCTTGGTGGTATAGCTTCTCTCAGATGAGTGTTTCTTTTTAAAATAAATAGTGTAACCATTTCCAATAATTCTGAAAATGTTGAATTGTCCATACGAAGGTAATTTTTATAGTCGGATGGAGATGATAAACGCAATTCGTCAAGTAGATTATGATGAGAAAATGTATGTCTCTTCTTAAACCATTCTTTCATCCAGAATCTTTTTTCTTTTTTTTCTTCTTTTTTCACATGCTAGATAAAAAAATTTATTTAAAACTGGTAAAATTAGTAAAATAATTAAACAGTATAGAGAGAATAAAGTAAACACAAACTGCTGTGTCGAATAAATGAAAACTTTCAATCTTGATTGACCATAGGTTGTATATGTATGGCAACCATCAGTCATCAGTCGAACTTTCATTCAAGACGATTGTCATTCTTTGAATGATAGAGTATGGCGCTTTCTATTAAAATCGGTTCATTAGTTTGGGCGCTAGGTGGGAACATACATACATACAGTACAGTACAGACCACCGTGCGTGCGTTGTGTTCATGCGTTATCACATGAATATATTATTATTCATACGTAATATTTTGTCGTTAAGAATTATCAGTGCGTATAAATGTCTCTGTACATTCGTTATATATGCATATGATCTAGCAGTTTTATTATTATAACTTACCGCGCGTGTCGTATGTTATCGCAGTCTGGCTATCGTTTCGCGTCATCATTGTTACAGATTAGTGCTTTATTATCGTTAAATCTCTATCGCATTTCTTCGTCCATTCAACAAGTTTATTGGGTTACCTGCATATTATTAATTTGTATGTAAGTAAATTCTGTTGCACTTTTTACTCCGTGTGCGTTGCAAAATTTTAACATGCGTAAAGCCGATTCGCCTGCACCACAACGTTGTATTTTAGATTCTGAACGGAGTGATGGAATCTATTGGTTTTACAATGATGTGTGTTTTTTTTTATTTTTTTATTTTTTTTTTTATTTTTTAGTTTTTATTTTTTTATTTTTGTGTCTGACGACAACTTTTTTGGCAGTAAAAATGCTTCGATTGCCTTATGTAGCAACTTTTCTGAAAGAAAAGTGAATCTATTTGGTACTTTGGGGGGTCAAAAGTAAAAAATTTCCAATATTTTTTAAATGCGACGGGAAAAACCAAAAAAAAATTTGGGAAAAACGGGAGTTTTTACGCAAAACCAGTTTTCGACATAATCAAATTTTTTATTTTGTTATAACTCAAAAACTAATTAATGTAAATACTTGAAATTTTCACCAAATGTATAGATTAGCGTTCTCTATACACCATTAAATTTTCAAAGTATTTTGACTTTTATTAAGCTATTTATAGACAATTGAAATTTTCAATTTTTTTAAGTATTTTTTTTTTAAATAACGATAAAATTTTTTTGGCTGCCTAGAAAATCTTGAAAATTTAATACAAGGTTTCTTATAAGTTGTTCCTTAATTGATAAAAAAAAATCTAAAATCGTAAGTCACGATTTTTTTTTATAAGTGCTCAAAGTTCCAATTTATACGAAATATGTAAAAATCACGATAATTTGCAAGTTATTTTGTAGATAAAAATTCATAAAATTTTTTCTGTTCATACTTAAGGTTCAAAATTTTAACACTATGTTATCTATAAGCTACTCTTCAAAAATCTTTAAAAAAATTTATACCGGACTTGGAGGAAAAAATTTTATGACTGTTTGAAATTTAAATATTTACGAAATTGCATAAAATAGCGATTTATTCTCAAACGATTTTAAATATTTGTTATAATTCAAAAAGTATAAGTCGCAGATTTTCGTAATTTCTACCAGCTGTTAAGATTGGTATTTCCTTTATGTCATATTTTTTCAAAATATTATATTGACTTTTAAGCCACTTATAGGCATTTAAAATATTCGATTTTTTTACATATTTTTTTATAATCAGTGATAAAAAAAATTTGACTCTTACAAAATACTTGAAAATGTAATAGAAGAGTCCACAGAGGTAGTTCATATTGTCATTCAAAAATTATTAAAATCCATAGGCACAATTTTTTTTTATAGCGTTTGAACAGCGACATAAATATTGACATAAAACTACATGTAAAATATAATATAATGTATAATATTCTAGACTGACAAATGATATCGGTTTTTTTAAAATGCTCTAACTCAAAAACGAAAAACCGCAACAACTTGAAATATTCACCAAATTTTTATATTGACGTTCTCTATACATGGTTATGTTTTCAAAGTATTTTGATGTATTTTGACTTATTTATAGACAATTTAAATTTTCGATTTTTCAAAGTTTTTCGTTTCAAAATAAAATATACTTATTACAATATTTATAAATAACATTGTATTATATTCTAGACAAACATATCATCTCCGTTCAGAATCGTTTTTCGTATACAATGATACCTATCATTGAATTCATATTTAACAAATCCATTATAATGACCTATCCTATGAAGAGTCGCACTTCACCCCCAAGTGTACAGCAGAGCGAGGCCCATCCGGTTCATTTTTTAGATTTCATTTCTTAGCTATCAGCTCGCAAATGCCTATAAAGAGTATATAAATCTCTATATAATATTTTTTTACTATTAATATTGGGTGTACCCACCATTTTCTTTCATTTGATTTTTTTTTTGCGGATAACTTTTAAAGTAGCAAGGTAGCAAAAATCGCAACCATCTCGTCATCAATTTTGAAGAACGCTAACGCTGTCCCTAGCTGTGTATGATTGGAAAAACAACGTCTGTTAAAATAACATCCGTCCATAAAACAATCGTTTGGCCTCATTTTAACAATCGGTTAACTTATAAAATATTAATATATATTGAATAATGAATACACTTATTGCTTTATATTATTGTTATATACTAGTATTTCGTGTATATGTAGTGTAACATTCTATTACGACAATTTATATTTTATTGATTCCGGCCACAGAATGAAGATGCAGTTGTCGCTATGGGTGTTGGCTGCTATGCAATTTTCCATGGTGTTCGGGGCTCGGATATTAGCGGTTGAGCCGTACGGTAGTAAAAGCCACTGGCAGTTTATGCGGTCCATACTAGACTTGTTGACAACCCGGCACCAGGTGACCGTGATCACTCCGCTTCCGACCGGCGACCGGGAGAACTACACGGAAATTGACGCATCGCACGTGTTTCCGGTCTATACGGAAACGAACACCCTGGACTTGATCGAGCAATTTGGCTCGGTGGTCAAGATGCTACCTCCGATGCCAGAGCGCAGCCATGAACGTGACTTATGCGACGCTTTCTTCAACCACGAGCCGGTCGAGCGGCTAATGCGCGCCGAGAATGCGGGCCGCTACGACATTGTCGTGCTAGAGCCGTTCTACTCACCATGTCTGTCGTACTTGGCGTATCAGTTGCGCGTGCCCGAGATCTACACGATTCCGTCGTCCATGATCACACCCATGGTGGTACTGATATTCGGTACTGATCCCAACCCGTCTTATGTGCCCAACCTGATGTACAATGGTCCGGTCATGGACGGCTTCAAGCAAAGGCTGACCAATTTTGCGCTCTTTGTGTACGTAAAGGTTGTGCCGTGGTTAACTAATGTTAGGATGATGTACCGTGAGCTTAAGTGTTACGACGTAGCCGGCGTTCAGCACAAGCCGTCGCTCATGTTCATCAACACACATTTAATCACCGAGTCTCCGCGGCCGTTTCCGATAAATATGATACAAATCGGCGGCATCCACTTGAAACCACCCGGAACCTTACCAGAAGTACATACTAGAGTGTAAGCTATGCGCGTGTATACTCTACGTCAGGGATTCTCAAACTGTGGTATGCGTACCCCTTGGGGGTACTCAACATTTTTTAAGGGGGTACGAGTCTGGCCAACAAACCTTTAAATTAAAATAGAGGAAAAATTCTAAGACTTGAATGCACTGAAGATCCGTACAGAAGTGTATTTTCTGTTGAGTAGGATAGAAGATACGATTATTATATTTTTGTCTCTCTTCTTTATTCGGGAACGCTGCCCGCTATGAAACAGGGCCTATACATTATGTATTATCTATGTGTACCAGAGACTCCAAAAAAGAAATTATATTTTTATATTTTTTGCATATTTAAATTATTTCAAGTTTTGTAATATGATTTTCAAAGTTTTGGTGTTATTACTAATCAATACACATAAGAATGTTATACTTTATTTAGAATTTATCATAAATATATTTTATAATGACTGAAAAATAGTATTAATTTATGTGTAATAAGAAAAATTCCTAATTTTTTATTTTTTATCTCCACTTTTTTAAATTATTAAAAGAAGTTCATTTTATTTTTTTTTTTATAAATTTATTAATTCGTAAGGTTATATTACAGATAAAAATAAAACAATATAACCGCCAGTAAAAGATAATAAATTAAATTAAATTTTGATCTACATTTCTTTTATTTTTATTTTGAAGTGCTTTTGGTCATATTATCGTACGTATTTCAGTACTTTTCAATTATATAAAATCCGAACTCTGGTAATTATGATTCACAGATAATATTCGACATAATATAAAGTCAGGTCAATGTACTATGTATGGTACTTGACACCTACTACCTATACAATTCCTACTAAGTCATAACTTGAGATCATCGATTATCATTATTAATTTAATTTACAATATTTACTTAATTTCATATTTAATAATATATATTGCTTAACTTTATAGGTAATCAGATATTTAAGTTTCAAATAAAAATTAATGCTTACCTATGTAAAATAAAAAAAACCTAGTTTTTCTTATTATCATTACGCCCTCTAAATTCATAATACTTTATATACCCTAGAGCACTTACCCCATTTGCCTCCTCCCCCCTGGGACGGCTATGACTAACAGAAATATACTATATATTTTATTAATTAATATGTTGATAAATTATAAAATTATAAAATACAATTTGCTCATAGTAATCCATATTTTAAAATTAACCCATAGTGCAATATAAATTCACGTACCTGACGATGATTTAATAATAAGAAAAGTTCTCTTGGTAAATAAATGTATAAGTCATTGAACTTTATTCATGTCATTAACAATATTATCTTCTTCTGTCGCTTATAGGTTTTTTAAGTGAACTGAGTTTTAATCACTGATACATTATGGTTATTTGTTTATGATTAATTTTCGAATGAAATAAATAAAAATAAAATAATTATATAAAAACAGACACTACACTAATCGCTAATTGGTTATAACTAAGACTGTTGGTTTATTATTTAAAATTTACTTTATACAATAAATAATAATAATAATATAATATGCTATTTCAAACACGCAAATAAGAACACTCTATTAAAACCAAATTAAGATAAACTGTGATGTATAAGAAAACAGTGGCGCCGACCACGTAATTTTATGGGGCAGTTCGCCCTTGCATTTAACTACGGTGGTGGGTGTCTGATGATTGTGTGGGTGTGGGGTGGTTGGGTGGGTGTAAGGTAGTTGCTTGGTGTTAAGTGGTTAGGTTGATAAATTTTCACTCTAGTTAGTAAATCTTAGGAATTTACAAATTAAATGACAGCAGATCTGTAGATGATAGGATACTATGATGCAATAGAGCAATTCGCCTATCAATGCATGTCTTTATACCATATCAAGTATAGAGACGTACATTGACATATATATCTACTTCGCACTCATGATGAAGCTAAATTTCTTTCGGAGCTCAGTATTTAAAAATGATTATGCTACATGCAAATACATTTTTTAAAAATGTTAAGATAGTTTCTTAAATTACCAATAGCCCCGTGAAACATTTTTGAAACATCTATTAGATTGAAATGAGGAAGCTATTGGTTTAATCATGATGTGTGTGTATTTTTTTTTTATTTATTTTGTTTGTGTATGTCAAAAACTTTTCTCCTAGAAAACTTCTCGGGAGGTTTTCGATTCGAAATCGTATCCGATTGGTGCATTAGGGAAGCCATGTTTTTGAATTTCTCAACGGTTTTTCCAATACATGCGAAAAACTAACGAAAAATTGCAAAACAAAAAGGCAACATTTACGGCACACCGGTTTTTGACAAAATCGAATTTTTATTTTCGTTATAACTCAAAAAATATTGATCGCAAAGACTTGACATTTTTACACAATATTTTTAAGGCAGTTATCTAGAGATGGTGTGAATTTCGGTTGGTTTTGAATTTTTGGATGGTGGTGTTAACAAATTTTTATACTTTGCCCCAACAAATGAAATACAAGTCGGTGCCACTGTAAGAAAACACAAGTTGCTTTATCACGGGTTCTAAAAACGACAAAATATTAAACATAATATTATTATTTCATTAGGTAATGTGAATTATCTATTTACAACAATCGAAATTCAAAAGTTTAAAAGTACCTGGAATTTCAGTAATTTATGGATTTAAACGAATTTAATAATTTCACTAAAATAAAATAAAAACGAAAAATCGCTACACAATCTTGGACCCCCTAACGTCAATAAACGGAGCCCCAATTGGGAACCTCACTCTACGCTGTAATGCAATTGTAAAGGAACAATAGATGAATGAGATATTGTTTGACTACCAACTTTTTCAATGTAAAAAATAATATTTTGCTTTTAATAATTTTTCATATGGTTTAGCGATGAAGCTAATAATGAAGGCTTGCCTCACATGGTAGAATAATACAATTGTACTTGAATCTAGTCTTGAGAAAATATTATTATATATTATAGCCAACCCGTTACGGCTTTGCCCGTGATTGGTTGTTTCTTTGCCTTCGGATCATGATATATTGATATGTAGAATTTTTTATTCAAATATTATTGTTTAATTTGATCGGCGAGTAAATATAAAAAACGGATAAACATTTTTCTAGCGTTATAAATGATAAATATATTTTTATTAAAAATAAATACAGATAAAAAATAAATAATTTATGGTTGATAAAGAATTAAAATAAGAATTTTATAAGACTTCTGAGTATATGACGTTTTTTGTTTTATCTCCTGATGAAAATAAAATCATAAGATGATTCGGGTCCCCAGTTCGAGAAAATGCCACGTACAATTGTCCATGTGAAAAGCACTCTGTACGAAGATCTACGCCAACGTCCTTGAATGTTTGACCTTGCGCTTTGTTTATCGTAATGGCAAAAGAAATTTTAATCGGGAATTGAAGTCGTTTGAAAGAAAACGGCAAGTCAGAGGGAATCATGGGAATTCTTGGAATAAATGCAATTTCTCATTTTGCTGGCCCTGTAAGAATTACGGCTTCTTTAATGTTATTTCGCAACGATTTTATTTGTAGTCTTGTACCGTTACATAAGTTCGGTGGTTGAAGATTACGTAATAATGTAATTGGAGCACCAATTTTTAATTTTAGCTTATGAGGAGGAAATCCCGAAGGAGAAAGAGAATTGAGAAATTCTTGTGGATAATGAATAGCATCATCTGTTGATGTAGCTATATCAATAGATAGATATTCACGTGAGTGTCCACGGATGATATCATTGATTTCTCCTGCTGTTACATTTCTCGGAGAGAAATTACTTGTTGCCCCACGTTATTAGCATTAATATTTGCATCATTGTTAACAGCATCTCAGAGGTGAACATAATCATCTGCACGTAGTTGTTTTTGATGGTTACGAATAAAGTGTTATTTATATATATATATATATAAATAATATATGTTATTAATAAAGTGTATTTTTGCAAACATATCTACGGTGAATTGGCTGAATAATATTTTGTAATAATGTAGATGATTTAGACTTGTTTCTCTAACCATAGAGAATGCATAAACCTATAAGATTAAAATTGCATGCAGGAGACAGTTTATATTTGTTTTTTTGTGTAATATTAATGTGATATCCGTCTTCACCTCTAGTATACATTAACGGATACTGCAGTGCATCATAAGATTTATTCAATTCGGAAATTCGACTCAAGTGTCCACCCCGACCATGCAGCACTATATCTCTGGGACCTTTATCTTCATTAACTAATAATACAGCTACTTCATCGATAGTAGGTGCATTATACTGACATCTGTGTTCATCTTGAGGAACTCTGTCAGCATGAATAATTAACTTAAAGTTTTGCAACTCATCAAAGGACCTCGACTCTAGATTAGATCTGAAGCTCTGTATGAGGTGATTATTTTCACGCAAAACTGTTTGCAATGATTCAATGAGACCTCTTTTTAAATTTAGAATCATATTTGATTGAATAGATATTTGATCCGACTCTGACATAAAATATATTTGTAAAAATTTAGCATTATTTCCAATTTCGGGTAATAAACTACCTATTAAATGATTCACTTGACCCTGAGTTTTAAAAGTGGGCATGAAGTTCCCTTCAGCTATTTTGTTTGCTCCAAACGATGTCATTTGAAACAGAGTATTATACCCAGTGCCGGATCTACATATTATGTCACCCGGGGCACTACGTAATATTAGCGCCCCTATAAATTACAAAAAAAAAATCGCCTGAAATGAGTAAAATTACGGATTATGGACGGATACAGCAATTATTTAGAAATATAATAGGTAAACAATAATCGGTTAATTCAATATTCACATCATAAAGATATATATTAATATAAGTATAGTGGATATGTTTATTTTTAATGGAATATAAAATATTACAATACTCATCAAATTTGATAATTTTGAAAGTATATCATAAAAAGAAAAATGTATTAATATAAAACTAAAAATTTACATTTTAATTTAATTAAGTATTAATCGATGCTTTATGAATAAACTAAAATACTACTTTTCTTGCTTTTTTTGAAGCAAATTCGTTTATTATATCATCATAATTTATTGTTTTAGCAATTTCGTGTTCAATGGATATGATAGACAGGTTATTTAATCTTCTTTGTTTTGTTGTGGATCTTAAATATGATTTTATTATTTTCAGTTTACTAAAACTGCGTTCGCAAGATGCAGATGTCACGGGTAACGTGAGAAATATTTGATAGGCAGTATATATGTTCGGATATGCATCTTGAAGACCATTTTTAAGAATAAAACTCGAAATTTCATCGGATCGAGCATCTATTAATTTATTTTCTAATTGAAATACATGTTGAGTGAAACTATCCAACTCTAAAATAAATTCAATTTTATCTATGTCTTTTTCATATTTTATACAAAAGTCCATAGCATGTTTTTTTAATTGAATTGTTGGCAGAGTAAACAAAAACTTACCATCCAAAAAAGAAAAATCTTGTGCAGCTTCATCGATAGAGTCGAATCTTTCTTTTAAACCATTTGAGATTCTATCACAGACATTTTTCATTAAAATTTTAAAGTTACTTTCCTCTGAAATTGTTGATTATCATCTGCTAATTCACCAGGCATTTTTTTCTTTTTTCTACTTCGAATTGATGGAAATACTGGTTCTATAGATAAATTGGTGGCTTTTTGTTTTGATTCAATAAGCGCTTCATCAATACCTTCTTCTCTAAATTTCTCAATAAATTTTAATAGACCTTTTATGTGATTGATCGCTACATCTATTGAAATGTTCTGTTTTTGTAAAATCACATTAACTTTATCAATTGCCATAAGTATTTTATTCCATATGGTTAACATACATAAAAAATTAAAATTTGTTATTCCTTTTAACAAACTATTTAGTTCAACAGTAGCTTCTTCACATAAATTACCATTTTTGAGTAGGTACATTACAAGTATGAATAACTTGGGCTAATTGCAAATATAATGATTTAACGGCACGATACTTTGCTGACTATCTTGTTGTACTGTTACCTTTTAATGAAAATTTAAGATGTTTTTTAAGCATATCCCACCTCTGAGTAGAACTAGAAAAAAAATTGAATAATTTTTGTATTATGCCAAAGAATTTTTCTAATTCTGGTGAACATTTTGCGGCATGTAAACCTACTAGGTTTAAACTATGAGCCGTACACGGAATAAATCTAGCCAATTCATTTATTGCACTGATTCTAGCTTGAACACCTTTCCATTTACCAGCCATATTGGCTCCATTGTCATATGATTGCCCGCGACAGTTGGCCAAATCAATACTATCTTTAGATAAACTACTCAAAATATCTTCAGTTATCGACTCGCCAGTTTTTTCAAAAACTTGTATGAAACCAAGAAAACTTTCCACAATTTCACATCCATTTTCATTTACTACTACATAACGAATAACTTGAGACATTTGTTCTTCGTGTGAAATATCTGGCGTGCAATCAAATAATATAGAATAATATGTAGCACTTTTAATTTGTGATAAAATTGTACTTCTTACTTTGTTTGCAATAATTTCTAAAAATTCGTTTTGGATTTCATGTGAAAAATATGTAATGCCGCCTTTTTTATGACGTTCAAGATGGATTCTTAGTGATTCGTTGTAATTAGATACTAATTTCACCAGATTTAAGAATTTTCCACTATCATTCGATTTTCCGATACTAGAAACAAGTTCGTCAGCTCCACGAAATGCACTGCCTTCCATTGCTAGATGCATAATTATGTCAATTATCGCCTTCAAAACTAATCTCCAATGATTTTCTTCCAACTTTATAGAATCTTGTAATTCTTTATCGATTCCACCTTTACCTTCACCAATTGACATTTCTAACATTTTCCACGTACAAAAGTTTTTTTTATGAATATTAGAATTTTCATGTTCTGGTATTCTTTCAGACACTTTTTTCCAATTAATAAATCCATCCAAAGCTAATTTCGACACGTTTTTCTCAGTTAAATTTAAAAACAATTTGCATGGCACACAGAAAAGAGCATTTTTTGATTTTGAGTAATCAAGCCAAGTTCGACGACATCGATTCCCATTAACAAGATTTTTAAAAAACCAAGAAACATTAATAGAACGACCATCTCTTTCAGATCTAGTTAGATCCAATTTTTCACTATAGTTAATTCTCATTTTAACAATATGAGTTCTTTGAGAGTTTGTTATTTTTTCAGGTCATGTACCTGGATCTTTGAAATCTAATATTATATTTTCATTCATAACTTCAGACACATTTAAACCTTGATTTTCGCCATGATCAGAAATTATCTCGTCGACATTTATTCGATTATTTTCGACAGAACCACATACATCGATATTCTCAACCTCATTTTCCTCTTCAATCTCAGCATTTTCTAAAATATAAGATATTTTCATAAATAGAGCGATATCGTTAAAATAAATACACAATATTTTCCAGATTATCTGTTTACTAAATTATTAAATTCTAACTTAAAACGCGAATAAAAAATTATTTATTTAGTAAATTCTTATGAAACTTAGACTGTAAATAGGAAACCAATACTAATATAACAATAATAAAATAATATAATAATAATAAAATAAAAAGTTAAAGTGTAAAAATAATTTCTAACCTGCATGTTGTTTATCATCAAGCCAATTTTGAAAGAAGGCCGCTGTTCGCTCATTTTGTTGTTTTTTTTCAAGAGCTTTTTTTCGGAAACCACAGCCAGACAATTTTTTTTTTGGTTGTTCCATTATTGTAATATATTATGAAGAAAAAAAATAAATTGAACAGTGACCGCTGAATGCTGATAGACGAATAGACGATAGTAAAAGTTTTAATAAAATAAATATAGTTGTCAACTTAAATACAGAAATATACACACAATGCACACGATGAAGAACTCGGTTATCGCTGTATTTTCGGTTATCGGCCGTATTTTATGCTATTTTAGTACACTATAATATTGAAAATATAATGAGATAAAAGACGATTGCCGTTCACATAAGTTACATAACACGACAATATTGCCACTTTGTTCATATATTTTGTAAATGCATGTATAGTCATAATCTAGCAATAAAGCATTTAATTTGTATTGAAGAAAATATAAGTATAATACAAAAATATGCTTTGAAAATGAATGAGTAAATTTTTATTTAGTTGGTTTATGATTGTAGTTCATTTATTTTGAAATTTGCGCCCCTCTATGGTTAGCGCCCGGAGCACGTGCCCCGGATTGCCCCCCCCCCCTAGATCCGGTACTGATTATACCGTCTAGAATTATCAAAGAAATGTTTTGATAGAGGAAGAAAATTATCAATTAAACTTTTAATTAAGTCTGGAAGATCTTCAAATTGGTGTGAAACAACTTAATCGTCAATGCAGCAAAGTCCATGGGTTTCATCTTTCCATTTTTTTGCATGGCATTTAGGACATAATATAGTCATTGGTCCTATTTGAAGCGCTTTAATATTTAAATAATCAATCTTGGATTGATAATTAAACACTGATTTCATACTCAAAGCGTTACGTTGCTCCTGTGCAAGTGTTTGAGAACATTCTGGTGTGTTATCTTATTGCCTTCTGTTATACATTCAAGTTGCATTGGCAGTTCTTCTGCCAATGCGTGCTCTTGGCGCTCTCGGCATGATAATGAATTGGTAAAGCGGTGTGCGTAGCAAAGAACCACATTCGACGGCTACCAAGCTCAGACTGAGGCCATGATGCCACGTGCGGTGAGCTATTAGATAAAACACTATGTGCGGAAAAATGCGTTCGGCGTCAGGTGGATCGTAACACGTTTGTGTATTGTTGGCAAGAGTATTTTTCGCAAAACGTTTCCATAGTTTCCATTATTAATTTCGGCAAATAAATTATTGTACATAACTGATTAGTTAATATAAGAGATGGATGAGGTGATGCAAGGAATACCAGGAAATGAGGATGCTATGATTAGTAGTGATATGAATGGTCACGAAGGGAGTGATAAGGTAGGGTATAAAAGAGTACATGGAGGGCATGGTTTTGGCAAGAGGAATGAGGCTGGAGAAAAAGTTTTGAATTTTGCAGAATCGTATGAGCTCGCAGTAATCAAAACATATTTTAGGAAAAGAGAAGAGATTGATTGTTTTATGTGGAGGAGAAACAATATAAAAAGAGTAAAGGATTGTAAAGTAATTCCTGGGGAGAGTGTAATAACACAACATAGGTTGATGATAATGGAAGTATGGTGTAGTGGAAAAAAGATGAACAAAAGAAGGAAGACAGGAAAGGAGATCAGAAGTAGGTGGTGGAAAGTAATAGGAAACAAAGAGAAGAAGTTTATAAAGAAATTAAAAGAAAAAGCTGTGTGGAATGTTAAGGGAGATATAAATGAGGTTTGGAGAAGGATGGCCACTTGTATTTAGAACATAGCAAAAGAGGTTGTTGGTGAAACCAAAAGTAGTTTACCAGAAGACAAGGAAACGTTGTGGTGGGATGATGAGATTCAGAGAGTAGTAGCGAGTAAGAAAAAGCAATTTAAGATATGGCAGAAAAGCAGGAAGAGAGAAGATTGGATAGAGTATAAAAAATTTATGTAAAATAGTGAAAAGTGCGGTAAGCAAAGCGAAGCTTAAGAGGTATGATGAGTTATATGAGCGGCTAGGAACACAGGAAAGAGAAAAAGAAATTTATAGACTGGCGAAGGTGAGAGAAAAGCGATCCAAGGATTTCCAAGATGTCTGGTGTATAAAAAATGAGGATAAGAGAGTTTTAAATATGAGGATGTGAAAAAAAGATGGAAAGAATATTTTGAGAAATTACTGAACGAGGAGTATCCAAAAGTAGCTTTAGAGAGTATTTCATGGAATGAAGGATTGATTGGTCTAGTGGGCGAGGAGGAAGTGAGAGATGCGGTGAAGGCGATGAAAAAGAAAAAAGCGGTAGGACCAGATGGAGTACCTGTAGAGGTGTGGAAAATGTTAGGAGATGTAAGCATTGGGTGGTTGAAAAATCATTTTAATAAGGTACTGATAGAAGGAAAAATGCCAGAAGATTGGAGAAAGAGTTTTATTGTACCAATATTTAATGGAAAAGGAGACATACAAGAATGTGAGAACTATAGAGGAATAAAGCTCATGAGTCATAGTATGAAGATCTGGGAAAAGATTATAGAGAAGAGGATAAGAAGTGAGACGTCGATATCAGAAAATCAGTTTGGTTTTATGCCAGGAAAATCGACAATGGAGCCATTATTTTGTGTTAGGCAATTAGTTGTGAAGTACAGAGAAAAGAATAAAAAACTATGCATGGTGTTTATAGATTTAGAAAAGGCGTATGACAGGGTGCCAAGGGAAGTTTTAAGGTGGGCATTAATGAGGAAAAATGTCCCAAAAATGTATGTAAATTTGATCTAGGATGAAGGGTCGAGTACTAGTGTCAAGAGTCGGTGTGGAGTATCAGAAGGTTTCCATGTAGGGGTAGGTGTGCACCAGGGATCAGCTCTAAGCCCCTACCTGTTCTCAGTAGTAATGGATGAGGTTTCAAAGGAGATACAGGGTGAGATACCATGGTGTATGATGTTTGCGGATGATATAGTTCTTGTAGGAGAAAACCTGGAAGTTGTCAATAATAGGGTAAATGAGTGGAGGTTAGCCCTCGAAGAAAAGGGATTGAGAATTAGTAGAAATAAAATTGAGTATATAGAGTATGATTTTGGATAAAGAGACTAAGAAGTTGAAGGAATGAGGAGGGATGACACACGATTGAGCATAAAACACCTTTTTTGTGACACGATTGAGCATAAATTGTCGGTGCATCAAAGGAAATTGAAACACAAAAGAAAACCAACACGATTGAGCATAAAAAACTCTGCAACGTTGCCATTTTCAATTTAGAACTGTATTATACAAAAAAATGTATTTAAATAATTATAATAATTCAAATTATAACATGGCCAAAAAAATGTTATCATAGTCAATATGTAATATACCTAGTCACATTATATAGTATATAGATCTGTTTGATAATAATAAAATAATAATTATAATAAAATTGATTCTTCAGCTTTTCTTTTGCAATTTTCTCGGATAACTTGTGTTTCTATTTTTTGAATAGAATTTTGATCATGTTTGTGTTGTACAGCAGTTTCAATCACTTTAAGTTTATCTGTATCTGAGAAAATTAATGCTGAACATTTGTTATTTGTACACCTCCACCTCAAAAGATTGTCTTTTTTTCGAACTCCAATTAATTTGTATTTATATAAATTTACTAATGCCAATTTTTTGCTTCTTTCTGATAAAATAATTTTTATATCACTTATACTCATATTAAAAAAAATAGAAACTATAAACGCACTTATACGAAACGCACTAAACACAACTATAGGTGATCGAACACTAATATTAATTCTATAATAATTTTGGAATTGTGTCTTAATTATCATATATTTTACCCCGATGCTAAATGTTTGATACGTAACTAGTTTATTAATCGATAAAACTGAGGAGTTCGGCTCAGATATCATAACAATTGGTGTGAATAATACGTGAAAATAATAAATTACAAAATGTTTACAACGTGAATTTGGCAACATCGCATAAAATATTCTATGCTCAATCGTGTTGCTAAAAAGGTCTATGCTCAATCGTTTTATGCTCAATCGTGCTTTACCGATGAGGAGACAACTGACAATAGATGGTGATGTGATAGGTGAAGTTGAGAGCTTTAAATATTTAGGATCTTTTGTTCAAAAGGACGGGGGCTTTGACATGGATGTAAAACATAGGATTAAGTGCGGGTGGATGAAATGGAGAGAAGCATCGGGCGTGTTATGCGATAAGAGAATTCCAATTAGGCTGAAAGGTAAATTTTATAAAAGTGTAGTGAGACCAACTATGTTGTATGGTTCAGAGTGTTGGGCGGTTAACAGGAGAATAGAACAAAGTATGAGTGTCGCGGAAATGAGAATGCTTAGATGGTTGAGTGGTGGAGTGACAAGAGAAGATAGAATAAGGAATGAATACGTGAGAGGTAGTGTTGGTGTAGCGCCAATTGTGGACAAGATGAGAGAAAATAGGCTGAGATGGTTTGGGCATGTGATGAGGCTAGAGGAAACGAATGCAGTGGTTATGAAGATGGACGTTGAAGGGAAAAGAGGAAGAGGAAGACCAAAAAAGAGATAGTTGGAGACTTTGGAGAATGACATGAGGGCTGTCGGTGTGTGCAGAGGAGATGTGATTGACCGAGTAAAGTGGAGGTGTAGGACAAGGGTGGCCGACCCCAAATAGTTGGGAGGAAGGCGAGGCAAAAGAAGAAGAAGAAATGATTAGTTAATACAATTGAATTTTACACAATATAGGTACAATTGATTTAAATTTTTTATGAACTTTTATGAACTTTTTTTACTGACAAAAGTGGTACTAAAACCTTCAGCAGAATGTCGGGTTTCAGCCAAAAAAAATTTTAGTCAAATCGGTTTAGTAGTTTTCTCGGTTAGCGCGGTCGTAGAAAACCCCTTACAATTTTATATAGGTAATAGTATAGATAGAAAATAATCTGAAACACCTATATGTGTATCATTTCAAGTATAAATTACTAATTTCTTTTTGTAGCTCAAGGTGATTAAGGTAAATTTTTTTCTGGCTAAGAGTTGTTTAATCATAATATTCCTAAATAACTAAGACATACCTATATAACGTAATACACTGATTAAAAATGACTTTTGATTTTATGCCACTGGATTTTATTTGAATTTGAATTAGGATATAGACTGAGTAACATAGTCGTTATTGAGAGTACAATTATTAAATTCATAATTATTAAATTAATATCAAAACTCTACTGTTTTACAATATTAAAAAGGTTAAGTTGTATAAAAAGAATCATATAGTATATACTCTTGATAAGGAAATAGCTTGTTTACCTTTAACTATAAATGCTTTTAGCATTATATATAATGTGATAATCATTTTAGTTCAGTTCGGTTTCGTATGCCGACAAGTGCGCACGTATACCAATACACGCTCCGTTATCAGAGTAAGTGAAAGGTCATCGTCATTACGCGCATTCGCGCCATGGACGTTGTACCTAAATACTATAATATGTTCGGCACGCCGCTTTCACACGATATAGCCAAAAAACTGTCAACAGTTTATGATATCAAGGGGAATGTTATTCCCTTCCAAAATACGGTACCGGAAGGCAAAATCGTTCACATTCACGGCAAACGTAATTTGTCTTCTTCGTCTACTTCTCCTAGACCTGCGGACAAGAAATCAAAACCATTTGTTTCCCCGAATCGATTCGGGGTTCTACAATGCGACGAGGATCCAAGTGAGTGTGCTTTTCTCCAACCTAGTGATCTTACTGCTGTACGTGAGACTCAGTCTCGTCCCGATATCAACAAAAATGTTACCCGTTCTCAACCTATATACATCAAAAATATTACCAATTTCACCTTGTTCAAAAATAAATTAATACAACTCACGTGTATTAATGGTTTCACTTGTAAGGCTACACCATCTTATCTTATCGTTCGACCAAGTGGGCCTGCCAATGCTAAATTAATTCTCGACCACTTAAGGAACTCCGACACGGATTTCCACACTTTTTGTCCACCTAGCTCTCGGCCATTCAGGGTCGTAATCAGAAATCTTCATCAATCAACTCTTAGTTCTGATATCTCTGATGCTATAACTGAGCTTGGCTTCTCGGTTAGACATGTTGAAAATATTAAAAAGAACAAAATATCTCTACCGTTATTTTTCGTAGACCTAAATCCCAATATCAATAATTCGGACATCTTCAAAACTACTAGGTTATTGCATACCTCCGTCGTGGTCGAAAAACCACATAAATCCAAAATCGGTCCACCTCAATGCCATAAATGTCAGACTTACGGTCATACGAAAACATATTGTTCACACAAACCTCGTTGCGTCAAATGCGCAGAAGAACATCTCTCCGACATGTGTTCCAAAGATAATAGTCTACCGGCTAAATGCGCACTCTGCGCAGGTGCTCATACTTCTTCGTATAAAGGATGCCCAGTCTACAAAAAACACGCCGCTTCTTTCCAAAAACAAAAATGGGGAAGACGTTCAACCTTCTTGTCAGGGCCTACTAAACCCATGAACTCTGAGAATCCCTGCAATTCCAACCAAACTCGTACCTACGCCGATGCCACAATCAATCAACCACCTACCGTATTATCTGTTAATTTAAATAAACGTATTAGCGAAATCTCAAACATTTTGTATCCATTAATTAAGTCATTAATGAATGTTTTAAACAATTTAAATTTAATCTTATCTACACCTTAATTATTGTTATTACTAAAGTTATTCTGATCATTGATTTCATATTTTTATTATTATTATTTGTATCATCAGCACATGTAGTGGTTCTGTTGTTTTTACCGTTTCATTTAAAAAAAAATAAGATACTTATTAATTTATTCTTGTTATATTCTATGTTATATTCATATATATTAACTAATATAATTGTATTGCTGTAATGTTATAAACAAAGGCAAAAAAAAAAAAAAAAAAAAAAAAAAAAAATCATTTTAGTTATATTGACGCTTATAGATTTTTGCATATTTTTGTTCTTCGTTTACTCGTTATTTGTGTAAATTTATATTATCTTTCAAATATATTTTAAAAAAACTTTAATTTTCAACTAAAATTTGATTTATATTTAATTTTAGGATATATTAGATTTTATTGAAAAATCACCACATGGAGTAATATATTTTACTTTTGGGTCTGTGTCTTCAATGTCAACATTACCAAAGCATATACAACAAATGTTTATTGAATCGTTTGCGCAAGTTCCTCAAAGAATATTATGGAAATATGACGGAGAAATTAAAAATGTATCAGATAATATAATGACAAGAAAATGGTTTCCTCAACGTGATGTTCTTCGTGAGTCACAATTTTTTTAATTTTTTTTTTTAACTTTTATAATTTAACAAAATAATTTAATTTTTAGTACACCCCAACGTAAAGTTATTTATAAGTCACGGAGGAATATCTGGAGTATACGAAGCCGTCGATGCTGGAGTCCCAGTTCTTGGATTTCCGCTTTTCTTTGATCAGCCAAGAAACGTGGGTTACTTGGTAGATGCAGAAATGGCACTATCATTGGACTTATTGACAGTTAATAAAAATGCATTTTTGAAAACAATTGATAAGCTTATCAATGATAAAAAGTATGCTAAATTGTTTTTTATTTGATACATAATTACATTTTTCATCGTCTTTATTCAATTTATTAAATGCACTGCTTATTTTAGTATAAATTATTTAAGTTATTATTATTATTTAAATAATTATATATTAGTAGTCTTAAGATCAGGTGGATAGTTAGAAATTTCAAAAGGGGGGGAGGTATTATTTAAAATTAATTGACAAAATTATACACATAAAATGTATACCTTTATGTATACTTTTTATAAAAATGCATTACAAGTGAATAGATAATGGTTTATGAGAACATTTTTTATTAAAATTTAAAATTTTTTATCTTATATATTATAATTACTAAGAAAAAAAAAAAGGTTTTAAATAATAATTAATACCGGGAAATAAAATACATCTATAACCCTATGTTACGCATGTATTAGATAAAGTCAGAAAATTCTCGCTTCCAATCCTCTTAACAATAAAAAAAAAAATATTTAAATCATAAAATAAGTGAAGTGAGTATGGTAATTTGATAAAATGTAAGTAAATATTCAAGCGAGGGTTTTTTACTCATTTGGGCCGGTCAAAACCTTTGCCTCCTCTATTGAAAACTGAAATAACGCAACTGAATAATAATAATATTAGTTTTAGTACATTTAAATACCTATCTAATGAAATTCTTAAAATTTTGGACGTAATTTTTAAAGCACGTGTAACATGCACCATTATATGTAATATGGTTGTGATGTAATTACTAACAAATAATGATATGCATATTCTCGAGTCGTACGATGATAAAAATGCACATTTATAAATAGCTATCGCATTCATAATTGTGATGTAAGCCACGCGCAGGTCATAAACGGTGCAATTCACATCCTGTGACCATGAACAACTGTAAAAGAAAAAACATTTCGTCGAATTTTACGATCAAAGGCCAAGGGAAACCAAGTGGCGAAAACAACACCAAACAGAGTATATAAAGGCACCGTTGCACACCACTTTTTCTCCAACTCCAAGAAGACGACACCAGAAATCAAAACCAGCAATTAGCAAATATGTCACCACCAAGCATAATTTCTACGTAAATATGACTAATTTTAAGAACAAATAAGTGGGTGTTAGAAAAAATTATTAGAGACTTTTGAGAATTATTATATTGAGAATTATATTGAGAATTATTATTGAGAATTATATTGAGAATTATTATTGAGAATTATTATATTGAGAATTATTATTGAGAATTATTATATTGAGAATTATTATTGAGAATTATTACATTGAGAATTATATTGAGAATTATTATTGAGAATTATTATATTGAGAATTATTATTGAGAATTATTAAATTGAGAATTATACTGAGATTTATTATTGTTATACGAAAACATATTATTGAATATTATATAAAGGTAATTATAAGGGGAATATTATTATTGTTGATAAATTTTAGATATTATATTAATTGGGTATATAATATTATTGTGTGTTAAAATTTAAATATTTATTTTTTAAAAAAAATAAAAAAAATTAAAATATTTTATGAATACTGATGGGCAAACTGGTACGTCTCCGTTAGAATTAGCTACTCTAGCGAAAAGGGAACCCTATTGATAAAAATAAAAAAGAAACTAGTCTCAAAAGAGAAAATCGAATTGAAAATATTGAAAAAGAATTAAATGAATTAAAATTTCTCAGCCCCAGTTACCAAATAAATACTTGAAGTAAAAGTAATACTGAACACACACAGTTAACTTTCGAGTCAAAACCCAAAATTAAAATGTCACAACCACCAACTGAAATCACTCTACGTTTAGAGGAGGCATTTAAATTAATACCCACATGTTCGGGGGAAACAGACGTTTATCAATTTATAAACGTGTTATGGGCCTCCATACATCATATAACATATTATGACCACATGTATATTTAGAATACTGAGAATAATGATATAAACTTTATATTAATCATAATTATGTGCCTGTCACACCTAAAAATAAGTATTGTAAACTAATAAAGTATATTAGAACTATAAAAGTAGATTCAGCAATAAACCGTGTGCAGAATTTCCACGAATAAGGTATCATCATATAAAGTCATATACCTATTCCTGGAAATTATCAAATTAGCAAGGGCAACGAGTCCACAGTATCATAAAAAGGAATTAAACCAGATAACCAGGTGCGGCATTTCTACAAAGCCAGCATCACGTAAGGTCACACACCGATTCCTGGAAATCACCAAACAACCGGGTGCAGCTTTCCAATGACGTCAATCGAGCCATATAAAAGAGGGTCCGAATCAACCACAAATCAGATGAGTTCTAGTCACGGAACTGCAAGCAACTTCACGTCACTCTGTTTTATGAATTGTTATAACACTTTGAATTATTTAAATAAACGTATTGTAAAAGTTAAAGTCTCACATTTTAATAAATTAAAATTCATCATCGACTGCACAAGTTGAAATCTAGCCGGTGGCACGTAACAATTGGCGCTGCGGACAGGGTTCTTCAAAAAGAAAAATATTTATATTATTTTTTATTTAATAAAAAATTATATAATATTTTACGGAGGCAGTTCAATTCAATTCGAATCACCGAGAGAAGAAACTGATCACTTTTTCTCCAACTCCGAAGGAAGAACATACACTCCATTGTGCAAAATTTCAATTTCAAACAGTCAGAAGATGTCTTTTGGATCGTCCAACTCCGCCTTGTTGTAAGAATTATTATGTTATATTATATTATTGAAGTTATATTGGGAATTATTATTGAAGTTTATATTGGGAATTATTATTGAAGTTTATATTGTGAATTATTATTGAATTATTATTGGGATTACTGTTGAATTATTATTGGGAATTATATTGAGATTTATTATTGAGAATTATATTGAGATTTATTATTGAGAATTATATTGAGATTTATTGAGAAATTATATTGAGAATTATTATTGTGAATTATTGAGAATTATTGTGGATATATATTGAGAATTTTATTGTGAGCATTATTGAGACTATTATTGAATTATTATTGAGAAAAATTATTGAAGTTATTATTGAGAATTATTTATGAGTAACCGTGACACATTAGGCTCATCTCCATTGGAAGTAGCTAATCCAGTGAATAAAATTGAAGAAAGTTATAGTGACGAAGAATTAAATAAAACGTTTAGAGAAAGTATCCCAGAAAAAGAAAAAAGTGATTTAGAAAAAGAAAAAATACGTATAGGAACAAGAAGTCAGGTAGACATTGAGCATAAAGAATTAAAATTTGAAAGAAAACCAAAAATGAGTAACACTAACGTAGTAATCAGGTTAGAAGAAGCAGTAAAATTAATACCAAAATGTACAGGAGAAGATGACATATATCAATTTACAAATGCATGTGATTTAGCGATAGAGTCAGTAGAGGAGAAAAATGTACCGATTCTAATAAAATATATAACAACTAGATTAAGTGGTAAGGCATTAGAAGCCATAAAATATAAAGATACTAGTAAATGGATATATATAAAAAAATATTTAACTGATACATTTGAGGTACAACATTCAATTTCATCTTTGCAATTAGAATTAAATTCCGCTAAAATGAGATTTAATGAAGATGTAAATACATATAGTGATCGGGTAGAAAAATTATATTATAAATTAAGTGATATGAATACATTAAATAAAAATAAAGACGATGCTAGGGTAATTCATGAGGCACTTAAAGATCAAACATTAGCAATTTATATGAAAGGATTAAAAGAACCAATACGTACTATAGTAAAATCGCGTAATCCAAAAACTTTAGAACAAGCTAAACAAATCGCGAGATCCGAAGAATTAGAATTTAATTCCGATAAAGAAGCTCTTAATAACATAAATAGAAATAAACATTTTAATAATCAAAATAATTATGACAGATCTTACAAACAAAATTTTAATCCATCGCGTAATAAAAACAGAAATTTTAATCGTAATAATTATAATTCGCGACCAACTTATAATAATCAAAATAATAAACCACCGATAAAATGTTATAATTGTAATGGTAATCATTTTGCAAGTCAATGTAGGAATAATTCACAGAATTACGGAAATAATAATCGACCACCTAATCAGAATAATTTTACGAGACCTTCAACTAATTATAATGTAAGATTTATCGCATGCGAATATTGTAATAAAAATGGACATAACATTAACGAATGTTATAAAAAAACGTTATAATGAACGAAATAATCGAAACAACGGGAATAATAATAATTCGGGAAACGCGCAAGTATCGGATATGGTCAGCGGTACACGTTCGATAAATCAAATAACTACCGCCGATGTTTTCACATCACAACAGGATTAAAAGAAAATCATATAAAATGTAAATCAGATTTCAGTAAAACTAAAAATTTAGAATTATTAATAGATACCGGTAGCGAAATAAATGTAATAAAAATTAACAAATTAATAGGAGAAATAATGGTAAACGAAAATAACAAAATTAAAATAAGAGGAATAAATGATAAATTAACAGAAACTATTGGAACAATTAATATAACAATTGAAATAAATAATGAAAAAATAAATGTAGAATTTAACCTTGTCAAAAACGATTTTCCAATTTTAAAAGACGGTATATTAGGACAACCTTTCTTAACTAAAAATAAAGCCGTAATTGATATAAGTAATAATTTAATTGTGATTAATAACGAAAATAAAAATAAAAAATTAAATGACGATAAAGAATATTTTTCATTAAATCCGAGAACTGAGACTATTGTAGAATTACCGATAGCCGAACCTAAGGTCGAAGATCAAAACATAATTATACATAAACAAGAAATAATTAAAGACGTATTTTGTAGCAATGTGATAGGAAAAGTAAAAAACGGTAAAATAATAGTTAGCATATTAAATATATCGGAATACACGCAAAAGATAAAATTAAATGATTTAAATAAAATATTATATGACGAATCTTCAGATTATAATTTATTCAAAATAGATACGATAAATAAAAATGAACCGTCAACGCGAATAGAACGAATAAAAAATTTAATTAGGAGCGAACATATGAATAACGAAGAAAAACAATCTATATTTGAACTATGTGAACAATATTCTGATGTATTTCATTTAGAGGGGGATAAATTAACTTTTACCAACGCCGCTAAACATGAAATAAAATTAAAAGAAAACCAACCGCCTATATATAAACGACCGTATAGATTACCTCATTCACAACAAGAGGAAATAGCTTCACAAATTCGTAAAATGGAAAATGATGATATTATAGAACAATCCACGAGTCCTTGGAATGCACCATTATTATTAGTAGCTAAAAAACCAGATGCTAGTGGGAAACAGAAATTTAGAATTGTTGTAGATTTTAGAGCATTAAATGAAGTAACATTAAATGAATTTCATCCACTTCCGAACATAACCGAAATATTAGATCAACTAGGGCAATGTCAATTATTTAGTGTTGTCGATTTGGCATCAGGATTTTATCAAATACCATTAGAAAAATCATCACGTGAATTAACGGCCTTCTCTACTAATCAAGGTCATTGGCATTTTAAACGTATGGCAATGGGTATGAGAACTTCACCCGCAACTTTTCAAAGATTAATGAACAACGTATTATCAGGCATAATAGGAATAAAATGTTTAGTATATTTAGATGATATAATTGTATACGGTAAAAATTTACGCGATCATAATAATAAATTAAAAGAAGTATTCGAAAGATTAAAAGAACATAATTTAAAAATACAACCAGATAAATGCGAATTTTTAACACGCGAATGCGTATATTTAGGACATGTTATATCTGAACATGGAATAAAACCAGACGAAAAGAAAGTAAAAGCTGTTTTAAATTTTCCAAAACCAACTAACGTAAAACAGATAAAATCATTTTTAGGATTATCGGGTTATTATAGAAAATTTATCGAATCATATAGTGCTAAGGCAAAACCAATTACAAATCTTTTGAAAAAAGATGTTAAATTCGAATGGACAGAAGAATGTCAAAAATCTTTTGATTCATTAAAACAAGCATTATGTTCTGAACCAATTTTAAAATATCCAGATTTTACAAAACCATTTATTTTAACAACAGATGCAAGTAATAAAGCATTAGGGGCAATATTATCGCAAGGGGAAATAGGAAAAGATTTACCTATAGCTTATGCTTCACGAACTTTGAATAAAAGTGAAAACAATTATAGTACAACAGAGTTAGAATGCTTAGCCATTATTTTCGGTGTAAAACAATTTAGACCATATTTATACGGTAGAAAATTCATAATATTAAGTGATCATAGACCACTGACGTGGTTATTTAATTTGAAAAATCCGTTATCAAAATTAGCCCGATGGCGCATACAATTAGAGGAATATGATTATGAGATTAGATATAAACCGGGAGTACAAAATTCAAATGTAGACGCTTTGAGTAGAATGTATAATATAACTGAGATAAGAAATGATAATTATTCTAATTTTCTTGAAAAAATGGAAACACAATTAATTTCGAATAAAAATGTAAAAGAAACGGTAGGAAATTTATTAGACGTACCCATTGAATATCATTTAGTATCGGAATCCGCTAAACAATATAATTTCACGGAAGGAATAAATAAAATATTAAAACATAGATTTGGAAATAATCAAATGCTACCACCGAGTAAAGTAATAGGTGATATAAAATATTATAAAGTAGACAATCGATATATAATGTTTTTAATAACTAAAAATAAAGATAAACAATTATCAACGTATGAAAATATGTACGTAACGTTAATGAACTTGAAACAATTTTGCGAAGAAAATAATATCAATAAATTAGCAATGAATAAACTAGGTCAATCAGATAACCTAGAATGGGAAAAAATTAGGTCAATAATACGATATATATTTCGGAAAACTGATATAGAAATATTAATATGTACTGAGATAGAATATACTGAAGAAGAGAAATTAGTTATTTTAAAACAATTTCATGACTCAAGATTAGGAGGACATTTAGGAATAAATAAAACTATTAAAAAGGTACAAAAACAATTTAAATGGAGAGGTATGAAAACTGATATAAAAACGTATATAAAAAATTGTACATCGTGTCAGAAAAATAAAATTAATAATAAAAAGATAAAACAACCCATGGCTATTACATCAACTAGTTCGAAACCATTTGAAAAAATATTTTTGGATATTGTAGGACCACTAACAACCACCTTATCGGGGAATACATATATTTTAACAATGCAGGACGATTTAACTAAATATTCATTAGGAGTCCCTATACCAGATCATCAAGCTAATACTGTGGCAGAGGCTTTCGTAGTACATTTCGTATGTATACACGGAATACCAGAAACAATACTAACAGATCAAGGTACCGAGTTTCTTAGTAAAACTTTTAGTGAAGTATGTAAATTGTTAAAAATAAATAAAGTAAATACTAGTCCTTTTCATCCGCAAACGAATGGAAGTTTAGAAAGATCACACCGAACTTTAGCCGAATATTTACGACATTATGTAGACAAAAATCTTAGCAATTGGGATCATTTATTACCATACGCATTTTTTGTATATAACTCAACTGAACATTCATCTACTAATTTTCAACCATATGCATTAGTATACGGTAGGACGTTAGAAATACCAGTTAAATTAAAATCTGAACCAGAACCGAGATATAGTTACGATAATTATTTGTATGATTTAAAACAAAATTTACAAGAGTCACATAAAATTGCGAGGGATAAATTAATAAAAAGTAAAATAAAATCTAAAGAAGAGTATGATAAAAATGAAAATGCAATTGAGATACATGTAAAAGATTTAGTGTTATTAAAAGATAATGCAAGTAAAAATAAGTTAAATTCATTATGGACAGGACCATTTGAAGTAATAGAGATATTAGGAGAAGAAAATATAGTAATACAAAGAGGAAGAAGGGGAGTAACAGTACATAAAAATAATGTAAAAAAGTATTATAATGATAACATATAAATAATAAATAAATAAATAAATAAATAAAAAAAAAAAAAATAAAAATTGAATAAATTTAAGTATTAATTATTGCAGGTAGAAACTGTAACGAAGAAATTCAAAAAAAAAAAAAAAAAAAAAAATAAATATATATATATATATACATAGATAGGATCATTATTATCATGGAAAGAGCGAAGGAATTCATGAGAAAGTTGCGAGAGTTTTTAGGAGGTGAAAACCATATAGAATTAGGAATACGAGAATTAGGAAGTATTATTGAACTACCATGTTTTAATGAACATATAATGGATGCTAATAACTTAATGACAGAACCATATACAGGCGATCAATTATTAAATATAATGCTTGGATTACAAGAATTCACGCAAGACGTCATATATGTAAATTCAGCAGGACCCACCTGTAATGAATTGGGTAGAATTATTGATGAGCTGATTGAAGACGGGCTTTTCTAAAAAAAAAAATATTATATATATATGTGTAAATTGTTATAATGTTAACTTAACTTATTATAGTTCACAGATAAAATTTGTAGTCATTGATTTTGAATTTGCAATGGTTAATAAAAAGGATATTCTATTAGTATCCGGAGCTATTTGCAACAATCTTAATAAATACACACCTGTTAAACTGGAAGGGAGACCAATCATATTGACCGAAGATGGAAAATTACAGATGTTCAATCGGGGAAACTATCAAACACTACTGAAACGTTTAAAATATATATTTAAAAGGAAACCAGATGTTTTGACACCGTTACTTGGACAATTACACCAAAGTGTGGTAATCCAGGGGGCTCGAAATCTGGGAACACCTTTCTTAAATCATTATATGTTTTCAGATAGAAATAGGAAACCTGTGGTTGTATTCTGGAACGGAGAATATGATAGGAAAATATTAAAAAAATTACGAATAACCAATATAAAAAAAATATTAAATATAACTACATACAGCGATAATAACGATAATATATTTAGTTTAAAATTAATAGATATGACAAATAGTAATAAAGTAATGTTTACTGAAGAAATTGGGTATAGAGAAAAAAATGGGAGAATGCTAAATTTAAGAGAAGCACATGAGATGGTGTGTAAGGAAGAGCACAATTTAACATATTATCATGATCCTGTAACTGACGTAGAATTAACAAGGTGTATATTTAACATAATAGTGGGTAAAATTAAACCGATTAGATTATATAGAATGTGTAGGATTAATAATAATGATTAAAAAAAAAAAAAAAAAAAAAAGGGGAATTATTAATATAAATAACTAGTATAGCAAGTAATTATAAAATTTTAGATTACTGTTGTGCGTTGCAATTTCATATGGGGAAGATAAAACGTTTATAAATCAGTCAGAATACTTTGAAATTCATAATTTTGATGCAGACAAGCCAGGCTACTATTTTGAAAGTTATGGACCAACAAGAATAATAGGGGGAGATTATACACTAATGACTTATTTATCACTTACGGAGTATAATGATAAGTACGTACAATTGGAAAACAGTATACAAGAATTAAATGGAATTTGTAAAAATAACACAAAAAATATGCTAATCTGTAGTAAATTCGAAAATATTTTAACTGGAATGTTTACTGAAATATCTATACAAAGAGAAAATATACTCTTATCATTGGGGAAAAATAAAGAGGAATCGCGAAGAGAAAAACGAGGTATTATAAATTTAGTAGGTAATGCTTTACATGTACTATTTGGCGTATGTGATGACGAGTGCACGAGAAAAGTTAACGAAGCATTAAATGAACAACAGAAAAACAGTGGCAATGTATTACATATAATGAAAAAACAGACTACTCTAATAAAAACTGCAACTCAACAAGCAAATACAAGTATTGGAGAAACACAAAAATTACAAAATGAATTAAAGGAAAAACAACAGGAATTGATAGAACGAATGAATGTTATGTCGGACAAAACAAATGACGTACTGGACATATTAACATTCAATGGAGTACAAAATTTACATTTGGCATTAGTCAACCAATATGCATACGAAACATTAACACTTAATCAAATAATAATTGCAGCCAGAACAGGAGTAATACATACAAATTTATTGACACCAAATGCTTTATCAGAAACCTTAACAGACATAGCACATCGATTAAGAACAAAAATGCATTTACCAATGGGAACAACTCCAAACGAACTATACGAATTGAGGAAGATTGTTAGAATAACTACTATATATACTCAAGACAAATTATTGTTTGTAATAAAAATACCATTAGTTACAGAAACTGAATTGACAATGTATAATGCGATACCAGTACCAATAATGAAAAATATAACATATATTTTAAAACCAGAACAACCATATATTGCCATCACTAAAGATAGAAGACAGTTTACAACATTTACGGAAGAACAAATGAAGACATGTACTGAAACAAATATTTTCCGATTGTGTAACATATATCAACCACTAAGGGATAACAAGGCAACCAAACAATGCGAAATCGAATTATTCCACAAACCAGATAAAATGCCAGATGAATGTGAACCACATGTAATGAAATTAACAAGAAATATCTATCACAAATTACGATTCAGAAATGAGTGGATATTCGCAACTACAAACGACACACTTACAATCAATTGCGCAAATCTCGAAGAAGCACCCATAATAAGAATAAAGGGTATGGGAATAATAAAAATCAACGACACATCATGTGAGATTTCAGCAGAACATGTAATATTAACTGCTACACAAGAAATAACAAATAAAAAATATGTAGACTTTGTACCAGTTACAAATATGAGTGGGTTAATAACCAGATTTCCTAAACAAATGCACTTGGCACAATTAAATTACATAAATGACACAACTGGTATGAGATTAAATCACTTAACGGAGTTAGCACATTCTGTGGAAAATGTGGGGGAATTAATAGAGATAGAGGAACAAAGACAAAAAGATCAAACACACAAAGAAGTACATTCAAACTTAATATACATAACTTTAATATTGGGAGTATTATCAATAATCTTAATAATAACCATGTACGTTATCATAAAATACAAAATACAATGCAATAAAAGTGAACGTAATTTTGAGGAACCGAAAGTATATAAGTTGTCTAGAAGAGATTTAGAGAATTATGAATTAGGAACAATAGAAGAGAGAGAGGAATTAGAAGTAAGAAAAGAGGAGGTATATCCACATTTAACTCATAGTCACATGATGAGATAATTAAACAATATTAATTAGAAAATATTTTAACGTTGGAATTGAGTAAATCATATTGAACACCATTACATGGGAGTAATACATATAAATGTAGAGGGTCCTGGGAATGACAATTTGATTTCAACAATTATAAACAATAGAATATTTAATAGTTAGTCTCAATTAATCACAATTTTAGTAGACTGTAATCAGAAGAATAATTCAATAATAATAATATTATATTATATTGTAAAATGGTAAAGGGGAAATAAACACTAATATTAGAATTTAAGACTATTTTATTGTAAAATTATGCAAGTATGCAACATGAAAAATTGTAATTACTAACCAAAGATATAAAAATGTCATTATAAAAAAAAAAAAAAAAAAATGTAATATTAATCTAATTATATATATTCAGAGTGTTAAGCAATAATTGTTAAAGTAATATGTATTAATATAAACATATATACTATTGTATAAAAAAAAAAAAAAAAATGTAAGGAAGTTTTATCTAAAGAATAATTTGTAAAAGATTTCTGTCTTGTAGACCGAAATCTTTTTTTTAGTGGGGAGGTGTTATGGGCCTCCATACATCATATAACATATTATGACCACATGTATATTTAGAATACTGAGAATAATGATATAAACTTTATATTAATCATAATTATGTGCCTGTCACACCTAAAAATAAGTATTGTAAACTAATAAAGTATATTAGAACTATAAAAGTAGATTCAGCAATAAACCGTGTGCAGAATTTCCACGAATAAGGTATCATCATATAAAGTCATATACCTATTCCTGGAAATTATCAAATTAGCAAGGGCAACGAGTCCACAGTATCATAAAAAGGAATTAAACCAGATAACCAGGTGCGGCATTTCTACAAAGCCAGCATCACGTAAGGTCACACACCGATTCCTGGAAATCACCAAACAACCGGGTGCAGCTTTCCAATGACGTCAATCGAGCCATATAAAAGAGGGTCCGAATCAACCACAAATCAGATGAGTTCTAGTCACGGAACTGCAAGCAACTTCACGTCACTCTGTTTTATGAATTGTTATAACACTTTGAATTATTTAAATAAACGTATTGTAAAAGTTAAAGTCTCACATTTTAATAAATTAAAATTCATCATCGACTGCACAAGTTGAAATCTAGCCGGTGGCACGTAACAAACGCATGCGATATTGCAGTAAATTCAGTGGATAGAGAAAATGTACCACTTTTAATACGATATATAACCACTAAATTATCGGGAAAAGCTTTAGATATAATAAAATATAAAGATACTACCAAATGGGTAAACATAAAAAAATATTTAAGTGAAGCATTTGAATCACAATATTCAGCATCTTCTTTGCAATTACAAATTAACTCCATAAAAATGAATCTTGGGGAAACGGTTAACTCTTACACAGAGAGAATTGAACAACTATACTATAAACTATGCAATATTTATACATTTAATAAACCTAAAGATGAAGCTAAAATTATTCAAACTCAATTAAAAGAGCAAACATTAGGATTATACATAAAAGGATTAATAAAACCAATAAAAATTGTAGTAAAATCAAGGGATCCTAAAACATTAGAAGAGGCTAAAAACATAGCTAATACGGAAGAGTTAGAATTTAACGCCGAAAAAGAAACGCGAAACTTATTAAACACTAATTATCGTAATAATTATAATAACGGGAGTAATAATATTCAACCCCAACAAAATAATCGATATAGAAATAATTATAATAACAATTTTAATAAAAAACCAATAATATGTTATAAATGTAATGGACGACACTTTGCTAGTCAATGCAGATCGCAACCAGTCCAACGTTCAAATCAAAGAATACCGGATAATAATTATAATAACTATAACAATCGACCACCTTCTAACAATCGTAATAATTTTAATCGACCAAATAACTACCAGCCAAATAATTATACGCGACCACCAACTAATTACAATACAAATAATTATAATACACGAAATATAACATGCAGCTACTGCAACAAAACGGGACACGAAATGTCAGAATGTTTTAAAAAACGAAATAACGAACGTAACAATTATAATTCGGGAAACGGGCGTTCGGGCGAGGCGCGCGGACCTCGTACCGTCAACCAAATAACCGCGGAGGAAACATACGACGATGTTTTCACATTAAATCAGCAATAATTAATAATCACATCAAATGCACATCAAATGCCGCTAAATTTAAAGAACTAGAATTATTATTAGACACAGGTAGCGATATTAATATTATAAAAATTAATTATTTGAAAGGAGATTTAATCGTAGACGAAACAAAGAAAACTATAATACGCGGAATAAGCGACGAATTAATACGAACAATAGGAATAGTTACTATACCAATTGAAATTAAAAATAATGAATTTATAATCAGTTTCCATGTCGTATTTTGGAATGGTACCACAGATAAAATTATGATAGATAAATTAGAATTAAAAAATATAAAGAAATTTTTAGATATAACGACTATAAAAAAGCGATGGGATAATACATATGAGCTTGTAATCAAGGACATGTGTAAAGATAATCGAGTAATATTTTCAATAAACATTGGAGAATATTTTAAACCAAGGGGAGGAACTCTAAATTTACATGAGTGTCACTCCATAGTCTGTAGAACAACTCATGAGGATATCACTCACGCGCACGACCCAATAACTGATGTAATATACACTAGATGTATATTTAATTTTTTATTAAATAAAATAAAACCTTCAAAACTTTTCATATATTGTAGTGATAGTTCAAGCAGGGAAAGAAAAAAAAAAATAATAAAAAGAATCATAAATACTAATTAGGAATTGGGTATTCATAAAATAAAAAATATATAAATATATATATGTATAATAATGCAATCACTTATTTATCAATAATATTATATACTTGGTAGTGGGATTTAGTTTTAAGAAACATAATATTGTATATAAAAAAAAAAAAAAAAAAAAAAATGTATATCTTATTATTCAAATATTATTATTATTTTTCTTTATAACTAACAAATATTGTATTAACATATTAGTGAATAAGCAATTATTTTCAAAGTTTGTATACGGTAAATTTAAAAATTTCATTGTTTCACCCTGAAATTTTTTCTTCGGCGGTGAGGTGTAACATGCACCATTATATGTAATATGGTTGTGATGTAATTACTAACAAATAATGATATGCATATTCTCGAGTCGTACGATGATAAAAATGCACATTTATAAATAGCTATCGCATTCATAATTGTGATGTAAGCCACGCGCAGGTCATAAACGGTGCAATTCACATCCTGTGACCATGAACAACTGTAAAAGAAAAAACATTTCGTCGAATTTTACGATCAAAGGCCAAGGGAAACCAAGTGGCGAAAACAACACCAAACAGAGTATATAAAGGCACCGTTGCACCACCAACGACAGACGTATCCAGCCATCAAGTACAAACACTCCGCTTACGACAGTCATATTTACATTGTTAATACTTTGCTAATTTTTCTAAGTGTAAAATAAAATATTATACTCTATTCTTTCAAGTTTAAATTATTGAACTTATATTAAAACACTTAGAAGTACTATTCAATCATAACATTATCGTAGCGTCCTCAAATCACTCGAGGCACGTTACACACGATTCAATCAAGTCGTTTCAAAAAATCGATGCTAGTTGCTGTTAGTATTGGTTCTCTCTTTGTTGGTCGTATGTGTCCTGTATTTTATTTTTGAGATACTGGATATTGATGATCATATATATATATATATTATATGTATACATAGGTATGAAATTATATAATCATATATAAATAATGTGTCTACAATTAATAATTAATTATATTATGTACGTATTTCTAATTAACCATTATGAGTATTATAACAATAATGTATTATTTTACTATCTGAAAACATAAATATATACATTTATGATTAAATATCTTATGATTTTAGTAAATATATTTATGAAAACTTAAATGTAGTGCGTAAAAACACAGAATATATGAAATATATTTTTATATATTTTGTTATAAAAAAGAGATAAAAATTGAATTGTATCTGTTAATCATAGATCTTATATAATATAATATATATATATTATAAGGTCTATGCTGTTAATTTATCACTATAAATATTTGAAGTATTTCCACAGATTATATGAAAACAGATTGTGCACTTAAACATAAACAAAAAAACGAGCTGATAAGATCTCCGCCGATATCAGTGCTAATCATGTCAACAAACTGAAACTATTTAATGTTAATATAATCTGGTCATACTGTGCTGATGGGAGGTACACCATTCTCCACCATTTTTTCAAATTTTTTTCCATTTATTTTTTAATTTTTTATTCCTTGGACCATTCTATATGACTCACAGTCTGTCCTTTGACTATTAACCTGCAACCTCGTGTTTTTGGTGGTTCAGTCTTTTGACTTTTAACCTGGTTTTTTGTATTTTGCTATGAGCCCTTTGACTAGTGTTTTATTTTTTCGTTTTTTATTTTATTCATTGTATTATATATAATGACTTCATTTGATGTAAGGTTTTGTTTTAATAAATTATCAAAATCTTAAAATATTAGTTACTTCAGATGAAAATTATGTTCTATATACAAATCGAATCAACCAGGATTGTTTGGAAAATTTATTTGGTACCTTTCGAAACCAACATAATGGTAATAATATTAATCCGACCTCTATACAATTTATTTGGTCATTTAAACAAAATTTTTGTTCAAGTTATTTTAGTCACTCAAATAATGCAAACTGTATAGCAGATTTAGATGAAATTTTAACTAAAATGAATATAGATCATATTAATGAAGAAAATATAAAGATATTATTTCCTGAAAAAAATCAATTCACATTTAAAAAAAATTTAATTTCAATTGATGAACCAGATTAAAGAAATTTATCAATACCAGAAAAAAATGCATTTACGTATGTCTGTGGATTTCTAATGAAAAAATGCATTGAAAAACATACTTGTTTTCTAGTTATCCATGTTTTCTAATAATGCCAAAAGTCAAAAACAATTAGATGAATCATTTTACTTTGTTACAGTTTTATCTATATTCATTATTCATCAAATCATTAAGCAATGGTATAGCTCATAGACAATGGACAAATTTAATGATAATAATATATGAAATAGAGTACACAATACCAATTTTACTAAATTATATCTGATAGTTTAGTGTTGGTGTTTGTGGGCTCACTGATTTGGGCGAAAATCAATCGGAGTATCGTATTCATTTTTTCCATTGCGTTATCTCTTTCCGGCACGGTGGGATATACACAGTCCCACCAAAAAAATAACCTTTCCGGCACGGTGGGACAAATAGCATACCACCTATAAAATATTTTTTTTTCTATTTTTAGTAACTTATTGGTTTAATTTAAGATATTTAATATGTTTTCCATTATATATGGCTAATGCGTGTACATTTCTAGAACTCTACGATTATTAAATATCGGTTAATTAATTTTTTCAAATTATTATATTTAAAAATTTATTTTTAAAACTTAATGTTTAATTTTCTCCTTATCGAATCGACCGATTTGTATGATTTTTTTTTCATTTAGTTCTAAATATAATATAGTTCAATTTAATATTGGTTTTGATTATCTGTTCTAAATATATGGCCCAATATTTGTGCAATAATGAGCGTCCATTATATGTCCCACTGTGCAATAAGTGTTAGTCGTGTCAGTACACATTTCGACGCCGTAATCGGTATACCCGCGAGTTTTGTTCATATAATTGTGTTTTACGTGTTTGTTGTTTAAAAGTACGGGTGATTTTATTTAAATATGTCTCGATTGGTAAAAGAAAGTGAAATAAATGACATTTTTGAAGATTTACCATCTGATGACGACAGTATTTCATCAGTGGACAACTCGGACGATGATGATACATATTTCCCAGAGCTTTCTGTTCCAACCTGTCCACAATTTGTTGTAGTTAAATCGTCTAGTTCTTCAGTAACGAAGAAGAAGATGTTGAAATTTTTAACATTGAAGAAAAAAGATGATATATTTTACCAATTCCGAAAAAAACACGATTCAGTCGTAGAATAAATCAAAATAAAATAACAAATAATAAATATGTTATCAATAACACCGTACACTTTTCCCTCTTATTTAACAAAATATTGAAATAAGAGAAAATGAAGAACTTGCTTATAAAGTTTTTATATGCTGTTTATCATAGTTAATAGTAGGAATGTATAGATACCCTTGTTCCCTTGAAATTCTATCCTTAAATTATCCTGATGTTTTGTTTTTAATAGCAGGTGATTTTAATTTACCTGGTACTCATTGGGAAAATTCTAATTTACATGCTAACATTAAAGGTCTAAAAAATAACAAATCCGAAGTACTTGAAGAGTTAATTACGTTCCTACAACTATTTCAATATAATTCCACTCAAAATCACTGTTTTAATATCCTTGATCTAGTACTATCCAATAGTAAAGATATAGATGTATCTAAAACGTTATTTCCGTTGGTAAAAATCGATATAGCTCATCCTCAACTTCAGATAATCGGTCCAAGAGTAAACTCATCTAAAAATTTAATTAAATTAAATCATGAATTTAATTTTTCTAAAGGTAATTATAATGCATTAAATGAGTATCTGTGTTCCTTAAACTGGAACTCTATCTTTCAAAACCAACCAAATATATCCTCAGCAGTTAACTCATTTTATAACATTGTTTCAAATTCTATGGAATTATTTATTCCTAAAACCCATACTAGAAATAGTTCGTTCCCAAAATGGTATAGTATTCAACTTAAAAACATGATTTTTGAAAAAAAAAGACTCCATAAATTGTTTAAATGTACTCAAAACCAAAATTACTATAAGGAATTTTCAAAACTTAGAGCTTTATGTAAAATTAGGTCTAAATTAGATTATAATTCATATATTAACTATATTCAATCTCATTTTTCGCTAAACCCCAAATCATTTTGGAGTTTTATAAAAAATTTAAAGAAGGATAATAATATTCCATCTGACATGGAGTACAATAATATACGGAAATCCAATGGTCCAGAAATATCTGAATTATTTAAAGATTATTTTAGCTCCGTTTATTCAAAAGATACTGTCGATCCAACATATTTGACTTCTACTTTATCTGATATAATTGATTTACCTAATATTCAATTTTCTCTCTCCGAAATCTTCTTAGGTTTAGATGGTTTGAGTACAAGTCCTAGTCCTGGCCCCGACGGAGTTCCTGAAATACTACTTAAATCATGTAAATATGCTTTATCTGTCCCAATTCGTATTCTTTTTAACTGGTCTCTATCTAGTGGCATTTATCCATCTTTTTGGAAATTAAGCTATATTACTCCTATATTTAAATCTGGTTCTAAAAATACAGTATCAAACTACAGACCTATTTCCAAACTATCAGCATTACCCAAATTATTTGAAAAACTACTTGATAAAATTATATCTCAATCATTTAAACATTTATATTCCCCAAATCAACACAGTTTCAGATCAGAGTGGTCTACTGATACCAACTTACTCTGTTTTTATTCAGACATATTGGAACCCGTTGAAAAAGGTTTGCAAGTGGATGTTATATATACTGACTTCCATAAGGCGTTTGACACTGTTAATATTGAAATTCTATTATTTAAATTAGAAAAGATTGGTATTTTCGGTAACCTATTAAACTGGTTTAATTCTTATCTGAATGATCGTTACCAACAAGTTAAAATAAATGGCTATTTATCATCCAAGTTCTTAGTCTCATCTGGTGTCCCACAAGGAGGGCACTTATCTCCATGGTTGTTTTTAGTATTTGTAATGGATATCGGTTCTTATTTTAAACATTGCCAGTTTAAATTGTTCGCTGATGATCTTAAGCTTTACATTACAATTACCAACGAAACTGATTGCCTTCTTCTTCAAAACGATTTAGACAATTTGACAAGGTGGTGTGAGGCTAACAAATTAAATCTTAATGTCTCCAGATGTTTAAAGTTTTCTTACTATCGAACTAAACATCGAATTAACTTTAATTATAAAATTAATAATTTTCCACTACCTGGGGCTGAACAGGTACTTGATCTTGGTATAAACTTCCAATCCGACCTCACGTTTTCAAATCATATCAATCAAATCAGTTTAAAATCTATAAGAACTTTAGGATTTTTAATTAGATCTACTTCATCCTTTAACGATGTACGCTGCCTAAAAATTCTCTACTGTGCCTTGGTTCGTCCGTTATTAGAATATGGATCAATTATATGGAGTCCTTATTCTATCTGTCACATTGAAAAATTAGAAAGAGTACAGAGAAGATTTTTACGCTTTATTGGTTATAAAAATAAAAACTTTAATGACAGCACCTTAAATACCTTAAATGAAATATCAAACAGTCTAAATCTCGATTCACTATATACACGGAGAAAAAATGCAGATATTTCCTTTCTTTCTAAATTATTAAATGGTTTAATAACCTGTTCCCCTTTATTAGAACGTATTCCTTTCCATGTACCCCAATATAACTCCAGAACATGCCCTTCTTTTCTTATAAAAACCCATAGAACAAATTATGGTCAAAATAACCCCTTTGAAAGAATTTTGAGATTGGGAAATGAGTCCGGTGTTGACTTCTTCTTTTAATTATAATTCAAACATACTCTAATTCAAATGAACTACTATTTATATATATTTTTTTTTTGTATAAGTTTATCTATAATTAATTATGTAACTATTGTTATTCTTAAATCTTATATTTGTAATTTGTTATTTTTAAATTGTTACATTGTTAAAATTATTGTTATTGTACTTGAGCCTTACGGCGTTTATATTAATAATAAATAAATAAATAAATAAATACCAATGATTCAATCTACATGAAACAAAAATAAAATAATCGAATCCTTAAATTTATTATACGAACAGGCACAGTGTGTGAGCAAATATGAGCTCAGTATGCACGGTGGGATATACGTAATCCCACTTATTGTAACTCCTCAGTTTCATAACTAAATTTTTTTTTTTTTTTTGATAATTGTTTCGAACATATTTTTAAATATATATATGAAAAAAAAAAAAATTTAAGTACACGTGCAAGTAAGGTCTGGAAAACATACAGAAACCTGTGCATGAAAGAGTTATAGGAAGTGCACAATCTATTTTCATATAATCTGTGGTATTTCTATGAATTATATTGTTTGGGAATTTAGTTCAGTATGTATTTTAAATTAGATTATTGTAAGATTTAAGTTATATATTAAATGTATACATTTTTAATTTTTTAACTCTAAATGTATTCCATTTACAAAGTAAATAAAACATTTACTTGGGATTTAAATCGCCTCTTGAATGTATAATAACTATTTAATTAATAATTAATTCTATCCACAATTATGACTATTATTTATAAATCAATCTAATACAGATTATAATAATCTTCTTTACCTGCATCTTCTATCTCAACTGGAAGACATAAGTGCCAAAATAAGATAAGAAAAAAAAAAGTCGTATCGTACAAAAGCGCCAAAAATCGTATCGTTCATAAGCGCCAAAATGGGATAAGAAAAATAAGTCGTATCGTACAAAAGCGTCAAAATTCTAGGTACCTGTGAGCCACGGTTAATAGAAATTAAATAACAGATATTAAATTATTAAATTAACTTTATATTATATTATATAGTTAATTTCATTCATTCATTTCGAAGACCCAAGCTTTGAATTTTCCGAAACCACGATTCGGAAAAACTGCTAAAAATCCATTATGTGCTGCTTTTTCAACATCAACTAAGAATGTTTTTGGAGAAAATTCTAAATTATAGTTTTCACACAATTTGTGTATGTATTTCCACATAGATTTGTAGCAATTTGATGTATATTTACTTGGTAGTAGACTGTAAATTAAATGTAAATATCTTCCACAGCTATACATTAAACTTTATATTATATTATAATTTATTATCAACACAATAATATTAATATAATATAATTTTTATAAGATATAGAAATTTTTAAATAACTACCTACTTAATACTTATATAAAATATTAATTTTGGCGCATATGATATGTAATTTTTGCACCTTTAGCGCTTATGTCATATGTGGGGTATAGCAGGTATACAATATTAGATTGGCGCTTATATCCTACAGATTTTGGCGCGAATGATAGGTCATTTTTTTACCTTTGGCGCTTATGTCATACAGCCTAGTCGGACACAAGTTCAGCATGTTTAGGTTTTCTTATTATGCACAAATACAACATCTATTCTATTGCTACCAAAAATTCCAGCTAATTAATTTTTCCTAAGTCTTCTAATTATTTTTTTCCTTATATCATCTCTTATTGCCTCTGATTCATCTTTTTCAAAAAACATCCATATAATTTAATTTGGCTTAAAATTAAAATAGGTAAATTTGGCGTTTTTGTTTTATATAAATGCTAATTGTTATTGTATTAAATCGTTTTAATCACACAAACGTGTATTTCAGGAGATACCTACAATACATTTGAGTCCTACTTAATAAACCGTGTAGGTAAATTCAATAAGTTATAATATAAATGATTAAATAAACATGACTTTAATTTTTTATTTAATGTAAACTGTGGGATATTAGTCTCAATTAATATAATTTCTCTAAATCTCATATATTTTTCTCAAATAGCTTCAATTATTTATGATTTGTACTTTTGTAGCTGTTATAATAAAATAAATATATACTCGTATATTATATTAAGTTTTTACACAAAAATTTAGAAAATTTAGTTTCATTTTTTCTATTACGCTAGATCATTAAATTTAAAATAAATTGTATTTTTTAACAAATGTTTTAGTATAAAATACATTTAATTTGAACAACATCAGTTAAAATACGGGCCCTTCACTCTTAGACTTGAATTCTAGGGCCTCATTTACAACATTTCGAGGTTATCTGAACACACCCGACATCCCCATACGCACTATAGTTTTAATAAAACTACCTTTTCTGGTTTATAGATTTTTTCATAATGCAAAAATTGTTTCGAAACGTTTCAAGGATCGGCCGGCACCTCTTTCAGAAATGGTCAACTACTGGTTCGAGTATGTTTTACGCAATGATGGAGCTGACAATTTGAGGTCTAGGGCTCTTGAACTAACATGGTATCAATATCTTATGTTGGATATAATCATTGTTGTAATTATATTACTCATGTCTCTAGCGTATTTAATGTATATTTTCTTCCATTGGTTTCAAAATTATATATTTAAGTTTCATGTACTATAAATAAAATACTCATTATTTGTAAGAAATTAATATAAAAAATAACTGAAATATTAAATATAAAGCTGTGTATTGAATATCATATGTGTTATAGTACAATAAATTATACTCATGATTACATTAATTTTAATTTTTTAATTCTTTGTACATTATGTACATTACAAAAAAATGTAGAACAAAATAGTTTAAAAATATTTGGGAAAGAAGTGTAATGAAAGGTACCTTTGTATAGGTTCATATTGTATAACGTCGAGTTCATACATTAACGCCAAGATTAGTACTAACGTTGGCTCATGTTCATAGAATAGTGCCTATACATTGGGCCAACAAGAACTAACATTCGATTGCCAATGTACTAGCCAGCCAACACTCAACTTTGTTTTTAAAATAGTTTTAAATTAAAGGTAAATGCATTCAATAAAAACATGTCTGAGAAAAACTTGCTAAAGCTCCAAAAATTCAATAACTTCTTGATTCGACCATGGCTCTTGTTGCTCTTGAACTTTAATAATTTTAGAAATTAAAATAAAAAGTATTATAATAGTATGATCGTAGTGGTAAACTTACTGTCCATGCCAATGACTGGACGGATTTATGTCACTTTAAATAATAATAAGTGATAATGGATATAGGAATAAATAAATAACACTGAGAGCACTGATGATCGCGCAAGTAGGATGACTTTATTTTGAGTACATAGTTAATATTAGATATTATATTTTTAGTTATTAGTTTAAATTTGGTAATTATTACTTAATACTAAGCTAATAATAAACTTCGGTTAATTTTATGATTAAATAGCGTTTATTTTATAATATTTATTTATTTATTAATTTATTAGATGGGTTATATATCCTTCAGCAAAATAATAATAATTGCGTGTACATTTTCTATAATAGATATTGGTTGACAATTAACTTATAATATACGGATAACAAAAATATAATTAGGTAGTATTATGACAATAGTAATATAAATAATAAGATCATTTTTCACATAATTATGTGCTCTTATGGTAACTCAATTCACAGTGAGTTTAAGACTAAATTAAAACATTTATTAAAGAAATTAAATAATCATACATTTCATCTGGATCAATTTACCAGGAACTTAAATTAATATGATTATTATTAAGAAACAGGGTGGGTAACATTACATCCTCGTCAGGATTGAAAGAGTTATTTTCATTAATATAGGAGAAATAATCTGCAAATAATTCACAGGTATTAGTTGAAGTTAAATTGTAGTATTTCATACAGTATGAAACATTATTTTTTGTTTTCTTAAGAAAATTTATATAGTTCCAAAAAGGTTTAATGTTTATTTTTAAGCTAGTCTTTACATCTGAAATTTATTGATTGTGACAGATTTTATTTAATTTTTTACATTTTTTCAAAGTTCAGAAAATTCTATATACGAGTAGTTAGCAAAGAAAAGGATGAAGTTTATATTTTTATGAGTACATTTCTTTTTGGTTATAAGATTTCTGAGCTACGCATTATACCATATAAAGGAATAATTATTATAAATTATAGTTTTTGGAACAAACGAACTGAATGAATGATAAATAATTTCGTAAAAAATAACAAAGTGTCGAATGACAGATCCTGGTTAAGATTTAGATAGAAATCAATATTAGAAAGAAAAATATAAAAATCATTAAAATTACATTTTTTTAAATTAAAGGGGACAAGTGAGATACATGGGTCGGATAAGATTAGGTTAATGAGTAATTGATATTGTTATTTTGGTTTGTTAAATAAGGAATCAATGTACCATTGCTTCTGTAAAAAAACGATTCTGAGTGAAAGAGGTGTATTTGACGAAAAAATATATACTTAATGAAGGTTATAAATTAACTTACTTTTAATAACTATGAAAATTAGTACCTATACATAAATGTAATTACAGGACAAAGTCTAATTTTCGAGGTAAATTTGCAAAATGATTTATTACTTCTTCAGTGTTTATTGAAATACTTCGATTAATTGACATGAGAGCTAATTCTGTTAGTCGATTTTGGCTTGTACTATTTCTCAAGTACGACTTCAATCTTTTCAATGTCGAAAACGATCTTTCTGATGACTCTGTTGAGACTGGTAAAGTAACTAATATTGACATTAAGCACCATATATTTGGAAAAAAATTAACGGATAGTTTATTCAAAGTAACAATAGCAGAATTTGGACATTCATTTTGAAGAATTTTTTTCCATTTTTCTGTTCAAACTTTTAATTCTGCTTCAAATGTATTGTAACTGGGTAAAACATTTTCATAAAAGAGTATACATTTTTCAAAATCATTATAAGTGGGTTTAAATTTGTTAAGGAGATTTGGAATCAACTTTTGTAATACCTTTATACATGTTGTCATTGTTTTATACGAGTACATTATAATACCTGTATAATAATAATTATGCGTAGGCATAATAACAAATACTATGTATAATATAATAACAATTGGATCTCATTAAATATTTTAAAGTATGCCTAGCATTAGGCTTACTACATGCGCAAACATGAACCGATTTTGGTCGGTGCGCGGTGCGTTCTCTTGCTGGACAGAGTATAGATATATCAGAACCAGGAAGCAAATAAATGTCACCAGTAATTTAGAGGCACCTCCAGGAAGGGTAATGCATACAAATACTTGTTCAACACTTAGAATTGGTGATATAATTAAAACAGGTCTATACTTAGTGTGTACAGCAATTAATGTACTGTTCCACAAAGACTATTACTGGTGTTAACATTTCTATCACACCTAAAAATTACATAACCATATTACTAATTAATTTACCTGTATAAATATGAATAAATTATTATATATCCACGTAGAAACAAAGTACAAAAATATTAAATATGGATAGGTATAAGGATAAATTCTAAGTTAATAAATAACTAGTTAATTATAAAGAAATTGACATAATTTATTTAGACAAAACAAAATATGTTTATTTTCAACAGAGAAAACATGCAATTATTTACTAGATGACATTTTAGAACGTTTTCTCATAACAACTTTTTTCTTTTGTTGATCTCTCTTATATTTAGCTTTTACTTCGGTTTGGATATCTTTTTTATGTTTCCTTACTCTCACCCTCATATCTTTTTTGTCTTTTCGTTTCTTTTCTTTATAAGTAGTCCGAATCATCTTCATCAACGATGCAACTTGTTCTTCATGACCATCTCTAACCACAGCTACACGTTGTTTCTTCAAATCTAATTTAGCGGTAGCCAAAGTCTTAGGTTTATCAACATATGGTAACTGAGATTGCAAATTCTTAGATAATTTGAGAGGCTTAAAATGTTTCATATTTCTATGAATTGACTACGAAAACAAATAAATTGTGTAGAATTAATAATTGTACAATATAAACTGCAGTCTAAATATATATAAAAATATTAAAAATTTACAGTGTACATAGAGTCATTTTGTGGCATTCCTTTAATTCCCTTTTCTCTTTTTAGTTGTCCAGTAGTTTTCATACCACGCCAAGAGTTCTTTTCATTTAAAGGCAAAAGTAGTGATGTAACTGGATTATAAAGTTTTGGAACTTCAACATTGTACCATGTACGACAAAACACAATATCTGATATTAAATAGTAAAAAAAAGTGTTTAAATTAATATTTATTTAATATAATATATTATGCTAATGCATATATACCACTTATTTTAATTTTATCTTCAAAAGTAGCTCTGAATGAACCTTCTGGTTTTGGACAAGCTTTTTTTATTTGTCCTCGAACACCAGATACAGTTTTAATACGCGCACCTTCAAATTTGGTTACCTCTAAAGTGGAATTAAACATGTCTTTAATAAACGCTGTCCGTTTGTAAATTTTCAAAGGGGAACCAGTTAATTTTAATTTTTTAGTAACTTGAGTTGATTGGTCAGTATCAACAACTGTTCCAGTAGTTGTTATTCTGAAACCAGCCTTTAAACAAAAAAAAAACATCAAATAATGTTCCAATAAGTTGCTAAGATTATATACACACCTGTTGGGATGAAACATCTTGAATAGTTAGAAATCCTGTACCAGGTTTAGTCATTGGACCCCAAAAGTGTGCCATACACATTACATGTTCTGGAGTATACTTAAGCATTCTGGAATATTTATTTAAGTTTGAAATTTAAAATTGAATAAACATAATATTAATTGGTATAAATTATTAAATAAATTTTAAAATTATAAATTTAAACAATTTACTAGTTACCTATATCTCATATTATCTTCTTGTTTGGAAAATATAGGTAATGTTTGAAATCTTCTCCAGCCCATTGATACAATTACAGGATCTCGATTTTTTAGTATTTTACTGTACCATCTATGTTTCTTAATTCGAACCTATTTATACAATAATTTTTTAAAAAATTAACAATTTCTATTAAATTTTAAACTTTAATAATAACTTTTAAGAATCCAATATTTTCTTCTCCACTCTGAAGACCTCCTACAATTAGTGGATAGGATGGATCAAAATTGTTCACTAATTCACAAGGCATAGCATCTAATTCAATTCGTACATACATCCCAGCTCTATATCCTTCTAGTTGTACACGAATTTCATCATCCAATCCTTCAAATTGGCTTTTATTAAGTAGAGCTTGTTTAGAAGTTTCTTCTTTTAATTCATCATAATAAGTACTATGAGTTCCATCTTTATCATCATAGTTTTCATCAAATTTTTCTTTTAATTTTTTCTTCTTTTCAATCAATTCATCTTCAGTTAATGGTTTATTGGGTTTTTCAATGACACTATCATTATCAGAACTAAAATCTTTGCCCTCCACTTTCCTTCCAGTTTCTAAATCTTCAAAATCCCCATAAAGTTCTTCATCATCATCTTCAAGAAGTACTGTAGCATCTTCATTATGCTTCCATTTTCCAGTTACAAACATATCTTTAATAATATCACAAACCTAAAAAAAAAAAAAACATTAATTAATCACTGTGATTATGTATCATTAATTATTAATTAGTATTAAAGTACTAATAATATTTATTTATTATATTTTTGAGAAGTCTAACCAAAAATCTGAAAAATTTAAGACAAAACTTCTTTAAATTTATACCTATAGCTATTATCAAATAGGTATTTTTAATTCTTACTTCTGGTAAACTCCAGTCATGACAAAGATTAACATTAAATTTGGAAACATCTTCTTTATTCATATCTTCTTTTTCCCTTTGTTTTTTTATATTTTTCATTGATGAAATTCGAAAAAGACCTCCTAATTCATCTTCCTCTTCATTTGACTGATATTCTTTTGATTGTTTATTAACTTCTTCACCTATTCAAAACATTAAAACTTCTGAACTTATTTTAAAATTAAAAATACATTTTTAATTTATTTCTTAAAAAAATGTTTACCATAAACTAGTTTCCAGAGATTAGCAACTGAATTCTGTCTCTCATAATATGCATTTGCTGCTTTCTGTGATAAATTTTTCTTCCAATTTAATGTGGTGTCTTCTTTAATTTCTTGAAAATCATTAGTTGTTTCTTCTCCAACCAAACTTGTTTTTGTGCCTGGGTTGTTTATATTATCTAGCACATTTTCATCACTTTCACTATCTTTAAAGTCTTCGTATTCACTATAATTTTCAACATCAGAATCTTCATCATACTCTAGACTACCTTCAGAAACATCTTGTTCTTGGTCATTCCAGTTATTAATATTTGATTCCTGATTAATTTTATCCAATTTTGCTAACTCATTAGCAATTTTTTTTCTAATTTCATTTTCTTTACCAAATAATTGTCCATAAAATCGTGATTTGTCATTAGAATTATTTTTGTTTTCAGTTTCTTCCTCAGAATCTGACCATTCAGAATCAGTATCGTTATTCTCTTCACTTATAAGAGCAATATCTTTTATATCAGATTCATTGTCATCATTATCATTATCAGATTCATCGAGATCTGAAAAGCGCATGTCATCTGACCTAAATATGACTTTACGTCTATTTCTTCCATCGTTTAGATCTTTAACATTAGTTATAGACATTTGCTCTTCCATATCATCACTATGAAAGAAAAATTGAAAGTTTAAACACGTTCATTATAAAAATAAATGTAATTAAAGGGCTCGTAATTAAATAAAAAATGCATCTTTTATAGGGCGATCTAAAATCATTGTCTAAACAATGCTTTCCAAATATATAATTTGTTTCATGACACTAATACATTAAAAGTGAATCTATTATTTGGATAATATTAACATTTTTTCATATATTTTTATTTGTTTAAGTATTTTCTAACATATTTTGATTATTTTGTTACATTTTAATGTACATTTGTATATTATATAGATAAATAATTTAAATTCAACTTATTTATTGAATATAATAAGACTAAATTTTAACGGTCATTTTTTAAGGAAATTGTTCAATAATTTTTAGGGTGTTAAATTCAAACCCTATTAATAAATAAATTTGAATACATACTTCTGTCCAAAATCAGTAGAAACTATTGGTTCAGTATTTGAAAATATTTGAACTTCACTACGATCTATTTTTTGATCTAAAGTATCATGTGTTTCCACGATGTTGTTAAGCAAATTTCTACCAGGAGTATTATCTTGAGTATTATTCATAATCTAAACAAATGTAATATTTAATATTGTTCTAAATAAAGTTTGCAAGAAAAAAACTTACTTTACTATGAGAATGACTTCCACCTAGTTCAACATATACAGCATCTTTATCATACACAATTCCACCAACTCCAGAAAATGGTGCATATACAAGACGTTCTTTGTCAACTAAACTTCGTTTCTTTAATTTTTCAGGTAATGGACAAGGATCAGGAAGATAACACATATCAAATATAGGGGAATCCCCACAACCTGAGAAATTCATTTAGTAGATTTTTTTCAGTATATATTTATTATTATATTTAAATTTTCAATTAATATTAATTTTATTTACCTGGTATATGAACACTACTATGTTTATTCATTGGAATGCCTCGAACAAATCCATACAAACTCACTCGTCTATCACATTTAACATCCTGACGAATTAATTCTGGTGGTGTAAGGTCTTCCATGCGGTCCACTAAATTATTAAAAAAACAATATTAACACTAAGAAAATTACTAACAAAAAATAAAAAATAAATAAAAAGTTGAATATTATAAAAATACTAACTCTAAAATTAAAATCAAATTGTAGAATAGTGATTAATAAAAAGACCTACAATTCATAACAAACTTATACTGGCATCAACAAACTAAAATTAGAATAAACAACACACTGTCTAAAAACTTCAGAATTAGGAGAGGAATTTGACAAGGATGTATCCTTTCATCAATACTTTTCAATCTACATTCAGAAGAAATTAAGTCAGAAGCTTTGGAACATGCGGAAGAGGTATTGTCATAAATGGAAAGGTTATTAATAACCTGATATATGCAGATGACACTGTACTGATAGCTTGCAGTATAGAAGATCTACAAAAAATATTAAATAAAGTAGTAACAGTTAATGAAAACTTCGGCCTAAATTTAAATGTCCGAAAAACCAAATATATAGCAATTGATAAGGATCAAAATACTACAAATATGCTCAAACTTAAAAATGCCTCCTTAGATGAAGTACAAAAAATAACTTATCTTGGACAGTCATTAATAGATAACTGGGATCATTCTCACAAAATAAGATGCCGTATAGAAAAGGCCAGAGCGGTTATTGTGAAAATGAAAAATATTTTCTGTAGCCATCAATTAAGCAAGGATCTCCGAATCAGAATGATTCATTGCTATATATTCACTGTACTTCTTTATGGAGTAGAGACATAGACTCTATCAAAAGTTTTGATCAATCTAATTAAAAAATTTGAGATGTGAATAAACTGCAGAGTACTAAAAATTAGTTGTTGCGATCACATAACAAACATCAATGTACTAGAAAGAATTAATAAAAAACTTGAATTAGTGAAAACAATAAAAATCACGAAATCTTCAGCATCTAAGAAATGTTATGTGACATCCAGAAAAATATAGTTTACTACAATTAATAATCCAAGATAAAATAGTTGGAAAAAGGAACCGTAGAAGACCTAAAATTTCTTGGTTGGACAATCTTAGAAAATGGTTCAATAACATCTACGATATCTTTATTCAGAATAGCCATTAATAAAGAGGAAATTGCTAACATGATTACCAACATTCGTTAACGAATATGACACTCGAAGAAGAAGAAAATTAATACTAGTAACCGACAGTACCCAAGATATATACTCGTTTAAAAATACATATTTTTAATTAAATGTACAAACCCAAAACATATGAATGAGAAGTTTGCCAGGTTAAAGGCCTGAACTTCATAACTGATATGAATCTTCCTAAATTTTTAACTTCATTACGTACATATTCTTCACGGTGAATGCCAGATAAATAAAATAATTTTGCTCCTGCATAAACTTCAGTCCAAAAACGATGTTTTAGTAACTTTTTAGTACGTTTGAGAGTTTTATTATTTTTCAGCATATCGAGATGAGATAATATACCCATTATCTTTGGCATTCCATGTACCTATGTAAAATAAATAAATCATTAATACTTGAAAAATAATCTATGACATGTATTTTTACTTGACAAATATTAAGGAATTCAAATATTTCCATTTCAAATCCAAATGAAGCATCAATCATCAAGAGTACAAGATCCGCAACTTTGGCCAAATCAATCATACTGTTTATGTCATTATTACATTCTATTAGTGTAATACGTCGTCTTTTACCAGATACAATAGTAACAGGCCCATTAATGGTAGTTAGAGGTTGTCTAGTAAAATTCTTTATAAGACAGTTAATTAAAGTAGTTTTGCCTACTTTTGGAGGTCCAACAACAACAACAACAATGGGTGGAGGTTCCAAAGGTGTACGATCAACAAGGGGAATATGTTGTTTTTTAGTATCCAAATCTTGAGCTCTGATTATATTTGTATAATAATTAAAAACATTCTATAAACTGATTAATTAGATGCTACACTCACCTCCTAAATCGTCTTTGAGCATTAACAACAGAGTTAATGGCAAATGCTTTGGGATTTCGTTTCCTTGCAGATGCTTCATCATGGTTCAATTTTTTTTTCAAAACTTTTTTCTCGGCTTTTCTACCTACACAAATAACAAATTAAATTTAAAAAATTTAAATCAATATTTATCAAAATAACAAACGAGAATATGATAAGGTACGTGTTAAAAAAAAAAAAATACATTACCAGAATGTCTCTTCCGATGTTCTTTTTTCTTGTCGTCGAATTCCTCGGCCATTATCGGTCAATGAATATAACTACAAAAAAACGTACACATAATAAAATATTTTCAGCACGATTAAAGAACTTTAGATCGGAGTTTTAGTAAAAATTACCTGGAAACTACAATAATCATTCGAAAACACGTTTTTTTGTTTCGGCTGATAACAGTTATCAACAACAATCGGTCGGAGAAACACATAGACTTATAATATATTATAAGTCTATGGAGAAACACGAGATATCAGGTAAATATTTGATATAAGTGATAACGCAGGCAAAAATTCATAGATATTATAAGATATAATTCTTATAATATCTATGCAAAAATTATGCTGTAATGAGACACTCGTGGAGAAACAACTCCGATTAACAATTATAAACCTTATACCAAGTATAAATATAACCAAGTATTATAACCAAGAACGAATCGGCGATATGACGTACAGATGGCGTTAGTACAACGAATGGAAATCATACGGGAAAACGGATCGGCTCATAGGCATTACTAGAATCCAAGTATTGTGAGCTGATAAAAATATAATTTTTTATTTTAATTAAAATTAAGGTACACTTTTTATGTTATTTTGGCATCGATAAATAAAGTTACTGTTTCGTCATTGCTATATTTTGAAAAAATCCAAAAATCACTTGAGAGCTAACTGAATTTGTGAAAATTTGTCTCCCACTTTATCTCCATGTACAGAGCATATTTCAACAACGATATCCACATTAGAGACATGCTCAATTATATATTTTACTGGTTATTTGGTAAAAAAGTGTTTAGATTTTTTCAATTGTGACATCTCTGGACAAATTAATAAAAAACAATAACACAATGAACGACAAAAATGAATTATTGATACTTAACAAAATGTATGGAGGTGTTTATAATGGAGGTTTGAAGACACCCTCAGATGAAATTGTAAAAATATGTACGATGTGTCTAAAACACTTTAAAAATAATTGGGAACTCATACAATTAAAGAAAGGAATTGTAAACATATTAATGCAGTCAATCGCAAGACCTTTATTAGACATAATACCCTTATTTGACAGTCATCAATGTAAAGAACATTATTTATACATAGTTCGCCTATTGTTTGTAACTAAAATTTTTCATACATGTAAACAAATTAATGAAAAATCCTCTAAGTTAAGTACTCTCTCTAACGTTAAGTACTAAACCACATTCTAAATTAAGAATTTTAAATAATAAATAGCAGGGGCGGGTTTTATCACTCACCAAGGGGGGGGGGGGCTAATAGAGGCTCAAGAATTTAGTTAGTTATTTTTTAAATCTATTTAAAATTTAAAATTACAGATTATGTTTTTGAGTCCCTCATAAGTAAGTCATTTTTTTTTGACAATAGTGAAATTTTAAATAGTTACATTATTGGTATCAATATTTATCTGAAACCAATTAAAAAGTATAGGTATATATTACATATATAATTAACAACAAAAATTAGCTATTTATTTATAAAAATATATACACAAAATAGATATATTACATTATTATTTCCATATTTCTTTTTTTAACTTTTGAAAACTGTTCAATGATGTTATCTGTGGATACTTCTTTATCTTTATGAACATGAAGTAAAGTTAAACCATTCAATCTATTATTATTATAAAGATAAATAATAGACTTTAAATTTACCTTCATTTTTAACTCTGGTCCATTTGGCAATCCATAATTCAAGTTTAGAAGTAAAATATTGTTTTTCTATGTGTAAATATGAGTATTCTTTATCAACAATTTCTGCAATATAATTTATATCATCCGACTTGATATCAACAACACTTTTTGATATAAGAAGTAATAATTTATAAACAGTTAAATTTTTTTTACTTAAAAATCTATCTTTTAAATCATCGAGTACATGATCATACAGTACATTATTAACAGAAATTCTAAAGTATTCTTCAGTAGAAACAGATAAAGTATTTGGTCTGTGTATTTGATGCTTAATAATGCGTGGTAACTTAAGTTCCACATCTAATTTTTCCATCAGTTTCTTACTTTCTTCAAATATTGTTTTAAAATGTACATCACTGTTTGACCGCCTATTTACCATAATGTTTATAATATTCTTAAAGCAATCTTCAGCAAAATTTAAATCATTTTGAATACCTTGAAGTAATTTACTCGCAGGTGCTGTTAAGTAAAGTAAATCTGATAGTGTAAACAATGATATTATAAATTGACATGTAGTCAATGAATTTAAAAGAGAATAAGCTTTCACTGATGAATCATTATCTTGCCACTCGCTTATAAGGTTCAGAGATTTAATGATATATTGTAGAGAATTCTTAAATATTAAAATGCTATCATGTCTTTCAGTCCATCTGGTTTTACATAGACTCATTAAATGTTTTTCTTTACCAAATACCTTTTTTAGAACACAATTTCTTTTGGCTGATATATTAAAAAATTTTACAGTTTCTTTAATAATACCAACAGAGTTTTTAATTGATATGACACTAGATGATTTAGAAATTGATAAATTTAAACAATGATTAGAACATGGGCTATAGACCGCGTTTAGAGTTGCGTTAGATTGAATATATTTAACAGCGCCACGAACAGTGGACGTCATTACCGAGCAACCATCAGTAGCAATTCCAAAACAGTGTTCTAAGTTTAAATTTAAATTTTTAGAATATTAATTACTGTTTTTCCAAGAACATCACCAGTGAGTTTAGGTTCAATAAAAGTGTTTTCATCATTTTCTGTAAATCCTTCATTGTCAGTGATCTGCTCCTCTTGGTTTGATTTTTGATTATTATAAAAGTATGTGTGGCAGTTTATGAATGAAACAAAGTCTTTTTTTATTTTTCCACCAAAAATATATCTTAAAACTAGTGTCATTTGAGATGAAGGTGATACATCTGTGGTTTCATCAAGTATGATACTATAAAACTTATTAGATTTAATATCTGTTAATATTTTATAAATAATTTCTTCTTTACAGCATTCTATAATTTCTTCTTGAATTGTATTACTTATATAAGTAGCTTTAGCATGAGTTGTCTTGAGATGATTTTCTAATATCTTATCGCCAGATTTTATTCGAAATCTTAAAAGTTCTCTAAAGTTTCCTTCATTAATAACAGATGTGTTTGAACAAGCCATAGTCAATAAATCACCATCATCTGTATGTCCTCTTAGAGGAATGTTTTGTCATGCCAAAAAAATAATAGTTTCAATAATTAGCCGAATTCTTTCTCTATTTTCAAGTATTTGGCGTTTTCTCTCACTATCAATCATATTAATAACTTCTTTTTCCGGTTGCTCATACCGGGAAAAAAATTCTTCAGCTTGTAAAACTGCATTTTTATGATATAAATTATTTTGGTGAGATTCTAAATCTCCATCTTTTCCCAATAGTTTAGCAAATGTATTTAATGGTACAGTAACTAATTTTTTTAAAGGTTCAGTATTTCTCAACCCTCCTTTATTATTCACAAGAAAAAGTACACAAAATTTACAGAATAACCCAGATTTAATTGATGAATATGCTAACCAAGGAAATTTTGTAAAGTGAGATTGATTTAAGAATCGTTTGCCTTCTTTGCCTTTTTTAACATGTGTTGAAAACGGATAAATAAAATCAAATTCAGGCAAATAATTTTTTTTAACTAAATGATATTTTGTATTTTGATTTATTGACATTGAGTTTGTATAATATCCAATATCGTCGATAAAAGTTGAAGGTTCTAAAATATTATTTTCTATAGTGCAATCAGTATTTTGTTCATTTTCAGATAGTTGAGAAGTAGATGAAATCGGAATATTTATATTTTCTATTTTATTAATTGGTTCTGATAAAATATGTTTTTTGTTAAAAAATGTAGAAATATTTACTTGTTTTCTTTTTGCAGTTGTATTTGTTTTAGTATGATCTCCGTGTGAATTGCTCATTGTGATGATTATCGGGAACGCGTCGTTAACGATCGAAAATCGGACAAAAATTAAACAGAAAATACAAAACGAATTTATTAAATTCAATCGAGCTTATACTCCGACCGTTGATGTTTACGCGTCGAGCATTGATGGAAAAAAGTAATCGTTATCTGCACTGCAGTCTGCACTTCTACAGACTGTCGTTTGAAATTCCGGCTATTTTTGTACCATTTTCTCGATTGCCCCCTACTGCCCCCTTAGCCACCCCCTTAAACCCGCCCTTGATAAATAGTCATGCCCTATACTGCTTACCAATATGAAAAAATTTGTATTTTATATTAACTTGTTATAATCTTATTTGATTCACTATAATATATTTTTACATTTTTGATAATACCATCATACTATTTTATATTTATTAAAAATATGGGAAAAATAGAACTTAAATCGTTGAAATAAAAATACTTTAATTCATATTTTATTTTTTTTATAAGTATATATCACTATTTTTAAGTTCAGAACCTAGGTATTAAATATATGTTTAGTATTCACTTGAAACGTGAAGGCTAAAACAAGAGGGTTGTTAATAGTTTATCATTTCTATTTTCAAGAAATGTGATTGTTTTCATAGATTATATATTTTTTAGACTAAATAGTCATTAACGAAAAATATAAGATAAACATTACCACGTGCTGTGCTATTTAATTATAGTGTAAATTAAGAAACGTTCAAGTAAGTACTGACTACTGGTAAGTACCTAGATAAAATAGTTTCAAGTTGATACTTAATATAAAATAATAACTAATAAAAACACGTTTATTTTTAATTCAGATTAAACTAATAATATACAATTTAATTTCATGTAATACAAAATACTAATTAGAAGCTGGTCAGACTGTCCAAGTGGCACCCCAGATAGATATAAATATAATAATAATAATAATAATAATAATAACATTATATTTTTTATACGAGAAAGCTACCGACCGGATATCACGCTAAACGCCACAATCCACTCGCGTAGTATGATCGTGTGACGTTGGAGCGCGGCCGTGCGTCCATAGGACACTGGACAATACGCAACGGCGGTAATTAGCGACAACATTCGACGACGGCCAAAAACGATAAGCCGATGATTAGAATTTAGAAATATTTTATTTTATTACAGAAGATATTCCTTATCGCTCTCTATCGGGAATAATTTTAGCGCAACGTATTATGTGTTGCAGTGAGCAAGCTATAGTATTTATAATCAATGGTAATAGTCGGTACGTGCGCGCATAAAATGCACGGCATACGTACCCGCGTTTTGTCCAAGCCCGGATTAAGACCTTCAGGGGCCCCCGTCACTGAAAACAATTCTTTTATATTATAAAAGTATTATTATTTATTTCAGAATCTTGAGATGAATCTATAAATTACATAGGCATGTTAATTTTGAATCTATAATTTCATTTAAAAACTTCACCTCCCTCCAAAACATTTATCTCCCAGTGAAGTAAGCCAAAGCATAAATTCATTTTCATTACATAAATCATCTGGTTATGACCTAATAACAGCTGAAATCGCTCGCCAACTTCCAAAAAAACTAATATTAACACATATACTTAACGCAATTATTCGTCTAGCATATTTTCCCATACAATGGAAATTTTCTATAGTAATTCTTATCCATAAACCGAACAAACCTCAAGACTTACCGACTTCATACAGGCCTATAAGTTTGCTACCTTTCTTCGCAAAATTGTGTGAAAAACTAGTTTTGAAACGTATACACCCTATCATAATGGATAAAAAAATAATCCCAGATTTTCAATTTGGTTTTAGAGAAAGACATTCTACCCTTCACCAATTACACCGTCTTGTAGATCTAATATCCTCAAGTCTAGAACAAAAACTATACTGCTCAACAGTAATGCTAGACATGTCTGAAGCTTTTGACAAAATCTGGTACCCAGGTCTTCTATTGAAATTACGTCATATCCTTCTACCTTTTTACTTTCTATTTTTCAAAATTTATCTTGAAAACCGTTCTTTTGCTACCAAAGTAGGTAATGAATTATCTCCTATTTTTCCTATTGGTTCAGGTGTACCTCAGGGAGCCATATCCTCTCCTCTTCTATTTAATATTTATACCTCTGACCAACCAACCTCACCCAATACTCACGTTGCAAACTACGCAGATGACAAAGTATTAATTGCCATAAACAAAGATCACACCATTGCCTCATCCCATCTGCAATCACACCTTAATGAAATGCGTTACTGGTTTCACAAATGGCGCGTAAAACTTAACGAGACCAAATCATGTCATATAACATACACACTCCGGAAAAAAACTCCTCCTCCAATTTTTTTCAACAACATTCCTATTCTTACTAACACAAACGTTAAGTATCTTGGTTTGATTCTTGACAAGCGTCTAACCTGGTCTCCCCTTATTCACTCTAAAAAGTTAGCTGTAAATTAACGTTGCAGAATACTAAACACACTCATTAATAAACAAGCGAAAACCACCCTACACAGTAAAATAACGATATTCAAAACTCTAATAAAACCTATGTGGTCATATGGAATAGAACTCTGGGGTGCCGCTAAAATTTCAAACATAAACAAAATCCAAACTGTTCAATCCAAAATCCTCCGTCGACTACTTAACGCTCCTCCTTACATATCCAACGAATCTATTCACAAAGACCTTAACATACCCACAGTAAAACAATCCGTTGTAGCCCGTTACAAAATCTTCCACAACCGCCTCCATAACCATCCAAACACCTTAATTAATAAACTATCCTCGCTCACACTTCCCGATAACCCGACCCGTCGCCTCAAAAGATCATGGTGTAGAGATCTAATTCAACAATAACAAAAAAACAATAAAACCATCAAAAAAGTAACTATACACTCAAACTCAGTAAATTTTAATATAATTTAAAACAATAATGTCAGTAGGAGTGCCTCCAATGGGGGGCTTCTTCTCATGTGAAGCAAGTCATATAAAAAAAAAAAAAAATGTAACACAAATTCTTATTGTATTTATATGTACAGATTGTATTTTTTCTAATAAAAAAAATTTAAAAACTTTCTACTTTTTCATAGAACTATAAACTTATATTGATTATGAAATGAAAAGTGCCCTTAAATTTAATTATTTGTTTAACTGAACAATTAACTACATAAAATTCAGATATTATTAAACTGTCGTTTCGTAATTAAATAGTATTAATAATGCATGATAGTGAAATGACGTATAGTAACAAAACCCTATAAAGACCACATCCGTGGCGACTAAGATTAAAATATTGAAAATACACAATATGTAACTTTTTTCATTTATGTGACATTAACATTGTTCGGGAACTAGGTAAACAAAATATAATAAATATTAGCAATAGATATTTGAGGATAGGCAGCTCATTGTGCAAAATTAAGATCATCAATACACTTTTCATAGAGTACTCAAAGATGTTTTTAAGGACTTAGGGTAGGCAACGTTGCGTACAAATTGACATCAGCAATAGATTTTTAGGAGCCCCTGGTTTTTCTTATCAAATATTGCTAGCGGAACGTACCAGGTACCAGGTATAATGTTTTATAAAGAAAAAGAACCGGATGGGCCTCGCTCTGCTGTACAGTTAGGGGTGGAGTGCACCTCGCTTATAGGATAGGTCATTATTATAATGGATTTGTTAAATTTGAATGCAATGATAGATATCATTGTATACGAATAACGATTCTGAACGGAGTTCATATGTTTGTCTAGGATATAATACATTGTTATTTATAAACATTGTAAAAAGTATATTTTATTTTGAAACGAAAAATATATTTTTAAATTAGGATGGGTTGGCAGTTGCATACAGCGATATAGTTTGTCAGTCTAGAACATTCTACATTATATTATATTTTACATGTAATTTTATGTCAATATTCGATGTTCAAACGCTTATAAAAAAAATTGTGCCTATGGATTTTAATAATTTTTGAATGACATTAAGAACTACTTCTGTGGAATCTTCGATTAAATTTTCAAGTATTTTATAGTAGCCAAATTTTTTTAATCACCGATTATAAAAATAAAATGTAAAAAAAATCGAATATTTTAAATGCCTATAAGTAGCTTAAAAATCAATATAATATTTTGAAAAAAATATTGCATAAAAGAAATACCAATCTTAACAGCTGGTAGAAATTTCAAAAATCTGCGACTTATACTTTTTGATTTATAACAAATATTTAAAATCGTTTGAGAATAAATCGCTATTTTATGCAATTTCGTAAATATTTAAATTTCAAAGAGTCATAAAATTTTTTCCTCTAAGTTCGGTAGAAATTTTTTTAAAGATTTTTGAAGAATAGCTTATAGATAACCTAGTATTAAAATTTTGAACCTTAAGTATGAACAGAAAAAATTTTATGAATTTTTATCTACAAAATAACTTGCAAATTATCGTGATTTTTACACATTTTATACAAATTTGAGCATTAAGGGCTTATAAAAAAAAATTTAGTTAACCGATCACCGATATTTTTTAGTTACAATAAGTTTAACTTATTATAAACCTAGTATAAAATTTTCAAGAGTTTTCGCTCAACCAATTAAATTTTATAGATGTTTAAAAACAAAAATTTTACAAAAATCGAAAATTTAATTGTCTATAAATAAGTCAAAATATGTCAAAATACTTTGAAATCTTTACCATGTATAGAGAACATCAATATAAAGATTTGGTGAAAATTTCAAGTTGTTGCGGTTTTTCATTTTTGAGTTAGAGAATTTTAAAAAAAACCGATATCTTTGTCAGTCTAGAATATTATACATTATATTATATTTTACATGTAATTTTATGTCAATATTCGCTGTTCAAACCCTTATAAAAAAAAATTGTGCCTATAGATTTTAATAATTTTTGAATGACTTTAAGAACTACTTCTGTGGAATCTTCTATTAAATTTTCAAGTATTTTATAGTAGCCAAATTTTTTTTATCACCGATTATAAAAAAAAAATGTAAAAAATCGAATATTTTAAATGCCTATAAGTGGCTTAAAAATCAATATAATATTTTGAAAAAAATATGACATAAAGGAAATACCAATCTTAACAGCTGGTAGAAATTTCAAAAATCTGCGACTTATACTTTTTGAATTATAACTAAAGACCGGATTTATATTCTCTTAAAATGCCCAAAATATGATGCTAATATTCTCTAAAAAACCTTCATATATTCTCATTATATTCTCTCAAAAATGTATAAAATATGCAAAAATATGCTAAAATATTCAATCAATATCATTATATGCTTTAATATGCATTTTTAAATTTTTTTTCAACATTATTTTAATAGTGAGGTATTAATTAGGTATTTAAAGTTGCGTATTATACCCAGTGTTGGGAATAGATAACTAATAATTTATCTAGATAAAGATAAAAATGACTATACTAATTCTTATCTAGATACAGATAAAGATAGTTATACTAAATTTCATCTAGATAAAGATAAAAATAATTACATTTTTATCTAGATAAATATGAGATAATTTCATGTTTGATTTTGAAAATATTCAGGATACTACAGCCTACAGATATTAGGTAAAAAATTCATAATTAAAAACATTATAAAATAAATATCATTTTTTAAACTCATTTCAAACATTTATAAACATAAAATATAAAATAAATTTTTTTTTAAATAAACTTCAGAAGAAGATTGTCATCTTGTCAGTTATTATCTGTGTCATAGGTATATGATGTACAGAAAAATGTAAAAATGAAAATATAGAAACATTTTAAATTTTCAAATTTTATTTTTATTCTATTTAAATAAATTATCTAGATTGGTACTGATAGATAACAAGATTTTTATCTAGATGAAGATAAAGATAACTGAGTATAAATTTATCTAGATAAGATAAAATATAAATAATTTTTATCTAGATAACTTATCTAGATACATTTATCTAGATATTTCCCAACACTGATTATACCTAATGGAATACCATTGCACTTTAGTAAGAGTGGAAAATAGGAATATAGTATAAATATAACAGAATAATAGTAAAAATCAGTAAGAAAACAGCTGCTAGCATTGTAGGTTAGCCACCATGTTTAGGGAACGGCATAGAAACTTAATATGATAAAGCACCATAACCACAGAATAGACTAAATTTAGTCTATTCTGTGCTATAACACTGATAATACCAAAGAACTACTGTGTGTATTATTTTTATCAAATTGATAAAAAAAAAGAAAATTATAAATGTTCAAAAAAAATTTTCTGGGTACCGAAATTAAAAATAAATAGATATTTATTCTCACAATTTACGAAATATTCCAAAATATGCTAAATGGGTTAAATATTCTCTAACCCATGAAATATTCTTAAATATGCAAAAAAAACTTTTTTCTTCGCATTCAGCATTGAACGAATCGTCCACATTTTGTACTCTCATAAGACTGCATAGACCCAGTAACGATATGTAAAAACATATAAATCCGGTCTTTGATTATAACAAATATTTAAAATCGTTTGAGAATAAATCGCTATTTTATGCAATTTCGTAAATATTTAAATTTCAAACAGTCATAAAATTTTTTCCTCTAAGTCCGGTAGAATTTTTTTTAAAGATTTTTAAAGAATAGCTTATTGATAACCTAGTGTTAAAATTTTGAACTTTAAGTATGAACAGAAAAAAATTTATGAATTATTATCTACAAAATAACTTGCAAATTTTCGCAATTTTTACATATTTCGTATAAATTGGAACTTTGAGCACTTATAAAAAAAAATTGTGACTTACGATTTTAGATTTTTTTTTATCAGTTAAGGAACAAATTATAAGAAACCTTGTATTAAATTTTCAAGATTTTCTGGCCGGCCAAAAAAATGTTTCGTTATTTTAAAAAAAAAAAATCCTCTTGAATATCAGAAGCTATTTGTATCCACATAGATTTTTTGTTCTTAAATTTTTTCATGGGTCCGACATAACTCATAAATGTTGAATATTTTTCCAACATAAATTTAGTGATTCCTTCAGTCCAATCACCATTGCCTTCTTTTATTTCTTTGCCTTAAAAATAATTTGGTGTTCTATTAAATGTTCAAAATTGATTATACTGCACTCCCTGTTAAATATATTAAGTAATCATGGTACTCTTACCATTCGCTGAGTTAGAAAAGTTGGTTTCCGACGTTTCTGTGTGATTTAGAACCTCCAAAATACTAAGTAGGAAATGTAAAAATGATTTATGAATTATATGTAGGTTGTTAAAACTCAGTCTTTGGTAAATTACTTTTTAAAACTATTTGGAATAAATAATTGGAACATTCATGCAAATTAGTATTCAGAATATATATTCAAATATTTTATAAAAATAGTATCCTGATTATAGGTATTTGTATATGTATATAGGTACATGTATTTGGAATACTTTCAAATATATTCAAAATACAGCATGAAATACTTTTGAGAAAAAGTATTTTAAAAGTATTCTAAATACTTTATTTGAAATATTGCCCAAGACTGTTGAAACTTAATCTCACAGCTTTAATTTTAATTATCTTATATACCTACAATTTTAAATTAATAAAATGCCTATTCTTCCTTATTTTGTCTGTAATTGGGGCCATTTCAATACTATCTCTCACAAATTGAATTTCTATCTTCTCTAGGTGCAATTGTTTAGGGGTTAGAGAATAAATTTATATAAGAGGCACAAACCTGCTATTTGTCAAATCGTTTTTAGGATATTTACATGTTCATTTGAATTATCCCAATCAATAGGCATTGCTTAAAATGTTAGGGGATGTAAACATTGGGCGGTTGAAAAATCATTTTAATAAGGTACTGATAGAGGGAAAAATGCAAGAAGATTGGAGAAAGAGTTTTATTGTACCAATATTTAAAAGAAAAGGAGACATACAAGAATGTGGGAACTATAGAGGAATAAAGCTCATGAGTCATAGTATGAAGCTCTGGGAAAAGATTATAGAGAAGAGGATAAGAAGTGAGACGTCGATATCAGAAAACCAGTTTGGTTTTATGCTAGGAAAATCGACAATGTAGCCATTATTTTGTATTAGGCAATTAGTAGAGAAGTACAGAGAAAAGAATAAAAAACTATGCATGGTGTTTATAGATTTAGAAAAGGTAAATGACAGGCTGCCAAGGGAAGTTTTAAGGTGGGCATTAATGAGAAAAAATGTAAGTAAATTTGATCCAGGATATGTATGAAGAGTCGAGTACTAGTGTCAAAAGTCGGTGTGGAGTATCAGAAGGTTTCAGTGTAGGAGTAGGTGTGCACCAGGGATCAGCTCTAAGCCCCTACCTGTTCTCAGTGCTAATGGATGAAGTTTCAAAGGAGATACAGGGTGAGATACCATGGTGTATGATGTTTGCGGATGATATAGTTCTGGTAGGAGAAAACCTAGAAGTTGTCAATAATAGGGTAAATGAGTGGAGGTTAGCCCTCGAAGAAAAGGGATTGAGAATTAGTAGAAATAAAACTGATTATATAGAGTATGATTTTGGACAAAGAGACCAAGATGTTGAAGGAATGAGGAGACAACTGACAATAGATGGTGATGTGATAGGTGAAGTTGAGAGCTTTAAATATTTAGGATCTTTTGTTCAAAAGGACGGGGGCTTTGACATGGATGTAAAACATAGAATTAAGTGCGGGTGGATGAAATGGAGAGAAGCATCGGGCGTGTTATGCGATAAGAGAATTCCAATGAGGCTGAAAGGTAAATTTTATAAAAGTGTAGTGAGACCAACTATGCTGTATGGTTCAGAGTGTTGGGTGGTTAACAGGAGAATAGAACAAAGTATGAGTGTCGCGGAAATGAGAATGCTTAGATGGTTGAGTGGAGCGACAAGAAAAGATAGAATAAGGGATGAATACGTGAGAGGTAGTGTTGGTGTAGCACCAATTGTGGACAAGATGAGAGAAAATAGGCTGAGATGGTTTGGGCATGTGATGAGGCGAGAGGAAACCAATGCAGTAAGAGTGGTTATGATGATGGACGTTGAAGGTAAAAGAGGAAGAGGAAGACCAAAAAAGAGATGGTTGGAGACTTTGGAGAATGACATGATGGCTGTCAGTGTGTGCAGAGGAGATGTGATTGACTGAGTGAAGTGGAGGTGTAGGACAAGGGTGGCCGACCCCAAATAGTTGGGAGGAAGGCGAGGCAAAAGAAGAAGAAGAAGAAGAAGATGCAAGAATAAAAAGGTTATCGGGAGCTCCTAAATTTTTCACTTTAACTTTTTCACCTCCATGTTGAGTCAATTCATGTTTTAGATTCTGAACGGAGTAATGGAATCTATTGGTTTTACAATGATGTGTGTTTGATGTCTGACGACACCTTTTTTGGCAGTAAAAATGCTTCGATTTGCTTAAGCAGCAACTTTTCTGAAAGGAAAGTAAATGTAGATGGTACTTTGGCTAGTCTAAAATCCAATTTTTCAATACTTTTTAAAAAAATCGAAAAAAACGATAAAAAAATTACCAAAAAACGGGAAATTTTACGCAAAATCACGTTGTTACAAATTACATTTTTTTAAAATGCTCTAACTCAAAAACCAAAAATTTCAACAACTTGAAATTTTCACCAAACTATTATATTGACGTTTTCTATACATGGTTAAGTTTTCAAAGTATTTTGACATATTTTGACTTATTTATAGACAATTTAAATTTTCGATTTTTGTAAAATTTTTGTTTTTAAACATCTATAAAATTTAATTGGCAGACCGAAAACTCTTGAAAATTTAATACAAGGTTTATAATAAGTTAAACTTATCGTAACTAAAAAATATCGGTGATCGGTACACTCAAATTTTTTTTATAAGCCCTTTATGCTCAAATTTGTATAAAATGTGTAAAATCACGATAATTTGCAAATTATTTTGTAGAGAATAATTCATAAATTTTTTTCTGTTCATACTTAAGGTTCAAAATTTTAACACTAGGTTATCTATTATTATTATTATTAAGCTACTCTTCAAGAATCTTTAAAAAAATTTCTACCGGACTTGGAGGAAAAAATTTTATGACTGTTTGAAATTTAAATATTTACGAAATTGCATAAAATAGAGATTTATTCTCAAACGATTTTAAATATTTGTTATAATTCAAAAAGTATAAGTCGCAGATTTTTTAAATTTATACCAGCTGTTAAGATATGTATTTCCTTTATGTCATATTTTTTTCAAAATATTATATTGATTTTTAAGCCACTTATAGGTATTCAAAATGTTTGATTTTTTTACATTTTTTTTTTATAATCGTTGATAAAAAAAAATTTTGCTCGTACAAAATATTTGAAAATTTAATAGAAGATTTCACAGAAGTAGTTCTTAATGTCATTCAAAAATTATTAAAATCCATAAGCACAATTTTTTTTTATAAGCGTTTGAACAGCGAATATTGACATAAAATTACATGTAAAATATAATATAATCATTGATAAGTATATATAATCAATGATATAATGTATAATATTCTAGACTGACAAATGATATCGGTTTTTTTAAAATGCTCTAACTCAAAAACGAAAAACCGCAACAACTTGAAATTTTCACCAAATCTTTATATTGACGTTCTCTATACATGGTTAAGTTTTCAAAATATTTTGACTTATTTATAGACAATTTAAATTTTCGATTTTTCTAAATTTTTCATTTCAAAATAAAATATACTTATTACAATATTTATAAATAACATTGTATTATATTCTAGACAAACATCTCTATCATCTCCGTTCAGAATCGTTTTTCGTATACAATGATATCTATCATTGATTCAAATTTAACAAATCCATTATAATGACCTATCCTATGAAGAGTCGCACTTCACCCCCAAGTGTACAGCAGAGCGAGGCCCATCCGGTTCTTTTTTTTTTTTATAATCATCGTCAAAAGTACTACCACATTTTAAACATACTAATTTAGTCCTCTTTCTTTTTTTGTTTGTGTTCATGTTCATATTTGGCTTTATTCTTTTAAATTCACAACTCACAAGTCACAACAGTAGTACAGAACTTATAAACAATAACAAATTACAAAAAGTTATAAAACAATTTTGAAATAACGAAATCGGGAATAATACGAATAATATGATAGGTATATAATTAATAATCATTAATCAATGTAAATAATAATTTCATTAAATTAGTTGATTTGTTGTTGTTTTATTGTTATCATTATTTGTTACGTGATATTGGTAATCCATACACAAGCTGTCGTTCAGTCGACCGTCTACTGACAGTACGATTAAAGATATTTATTGATAATCGTGGTCCACAGTCCATAAATCTTACAATATTACCTCTCACCCCAGTGCCCGACGCGCGTATGCCGATTGCCGACCACAGATATATGTACTAAATAGTTTAGTATAGTTTAGTTTAGTTTAGTATATATATCTGTGTTGCCGACCAAATTTGACCAAAAGTCAAAACATATAATAGTGTAATAAAATGATATGTAGATAGTAGATACGCCAAATACCCGAATACTAATTTATATTGTTATGCATTTTCATTTACATAATTATAGCACATGATAGTATGATATATTTAGTAATATTAGTATCTAATATTACGATAATCACATATTATCATACCCATACGGTCATATGGCAATTAATATTAATGAAATAAAATAATTAGAAAAAAAACTTATGTGTTTGCCGACTTGGGAATAAAATCGTTAAATTGCCGACTCAGAAATCTAATTACCGAGTTTGGGGGGGTGTCACACCCCCCTATTGCCGTAGTACTGAATCATCGTCTCCGTCTCCTTAAACCCTTATTAAGCAATAATAACATCACCTCCATTAAAACCAAACTCCTGAATTACAAAACACTTCTCAAACCCCTATGGACCTACTGACTCCAACTATGGGGCAACGCAAAAAATACCAACATACTTAAAATACAAACATTTCAAAACATCGCTCTCCGAAAAATAATAAATGCCCCATCCTACGTGTCAAATCACACCCTTCATACTGATACACAACTCAAATCAATTAACGACGAAGCCAAAACATTTTATAAAAGATTTCATTCCAAACTTAATAATCACCCAAACGAACTCATAAAAAACTTGGCCACTCCCACCATACCTGGCAATCCTTCGAGACGCCTGGGACCCAATTTTTGAAATGTTCGACTGTTTAGTCGCATGCGCATGAAGATAAAATGTAGCTATTTTTGAAATATGATATAGTTTATTCGCATAAAAACCGACTATTTGTCTACTGGTGTAATGGTGGTGACAAAATGTTTATCGCATGAAAATTTATAATCACTTGAAAAAATAGTAAACTATATATCAATCCTTATCAATTAATAACCATTATAATTTTATTAATTTTAAATTTATAAATTACAAATGTTCTTATTACAAAATTAAGTGTTTTAAGTCTTGTTTTTCATATAAAATTAAAAATATCTGATTTTGATATAATGACGAATTTTGTAGTCAACAATTTTATAGAAAATGCTGTATGTGTAAACGATAATAATTGTGTTAGAAATTATTTTCACAAACCTTTGTCCGACCCATTTACACAGTCCGAACAAATGTTTATGAAAAATTTTCGTTTAACGAAACACATTGCGCGTTGTCTTATTGATATATTAAGACCATTTTTAAAATCTCCAAGTCCGTTTATCATCAGTGCCGTGCTGATGTTTTGCGAGGCCCTGGGCATCATAAGAGTTTGAGGCCCCTGAACACATAATATATTGAAACTAAAATAAAAATGTTGAACTTTATTAATTGTTATTAGTAAAACAATACAATATCTTTTAGTTAAATACTTAAAATACAGAAAATTAGTGTGCTTGTGTGTCGATAGTAACTTAGAACAATCTAAATTCTAAGTCGTGGATAAAACGCTAAAACTGTTTTTTTTTTTATTTATTTCATAATGGACAGAATATCATTTAAAGCCTATCTTAAAACGAGAGGCCCTGGACAAGTGCCCCGTTTGCCCTGCCATCGACTGTTTATCATCCATCGATATAGACACTATGGTATGAACATTTAAAATAAAATTCAAATTTGTTATTTAATGATCTTAAATGATTTTTGTCTCATGCAAATTATATATTGTAGGTGCTAGTTGCTTTAAACTTTTTTGGTACAGGATCCTATGAAACACCGGTTGGCCACAGTCGATACACTTTATTGTCTCAAGCGTCAGTTTCTTGTTGCATTTAAGAGGTTGTAACAGCATTCAATAATCCTACTATATTTAATTCTTGGGTTAAATTCCCAAACAGTATCCGTGAGCTCACTGCAGTTCGTCAGGAGTAAGACATTTATTATTTAGTATTATTCTAAACTGAAATAACTTGTATGGAACAATTTATTGATTGCTCACTTTTCCCCTCTTTTTAGGTTTTATCGTAAAACTGGAACACTTTTAAAATCAAAACTGGAATATCTTAAATCTGTGCTTGCTAATTAATGTTTAATATACTTTATATAAAATTCAAATGTTATCTATGTTATCTTATCTATAATCGTGATTGCTAATTTGCTAGTTTGCTACGTATTTTATTATATTTATTACATTTTGAGGTTATAATAATGTATGCAAATTCGTTACCGCAGTGGTTCATGCGACAAATGTTATCCCATTCGATAAATGATAAAATTTTATCGATACTAGTTCAAAAATAGACTACAATTTAAACGTTCGATATAAATTAATCGCATTCGATAATTTTATCATTTTATCGCATACGATAAATATGTCGCATAATCTATAGCTCATGTCAAAAATTGGGCCCCTAAAGCGTCTAAATGGTGTCGTGATCTCTTAAGTTAAGAAAAATAAAAAAATCCATCGAAAGTGTCATCGATGGGTGGCTTCTTTCATCAAATGTTTTCCATGTCAAGCTATTGTAACTGTCATCAAATATGCTTATTGTGTCTAGTCTGATACAGATTGTGTATTGGGTGTTAAAAAAAAAAAAAAAATATTTTTCCTTATATCGATTAGTATCCGATTTTATTATTTTTTTATTTCCCTATTTTAAGGACATTTTTGTCATTGTTATGTCATATTTTGAGTAATTCGAAGCTTAGATAAATTTATTTAGAATTTTATAGTAAAATAGAGTTAAATATTAAAAAAAATGTATTTTTATTAATTTAAAACTAATATTTGTAATTTTTTTATGTCATTTTTTAAGGACATTTTTTGCCATTTTTATGTCATATTTGCATTTTTTTAGGTCATTTTTTATTGTTTATAAGGTCATCAACTTCTGAGCCTTAGACATCACATAAGTTTTTAAGAAGTAGCCATAAAATGCATATGTTCGGTCATAATATTATGACCGAACATATGTATTTTATACAATTATTACATCATTACAATTAATACAATTATTGAGTTGAATTGCTATCAGAGCCGGTGTAAGGGATGTGCAGGAAGCGCGGCCATACGGAGTCTCACGATTAATGCGACCACAAAGGACCTTGCGCTTTTTTAGTTATAGGAGTCATACTATACCGCAGAATAGTAATTATTTTTATTTCATGTACACCGGTAAGACCGCGTAAAGTCATTTTTTATCATCGAGTCGCTGAATGTGTTTGACTATACACATACCTATAAGTTAGTCGGATCCAAGTTATGCGCAAATTCTAACCCGTCACTACAGCAATTACTGACGTACACTTTTAAACCGAAAATAATATTATACAAATAATGATTATTAAAATAGTATAATCGTGACTTTTTAGTTGTTCAACTTTTAGGAGAGGGGCCTCTCAAATCGTAGTGCCGGTATTGATTGCTACAATGTCGTTTGTAAAATAATCGTCTAGATCATTCGGGTCTAAAAATGAGATTGCCTCTAACACTTGTTTGTGAATAAATTCACTAATTATATGATCAATTGACAAAGTACTTCAAACAAGTTTTCACATTTAATTAGTCCTTTGAATACGTAAATTTTTTATCAATAACAAAATTTACCATTTATTAGGACTATAAAAGAATATGTTATAAATAAAAATTGACATTTTTTTTTTTATTCTCCAACATTACCTTTTATTACATACAAGTATAGTCTGCAATAAAGAGAAAATATAATACATATATATGTATATATACAATAAACATAATTATATATACAATACAATCAACAAAATACATTTTAAATATATTATAAAATAATTAACATAACAAATATAACAAAACGACAATGGTAAAATATCAACAACTTACTGTAAAATTATCAAAATTTCAAAATTTCTAAAATTCTAAAATTTAGCAAATAATTTATAAAATATATTTATACATAGTGTACCCCAGCCAAAAAGTAATAACATTTAGTGTACAAAATAAAAAAAAGAACCGTAAAACAAATGGTATATTCTAGTATATTCTTAGTTTAAAGGGCACTTTTATTTTGAAATTTTTTTTTAGGTAATTTTAATAGAATTCTTGTTGAAAAAAAATCATATTGAAGTAAAAATTTAACAGTCGGATTATAATTAGTACTTTTAGTTAACTAATTTAGCAATTAAGTTAACTTATTAAAGTTCACTAATTTTGCAGTATAAGACTATATCAAATAAACTTTAGCACAAATTAACCATCTATTTTGTATAGTTAAAGAAATAATTTTGTTTTTATCTGAATTTATGAAACATTTACAAATTCTTAAAACAAAATTATTTTGTTGTTCACTAAAATTGTATAATTTATTAAGTATATAAATCAGTATTTACCTACACAAATAATTATAAATATGTATATATCGTTTTAGTAAAATATTTTTTCGATTAAAATCAGTTATTGTTTTTGTTCGCTTGGATTATTCCCAAATACTTTAAGTTCATTTCGCAATACTTTGCCTGATGGATTTCGCGGAATTACATCTAAGAATCTTATGCCACCAGCCAATCTTTTGTATGCTACTACATTATTTTCTACATGACTCATTATAGTTTTTTCATTGATGTCCAAACCGGGTTTCTTTACAATAAAAGCTCTAGGTATTTCTCCGGACAGCACATCTGGTATACCTACAACGGCCACATCAGCAACTTCCTTCAGTTGCATAATTAAATTTTCTAATTCAGTTGGAGATACCTAAAAATGAATATCACAACATTTTAAAATAAATTTATTTTATTCTTTATTTATAAATATAAATTTATATTTTATTAAATGTTTAATTGTTAAATGCCAACCATATTATTGATAACAATTAATATTTTGTCAATTGGGCATTTTCCAATTTATATCCTATTAATTTTAAACAAAAATATTTGTGATAATTACATAAATATATATATTCTATTAATATTATAATATTAGTACCAAAAGACACATAACAATTATTTTTATAAGACTCGATTTCGTTTTTTTTTTTAAAATGTTCAAGTAACCTTGTGGTGATGTATTAACAAAAGTTTGAGTAACATATGATTCTAACTTTATTAAGACACATCAGGAAGGGCATACGGGATTAAAAAATGGGCACGGGTTTAGGCGACAGAGACTAAACATAGCAACTATTATTTTATTTAACTTTTTAAAATTGTTTTACATTTGCGATCACTCAAATCGTAAAGCCCAGAGTAGACCCGAACACATTTAATTAACTTTTCCACGTCCATTATGTAACTTAATAATTAATTATTAAATAATTATAAATATAAATATAATTAATAAATAATTAATTAATAATTATAATATAATTTAATTTAATATTCATTTAAATTTAAATAAAATAAATGTACACTGGTTGTATGTACAACGCTGAAAATAAAATGATTTTATGTTAACAAATAATATGTTTTTGGCTACATCCGGTCCGCAAATTTCCTGTTCCTATACGATTTGATCGATAATATGGACGGAAATCCGTTCAAGAATAGTCGCAAAGAATATTTTTATCGCCCGTCCTTGGACAGTTGCACCGTTCCGTTATCGTTTCGGATAAATATGGAACACTTACATTTAAAAACGTAGAAAAAATATTTGTTACATGACCGGACGGGTTTCATACTGATTCCGTCCCGTCTTCGTTCCGTTGTAGTGTAAATAGACCTTAAAGAATGAAAAGTGCTGAAAAGAGTGCTTTAAACGGTGTTATTTTATCGAGAAAGCGTAGCTTGCCGCAATGTTGATACTCGAATTGTTTCCATGATGCACGCATGCGCTCGACGTCTAACGCAGCGCAGAACTACAGAACACTGTTCTTATCTATTTTCGAAGAGCATTTTTTTTTTTGTTTAGTGCCCGATGGATGGATGGATTTGTTGTTCCCCATATTTAATTCTTTATTTCTCGCACCGTTTTTTAAGTAATAACGTTTGAATCTTGTACACAGATTATTAGTATTTTCGTTTCGTCCGACCGCCATCGCTTGTGCTCGTGTTTTGCTCGATTTTGCTGTCTGAGCTGTTGACCGAAACCGGTGAACGCTGAACATAACACACACAGGTACGCCACTTAATGTTACGGCTAGTTACCGACGATGACAATGATCGAGAACGCGGAACTGGTCATGCAGATGCTGGAGATGTATCAGATGTACAAGCAACAGGTTCCCGTGGAGCTAGAAGAGTACCTAAGATACGTTGCTAAGACAGGTAACACGCTATTTCAATGGTCGCTGGTCAAGCCATTCATACGCGAAAAAATACTGAATGTTATCGCTGAGTTCGCTGACCAGTCTGCGCTTACTGACATACCTCCGTATCCGAACGTTGATCCATTCAACTACGAGGCCATGAAGACCATGTTGCTGGAACGTTTCGACACATTCAACGGGCCACCATTTACCATACAAAGGCTCTGTGAGCTATTGTCCTGTCCAAGAAAAGAGTATAACCGTGTGGACAAATTCATGCGTGCTGTTGAAAAGAACATATTGGTTGTTAGCACTTGCGAGTTAAGGTCAAAACATGAAGATATCATTGTCAATGGTGTTCCAGATCGTTGGGAAAATGGAAAAGAATCTGATATTACCATGGACTTAGTTGATAAAAGTAATGTCGTTTCAGATACTACTGTTCTAAATAGCAATGAAACAGTCGAAAGTCTTTTGAATGAGCTAGAATCAATGAAAACACCAGAAGCCAAACAAGATGAAATCAAGACAGAACTTAAAGAGCATATTGTTGCTGCACAAGTTCCAGATGAAGTTGAACAAAGTCTTCCAACTGAAGAATCCACACAAGATATTCCTCAAATATTAATCACTCAAGATACATCACCTCAGATAATAGATCCTATAGAAGAAGTAGAGCGAATTAGTACAGATGTTGTTGAAGTTATTCAGGAATCTATGGTTGACTTGCCGAAAGATCAAATCTCTGAAATTCGTGAAACTCAACCAGTTATAACAAAAAAACAACAAAATTCTGTTGAAGAACAGAAAGAAATAACCAATGATATAAATATTGAAGTCAATGAACCAAGTTCTAAAGAATCGATTATAAGGGGTAATAATTTGAATAATTCTGAATTAACATCAACTGATGCAGATCGAGTAGAAGGTTCAATTATTCATCAAACTCCAGATTCTGAAAGTGAAGTAGAATTAGATACAGTTGCTTCACAACCAGAAATTTTATCTGACAAATCAAAAAAAGGCATTGAAAATATGGATGTTCAAATTGAGGAAGTATCTAAATGTACTAAACCAGAAATAAATTGTGAAAATGTACAAAAAGGAAATACAGAACCAATTAGAGTTGATGAAATTGACAAACAGCAAGATGATGCATCTACTGTAGATGTTGATTTATCAGCTGTAGACACAATATCTTCTGAAATGGACGTAGAACTTGATAAAATTGAAAATGATCTTACTCCTCAAGAAGTAATATCAGTAAATGAAGAAACAAGGGCAATTGAACCTAAAACAATAATTGAAGAACCCCAAGAAAAGGATGAAAACAAATTGACTGAAAGTGAATAGTCTTAGTAAATATTACACCTAAGAAATATTATAAACTTTGACTGGTTAGGTTAATATTGAAATTGTATCTATTAGGTAGGTAGGTAAAGTTAAAAAATTAAAAATGTTTGTATGTACATGATAAAATATTTCATTTACTGCACAAAATTATATGCAAATATTGCTACTTTCATTTAATTTTTTTTTTCTTGAATAATTTGAATAAATAAAAATTTTGGAAATAATATAATTTTTATTTTTTTAGTTCTCAAAAACTTGGTAATTTTTAATGAAGTATTTTTTTTATACAAATTTGTGAAAACAATTAGTATATCTACCATGTTTTGTTAAACAACAATATTATATAGGTATTCAATACTGCGTACTACTACTACATATTTTTATTTTGGCATTTCACAATAGTGTTACAAATAAAGGTTATATTTGAGAAAGTATTCGTATAAACCTTGCTTATTTTTTACTTATTTTAAACTAAATAAAAACAAATTATATCTATCTGTATACATTCATTTCTATTTTAATGAATTTATAAAAGTGTTATCTATAAAATATTATACTTTATTTTTTAATTTGCGTATGAAATGATTGTTTATTAAATACAATTTAAATGTATGATCTATATTTTATTTTATATTCAAGTGTTAATATTAAATTAAATATTGGTCTTTTGTATATGGTATACTAAGAAAAATACTCAAATATTTCAATATCGGTCAATAAATGTCCATTTAAAATCCTATTAATTTAAATAATACTTATACATTATATTGTATCTATAAGTTGTTTAATAAAGTTAAGATATTATTATTTTTAAAAAAAAAAAATAATTAAAATAAACACTTTATTATTTCATTTAAATAGAATTGAAGTTTTTCTTTCAAAATAAGATTTTTTTTTTTGTATAAAAAGCCTCTTGGATCCACCCCTGTGTAGTACTTCTTAAAATAAATATACTGATAATTGCAGTATAAAGGTTTATTCTTAAATCCTACTAAGGAGTTATTTTCATAGAAGCAAAGAATTAACAAGAATAGGTCCATGTTTTACTGATAAAATTTGATTACATTATTTTTAAATATTCATAAAAAAAAATAATATCCATGTCCAATAGATAATGTGTAATTTAGGTACAAGGAGTGATCTAGAATTGTAGGTATTAATTATTAATTAAACTATTAACAAATAATTAATTCTTGGCTACCAATTGTTAGTTTAAGTAATTAAAATATTTAGATTTTATGTATATATATATATATATATTGACCTTTTCTCATGAAAATTAATTGGATATTTATTTAATTATATTTAATTATAATTTATTTTATATAACTCATAAAATTTATATTATTTGATATTAGTACTTTTACTTAATGTCTTGGTCCCTAGATTTTATCTGTTAGAACAATGAAATACTAATAAATATGGTTATGGTTTACTACTAAGTCAAATTAATTTTAAAGTCAATTATTAATTAATACCTACAAGTTGTAAACAACTCATCATAAATTATTACATTGGATTTAAAAAACTCAATAGCAAAAAGTTATTAAAGTTGATACTTGATAATAATAATGATTTGATAATAAATATATTTTTCATGATTTCTTAGGATTTGTTCAATAAATTTTAATTATCTTTTGTCTGCTTTATAAAAAACAATTAACATTTTCATAAGTAATTGGAATTTTTTAAGTTATAATAAGTATGACAAATGTTGGTTTGTAAGTATATAAAGCATAATAATTGACAATGTTCTTAAATCAAATTTTTTTTCAATTAGAAGTGTAAAATATACATTTTTCAAAATAAATTTCAAATTGTAAAATACTATTGTAAGCATTGTTATAAAAGCCAATTGGCACTAATTAATATAAAAAATAAATAAATATATTCAGAATTTTGGCCATTATTTTTTTAAAACTATTTTTATATTAATTATAAATTAATTTATTAAAATATTTTTAATATTTTTATATTTTTTTAACTTTCTTTAAATAATTCGTGAATAATTCTGACTTATAAAATAAACAGAAGTATATACAAAATAATACATTTTTTTAAAGGTAATTTAAATTTTTACTAAGTACAGAATATGGAATTTAAATATTCTTTTCTTTCAATATTTATTACCCTTAAAAATGTATTATATATTATATGTATTATATTATAACACACAAAAAGATATTTGAATATTGATATGAAACATTGTTAGTATCCAATAGCCACTAACTGGATATACTAACATATTTGTCTCTGAAAATTTTCGAGTTCGTCACGCCACTGTATATATGTATTCCTTAGTTACAGAATTACGTAATTACAGTTTATCGTATAAAACAGATGCATCCGTCAAAATTCCACAGTACAGTAAGTTTATTGTTAAGTGTTAGGTAATTATTTTTTAGAGTTTTGGTATGGTTGTTTTTAAAAATACTAGCAATTAGACGTATAAACTTAAGTCTTAAAACTCGTAATTATGCGAGTCAAAAATATAAAAGAGCAAGTCAAACTGACGAGCAATGCGAAGCGTGGAATGAAGTTGAACAGAATCGATGGAATCGAAATCAACAACATAGTATTATTTTACCTTGTGTCTTATGATTTTTGTTGTTTACTGCCTACTCTCAAATGTACACTACAATTTTATAAATTTTGGGGGCCCAATTTTTCCAAACCGGGGCCCCTTGGCTGTACTGAACACTTTTAGTCCCCCGCTAATTGCGGCACTGCTATTATTACTATTTAAACAAGATATCAAGCACCGCAATTACATTTTGGTTCTTTTTAAAGAAGTAAATATAGATCTACAATTGAATGATTGAATAATTATTATAAGTTTTATAAATAGGTACAATAATTGAATAATCAGTTATTACTTACTTGATTTCCTTTAACTTTTATCAATTCTTTTGTCCTATCAACGACGTAAAAGTACTCATCATCGTCATAATATACAACATCACCTGTGTGTAACCAACCATCTTCATCTACAGTTTCTTTACTTGCCTTTTCATTATTAAGATATCCTGTCATAATCTATATCCAAATGAATTAAAAAGTTATCATATACATTATTTAATATATAATGATATTATAAATAATTATTATTACTTGAGGTCCTTTGACCAATAATTCTCCAGATTTATTTGGACCTAAGTCATTACCATCAGTTAAGCTGACTACTCTGGCTTGAGTACTTCGTACAAGTTGTCCTGCACTACCTGTTTTATCCGCAGGCAAAGGATTCCTAGTGTATAAAGTCACTGGAGAAGACTCAGTCATTCCATAACCTAGGAATATTTAGTTTGAAATAATTAAGTATAAAAACACCATTTATGGGTATATAAAAAAAATCTATTGTGTTAACAAATTATCCAATATTTATTTTTGAATATGTATAATTATTACCATTTTTTATCTTCTTTATGTACATTCTTAATTCACAATATTATGGCTATCATATTTATTAACTAGGTATCATAATTTTTAAACAACAAAATGTATCTAACCTTGTCTAATATTAATGTCTCTTTGAGCTTTTTCTAAGAAATTGTCGATTAAAGCCTTTGATGCTGGCGCAGCACCGCAGGTGATTTCTTTGATTGAGCTTAAGTGTTCTTTTTTTACAGCTGGATGAGAGGCTAGGAATAACAATAACGAAGGCACCACAAACAGAAAAGTTGGCTAAATAATAATTACATATTTGAATGTAAAATATAGTTGGCAATGTAAATATTTTAATTATCATTATTTATGTTTAGTGAGTACCTTATATTTAAGTACACATTCTATGTATGATTCTGGAGTGAATTTTGGTATAGTTATCATATGAAGACCATGAGATAAGACTCCATTTAATATCCCGTTGAAACCGTAAATATGAAAGAATGGAAGAACACTTAATACCCTTTCTTGGTATGTTTCTGAAAATAAATTGATCGTTATATATAGGTTCAAATAAAAATATTAAAAATAGTCAAATTACCAGTTGTTGGCATATAACTGATAAGTTGTTCGTGATTACACTGTTCTAGATTTATAGCACAGTTTCGATGGGTTAACATGACACCTTTTGGGAGGCCCGTGGTACCACTTGAGTAAGGCAGTAAGGCAACTTCATGTGCAAATGACTGAGGTATTTTGCTTGGTTTTTGTTCCGAAACTACGGTTTTGAAATCATATACGCAAGCTTTTGCGTTCGCAACTTCTTCACCTCCAAATACGATAGTACCGACATAACCTTTCAGATTAGGAGATATTTCATGAATAACCGGGATTAATAAAGATATTGTCATACAAAGTTTTACTCCTGCGTTTTCGAATTGCCGCTTTACCTCCACTAAAAATAAAATAAAAAACGGTTCGGTTAGACAACTAAAGTCAATATAAAAATTATACAAATAATGTGATGTATCTTACTAGCAGTGTAAAGTGGATTAACAAATGTGACGACTAGTCCTGCCTCAAGGGCCCCATGGATTGCAAAAACGTATTCTGGCAAATTTGGCAACAGTAACCCGACAACGTCACCTTTTTTCAAACCCAATTTTGATATAAGTGTACTAGCGAATAATCTGCAAATCATGCGACCTTCGCCGTATGTGTATGATCTGCCACTACTGCCACACGTCTACAAATTAAAGTAGGTAATTGAATACTTATAATTAGTGTTATTATTAAAATTAAAACTTATAAGATTAAGATTTGTTGCTACATTAGTTATTCGAATCTGAAAGATGAAAAGTTGTTTAATTTCTTCAGATATAAGTTTAAACAAAACCTTCAGTTTTTAAATAAATAAACTATAAGAATATAAAAAGTATGAGATAATATTCGTATTTTATATTAATTACATTTTAAATTCGCACATTTTAATATGAGCTACTTGTTTTTGCAAGTAACAAAATATAAAACTAACAGCGAGACAAAAATAAAAAACAAAAAGTATATTTTAATTTTTAGATTCTCGAATAATTACATGATTTTTATTTTAAATAATACGTAAGACCATTTTAAAACTTATTAAAAACAAATAAAATAATGTAAATGAATAACTATCATACTTTTTTTCTACTTTAATTTTTATGTTAACTTTTCATAATGAATTAAAAATATAAAATAAATATTAATTGTTGGTAAGAAATAACCTATGATAGCTAGAAAAATAAATTAAATAAACAATTATTAATATTTGAAAAATCATAGATATTAAGTAGGTTGGTAATACGATATATATATATATATATATATATATATATATATATATATATATATATATATATATATATAGATAATAATTTTTTTACCGGTCTTTATTAATTAATAATACATTATTCATTAATATTTTTGGTAAGTATGTAAAACAAGTAATAAAATTAGTTCTATATTACATAGTGCCTTGGTATACAATGATTATTTTGTTTTGATCTTTCTGTGAATAATTTAATACATATTTATAATATTATAAATAATTGATAATATTAATATAGTATATTTTATTAATATGAATAAATAAACGTGTTACTAGTTGTGCCCTAGTTAGGAATAGGTTTTATATATATCTAATGTAATATAATAATTATTTAAATTGGCATATAGTAATGTTTCAACAACAAAACAATAGATACAAATTGGTATTCAAGAGCAACAAATAAACTTGGACTTTAGTCAGCTATGTCAAGTGAACTGTAAACTGTAATCAGGAAATGAAAAACAAAATATCTGCGTACTCCGCAATCAATTTTCGGTACCCGGTGTTAGTTATTGGGTAATACATAAATTAACTAATATAAATATTGAGATGCGTTCAATAGTCTATAATATACAGGTAGATAATACTTATCAAACGCAGATTACCGCAGATAACCATTGAATAATATACGTGGCAAGGTCGAGGTTTTCTAATATTATCAAACTGTGTTAATCATATAATCACTGTTTACAAGGCAGCTATTATAGGTATATGAGTTTATATTTTATTTAGTATATGAGTTTATTTTCATAATTTTCATTATAATAAATATTATTTTAAATTTCAAAACCCGGAAATCATAATTTGCGATAAATTATTAATTTTGGTGACCACTTATTAATTATTACATATTATCATTGTCTATAAATTATCGCTTTATAATTCTGTTACAATTAAAAATAATGCAATTTTCGACTCAAATACTAATCCTATTATCAAAAATAAACCCCCTTATAGGATAAAACTTAATTGGAACCTTGATCTTTCATAATTATCTAAAATTTAACTGATAAATGTTAGGAGGTGTTACTAATGGTTTATTTCCTCTAAAATTATTTTAATGTTCATCAACAAAATATAGTTTTAGTCCAATTTCAATGTAAATTATTAAACAATATATTGTAAACCTAATGTTGGCTAATAACCTTAGCAGTTGAAACCTGTAAACCTTTAAAAAAAAAAAAAACTATTAAAATTGTACAAATACAAATACTTGTAATAGTACTCAGTGTGCAGAAAGATTTTAATTTAAAATAAAAAAAAGAACCGGATGGGTCTCGCTCTGCTGTACACTTGGGGGTGAAGTGCGACTCTTCATAGGATAGGTCATTATAATGGATTTATTAAATTTGAATTCAATGATAGGTATCATTGTATACGAAAAACGATTCTGAACGGAGATGATATATTTGTCTAGAATATAATACAATGTTATTTATAAATATTGTAATAAGTATATTTTATTTTTGAACGAAAAATTTAGAAAAACCGAAAATTTAAATTGTCTATAAATAAGTCAAAATATGTCAAAATACTTTGAAAACTTAACCATGTATAGAGAACGTCAATATAAAGATTTTGTGAATATTTCAAGTTGTTGCAATTTTTGGTTTTTGAGTTAGAGCATTTTAAAAAAACCGATATCATTTGTCAGTCTAGAATATTATACATTATATTATATTTTACATGTAATTCTATGTCAATATACGTTGTTCAAACGCTTATAAAAAAAAATTTTGAATTATAACAAATATTTAAAATCGTTTGAGAATAAATTTCTATATTATGCAATTTCGTAAATATTTAAATTTCAAAGTCATAAAATTTTTTCCTCTTAGTCCGGTCGAAATTTTTTTTAAAGATTTTTGAAGAGTAGCTTATAGATAAACTAGTGTTAAAATTTTGAACCTTAAGTATGAACAGAATAAATTTTATGAATTTTTGTCTACAAAATAACTTGCAAATTTTCGCAATTTTTACATATTTCGTATAAATTGGAACTTTGAGCACTTATAAAAAAAAATTGTGACTTACGATTTTAGATTTTTTTTATCAGTTAAGGAACAACATATAAGAAACCTTGTATTAAATTTTCAAGATTTTCTGGCCGGCCAAAAAAATTTTATCGTTATTTTAAAAAAAAATACTTAAAAAAATTGAAAATTTCAATTGTCAATAAATAGCTCAAAAAAAGTCAAAATACGGTGTAAAGACAACGCTAATCTTAACATTTGGTGAAAATTTCAAGTATTTACATCGATTAGTTTTTGAGTTATAGCAAAATAAAAAATTTGATTTTGTCGAAAACTGGTTTTGCGTAAAAACTCCCGTTTTTCCCTTATTTTTTTAGGGTTTTTCCCGTCAAATTTAAAAAATATTGAAAATTTTTTACTTTTGACCCCCCAAAGTACCAACTAGATTCACTTTCCTTTCAGAAAAGTTGCTACATAAGGCAATCGAAGCATTTTTACTGCCCCAAATCGTGTCGACAGACACAAAAAAAAAAAAAAAAAAAAACACACATCATTGTAAAATCAATACATTCTTCACTCCGTTCAGAATCTACAATATGGTAGATTACATAATATTTATATAATCTTATAAAATAAACTATAATATGGGCATTTGAGGAGGGCAATTGATCCCATCGCCCCCTTTCCTTAAATACACTCCTAAGACTAATAGTATAATTTAGTATTCATTTTTAACACATTAAAAATTTACAATCATATAAGCATCAAATAATGTATAAGTTATATACACATGTACATGTATATAAGTTGTACTGTTTTCATGTAAATAAGTATGCGTACTGCTGGGATAAAAATCTAAAATTCATGAGTATTTAAGAAATAGTGATTAATAAATTGTACTATAAATATCTTATATTATAAGCTATAAATCAGTGTTTCTCAACCTTTTTTGTAGGACGACACACTAATTTAGATCTATGAAAATGGCGACACACCTGAAACGACTGATGGATTTTCGAAACGTTAAAAATTACAAACTATTGTATATTAACACATTTATATGTTGGAATTTTAAAAAATAAAATAAATAATTAATTAACTTTAAATTAACTTAATTTAAATTTAAACAGTTTAAATAAAATACTATAGATAAGTATCATAAATAACAATATTAGTTTTTAAAGAAATTATTGTGATACTTGTGATCGGCAAACTAAACATAGGTCTTCGAAATTGCTTTCTAATCTATGTTTTTTTTTTATTATTTCATCATAATACAGTAACTTTATCAAAAGCTACAATTTCAATTAATTATATTTTGGTGACACACACCACGGTAGTACGTGACACACTAGTGTGTCGCGATACATCGGTTGAGAACCACGGCTATAAACTATAATTATAATGGCAAGAAAATACGTGATTTATAAAATGTTTATAAGTAGCATCATGATAAATGTGCTTATCTGAAGGTTATTGTCTCTTAAAAAAAAATTTCTTTATGATTCAACTGTTTATGTGCATAATAAGTGTGATAACTAATCATTACAGTTAATTGGTTGTTTTTTATATTACCACCTAAGCCGGACTTCATACTTAACCACTAAATACTAGTTGATAAAACAATTGGATAATTCAACGAAGGAAAATCGAAATAAAAATATTAATGAACCCAAAGTTCAACACAAATTCATAACAATCATAGTTGTATTTTATATTTTAAAGTTATCGAAATGCATTTAAAACGTCAATTTAGGATAAAAGCTAATTTTACTGTGTCTTGTCTCTAAAGACGAGTTTAAGTGGACTTCAAACATTGTTGGTTTTAAGGCAAATAATTTTAATAATTTAAAAAAATATAGTTAAAACTTATAAACGTACCCAAAAATCATAACATATAAGTATAAATCTTGATTTTGTTCGAATAAATACTTATTAACTTGCATAAATGTAAAATTTACAATATTATGTACATTATATAGTTCGAAACTCAAATTGAAAATAATATTTACAATATGTTGATGTTTATAACAACGATCGTTTAGATTTTTTTAACACGTTTGATACTACAGAATATTTTGGGAACTTATAATTATAATATCATTGTTAAAAGCATTGAAATAAACACATATATAAAAGTTTTTTGTTAATGCAATAATAACAAACATGGTAGGTATTCATTAATACTTAACTTTACGTTAATAATTTGCAATATATGATAACTATTAAAATTATCCTTACTTACTGCTATACAGTATATTATTACTTCTGACTTTATCACGTTGTAACATAAATTAAGTATTCAATATTTGTTTTTAAACTACTTTTACTTATAAACAATGATGAAAACTGGGTTATCTCTATTTTTTATAATGTATTTAATGATGTAAAGACAAAATAATCAAATATTGTAAATGAGTTTAGTTATTAATACGTAAAATAAAAAAATATAATCGATGAAAGTTCTTTGCGATAATAAAATTGGAATGCATTTTGAAAAAATTAATACATTGTAATTTGGCAATAATTATCTTAATTAATATTTTTATTTAGTAAATACACCCAGTGATTTGCTCATAGTACAATGCGTAATTGATAATTACAATGGATTACCTTTAAGAAACATATTTTTGATTTTATTTATCACAAATAATTTGTATTAAGTATTGTATAAAATCAATCTGTAGTAACCAAATATTACGCCGTAACGAAACTTCAAATTGCGCCCAAATGTATTTTTAATTTAGAAATATCATGATTATAAGATATTATTTTCAACAATTGCTTTAATTGATATAAAAGTTAGTTGAAAGACGTTGAACATTTTATAAATAAAATATATGAAATATAAGATCGTTACATTTTTTAACATAAAATGGAAATTTTTCATTTTTGTGTTCTCCTAGAATTGCGTCTGGGGTATAAGCACGTCTTGCGTCCTTCACCACGGCCCTGTATATATTACTTGGTAATATTCATTGGTTATGTATTAAAATTGTAAATTTTTAACTTCTTAGATTCATCATATACGTAACACACGTATTTTTTTTATACGTAACACACGTATTTTTTTTCTATTGTTTTATATATTTTGTGTTATATTGTTAAGTTTAAAATGTTTTGAAAAATTTAAATTAAATGTCTTACAGTTCATTATGCTTTTAAAAGCATAAAATAAAATCTTATTATTTTAATTTTTAAATCACTAATTCTACCAGCACCACTTTACTTAATAATAAAATCATACCTCTCTAATCGCACATTTGTCGTCAGGCATGGTAACGCATTCTCTCCATATTTTAAGATCCAAGCAGGAGTTCCCCAAGGAAGTGATTTGTCTCCTGATCTTTATAACATATTCACCGCAGACATACCAAATGCTGATAATATTCTAATCGCCACATACGCATACGACACAGCAATATTAAGTGAACATAGTAACAACACTGAAGCATCTTCTAATCTCCAAACACATCTTATCAAAATAGATAAATGGGCATCAAATTGGAAAATCAAAATTAATGCTGAAAAGTCATTCCATGTTCCTTTCACCTTAAGAAAGGAAATCTCACCTGTCCTTTATTTTGGGGGTATAGAAATTCCAATTGAAACCCAAATTAAGTATTTGGGACTGATCATATACAAACGTCTCACCTGGGGCCCACATTTAAAATCAACAAGAAAAAAACTCAACAGCAGATTACACCTCCTCCGTCCTATTCTTAAATCAAATCTTTCCCTCAATAATAAACTAATTATCTATAAGTCAATGTTAAGACCCATTTGGGCCTATGGAATACAGATATGGGGTTGTGCCAAAGCATCCCAAATAAAAACAATTGAGACATTTCAATCAATTACCTTCCGTTTATTAACTTCCGCACCTTGGTACGTTTCCAACAACTCACTCCTAAATGATCTTAACATTGAATCCATAAACAATGTTGCATCCAACCACTATAAAAAATTCCACTTAAAACTAGCTACTCATGCCAACCCACTTATTGCCATTCAAGGTAGCGTAAACTTGCCTGAAAACCCTCCTCGTCGATTAAAAAGACGTTGGTGCAGGGATTTATTAATTACCTAACCTAAATGCCACCTGAGGGTACTGTCACTGGACAGCCTCCCTCCTCATATTAGTCATGTGATGGAAATACTATTCTATTTTCAGCCTATTTGCTTATTGTACATATGTTACAGATTGTAAATTTTTCTATTTTAATAAAAAAAAAAAAAAAAAAAAGAAAAAAAAATCACTAATGTCTTTGATTCCAGTTTATTACCAAAAATTCATCAGTATATCACATATAGTACCTTGTCACATTTATTTATTGGGTATATTATACTAATGCCTAGAATTTTTTATTTTTATTTGTAATTTTTAAATTATTTTTATTTGTGATATGTGTTGTATTAGTTTAAATATTAGTTTTAACGAATTTATTTGTTTGAAGTGATTAATGAATGCTTACATTTATTTGTGTTAAAATTATAACCCTGTCGGTAATTTGATATAATTATCTGTGAGGGTCATATAGGATTAAAAAAATATAGTCCAAAAACTTTATAATTAACTTGAATTAAAAGGAAAGAGAAAATTTTCTGGAAAAAACAATCTATATTTGATTCGTTCTTAATCTGCATTTATTGTACAATACAAAATATATAAAACAATAAAAATTAAATTATTAAATCAAGCTTAAATACCTGTATTTTTCTGTATTTATATTATAAATACAGAAAAATACAGGTATTTAAGCTTGATTTAATAATTTAATTTTTATTGTTTTATATATTTTGTATTGTACAATAAATGCAGATTAAGAACGAATCAAATATAGATTGTTTTTTCCAGAAAATTTTCTCTTTCCTTTTAATTCAAGTTAATTATAAAGTTTTTGGACTATATTTTTGAAACGTGTTAACTATAATTTCTGATAACACGTTTCAAATGGAAATAAACACTGCGAGTGGGCTACAAAAGTTTCAATAGGGACCATAGGTATGTTTACGGGAGGGGTTGAGTGGGCACTAACCCCTTCCGGCGGACTAGGCGACCAACAAAATCATGACCGGATATAAAAAGTCGTGCGGTCTGTACTCGGTATCGACAGTACCAGTAGAGTACAGTAGTATTACGTTTATGTTTTTATTTTAGTTTTAAATGTATTTGTATTGTTTCGACTCACCAATGTCAAAAAATATACTTTTTGGTCTTAATTTAAAAATATTACTATCATTAAGAGTTTTTAACATAAAGTATTAGTATATCTTAATGTTAAAAATAAAATAAATAAATAAAAACAAAGAACTCGTCTCACGATTTAAGAATATGTTAAGCTCCCTCGGTCATCAAAGTGCGAACAAGCCTATGCTGGGGACTATAGCCCCCATGGCCCCATGTATATTACGCCAATGATGATAACTATTTATATATAAATATTATTAATTTATAGTTAATAATGTCACATTTTTTAATAAAATTGTTAAAATGTTTTGATAAATCATATACATTACAATTTCCGCAATAATGTAGGTTAAAGCTAGTGTATACGTCTAACACTATACGGAATTTAACCTTGCACAACGATAAAATATAAAAAGAAAATATTTTAGTAGTTAATTGCAGTAACAAAAAATTACAAAAAGTTTAAAAAAGCCGTATAAATACTTAAACCATAGTCTAATTAACCAACTGTAATTGTAATAGATAAACTTACTATTACAACATTCAGCCCAAAATACCAATGAATGTTATAGTAATATGTATATTTATAAATTAACCAAAATACTAATCAATGTCATAGCTATTGATATGTTCGTGAATTATATTGTTATTATATTTATTATTTTTATTATTATTATTTATTAAACTCTACTTTACATTATTTATATGATAAAAATAACAATAATCGATATGGTAGATTGTACAAAATATTCTCGAATATTACGAAATATAATAAATACCTTTAACTATTTATTTCTATATCCGGTTGGGATCTTCTACATTACGCCCCTCCCCCATGTATAAATTAAAAAAATTGATCACATATTTGTGTGTACTTTACAAATAAACTATACAATATTTGGTATGACTACTTTTATATTAATGATAATATAATAGTAAATAATTAAATGTAACAATCAATAAAGGTGAAATATTATAGTAATAAATTTGTATAAAATATTAATAATAGTAAATAAAAAAAATACAGAATGAAGTTAATAATTAATGTTAATACTGACAACACTTTTCTTTGGACAGTTTTTTTTATGTTTGACTCAATATTTGATAGAGAACATTTTAAGCCAGATGCAACATCTAAACGATGTCTATGTTTGTTTTTTATAACTGTCATGCTGGAGAACCCAGATTCACATAAATAAGTAGGTAGATGAAAATTGTACAAGAACTTTTAAAGCTTCATTTGAAATTTCATGATAAATGGGTTGGTATTTTACCTAAGTCTTCCAAAGAGCTACTGTTAAGAGAACTTGTCAATTAATTTTTTTTTCTCTAGGTTTTAAAATAAAAATAATTTAATCAATAAAAATTGTATTTTGTAATAACTGTTTGCGCCTCCCCAGCAATGTGTACACGCCCCTCAGTTTGGGAACCAGTGCCTTATATGTTTGTTATATTAAATACCAAATGATTGCAATTTATTTTAGAAATTTATTTTCATTATTGCGACCATTTACAAATAATAATATTGTACATAATCATGCTGGTACAATAAGCCTACTGAATAAATTCTATTAGAAATACAGTTTACAATGAAAATAATTATTAATATTTGAATATTTATTTTATTTTTTAACAAACTGTTAATTGTTGCATTGTTTTTGTCATTTTTACCTTTATACTATATTTCATTATACTGAAAATATATGTCACTATTTGATTAGGTAACCGGTTTTAAAATTCGATAAAAATATCACTATTGGAGTGACGAAGAAAATAAGCATAAACAACACATAGGAATTATTCGAAATACTGTTACTGTTAATAATTAATAATATTATGTTCATAGAGAAAAAGTTACGAATTTTAACTCTCACGCAATGACACATAAGGATGGCTCTTATTTAAATTGTACCTGATACTTTTATTTTTTACTTTAAAAGTTACTCAATGATTAATTTTTAGTTGAATAACATTACAAATATTATGTTCAATTGGTACGCCTCCAACCATACTTGTTATTATTTACACTATATGTGGTCATAAATTGCAAACACAAGTGTAATTAACATGATAAGATTATAAAATAAAATCGCAATAATTCCCTATTAATTAAATTAAGATAAAAATTAACTATAAATTCATCCGGCTTTGTTAGTAAGGTACATATTTTTTTATTTTTTTCTAATGTAAATGGTATCTACAAAGCTAAATCTGCGTGATGTAAAATTCGAAAAGTCTCATTACATGTCCTATATGTATACATAGCGGGTTTGACGACTTACGATCATTGGCTTGTCCTCCCACTTTTCCACGTTCCTCCAGATGTAGTCGGGCAACGTGAGGTCCAAAGGTTTGACGGTCCCGAACGGAGAATCGAGGATTATGGATCCGGAGGCCCCAGCGGCATCGCTGTATATGCGTAACGCGGTGTATCGCGACGACTGCGTGGTCGCTCGGTGGCCTGTTGCTTTAGAACACTTGCACAGTGGTCCGCTGAACATGCGACGGACACCGCTCATCACTCTTAGTCGATCCATACCGCAATCGATGCGTAGGAGTTAATGCGTCTATCAAAACCGCAAAACTATATTGTACTGGTACACTAACTTTCCGTCTCCGTAATGGCTTTGGTGGTAGGACGGTGGTGTATAAAACGCGTTCGTGGCACCTTTGTGGTGTGGGGGCGGTTTGAAAGCAATTAACTAAAAAATTAAAAAGGCGCGAGAGTGGGCGAACGTTGAAAAGCGGACGAGCGGAAAGAATTGGGATAATATAGACACGCGTCGCTGCACCGACGGACGAACGGGAAACAACTGAAATCGTTAAATGTCTGGCAGCGACTGAGGAATAAAATATCGTGGGTCACACGTAAACATGCAACACGTTGTCGGCCACCGCCGCCGCGCATTTCATGATCGCCCGAATGGTAGGCGGCAAGTTCCGCGTACTCACATATTGCATTATACCATGTACCGCACACTCTCCATCATCCCCTTGTCCATCCGCACCATGCGGTGAATACGGGCGGTCGCGCATGCAGTGAACGTTTGCCTGTTTAACGCCGTCGAACGACTGTTAACAGTTGTTATTTACGCGTGATTACAATTCGAATATTACTAGGTCATTATCACAGGCACATGACCGTCGAATTTTTCGACGATGTTGAATAACAAACCTTATCGTTTATATTTCGGATAGGGTGTATACTGGAGCATTATCAACTACAAAAATTAAATAGTATAGGGAGATTGAAAAATAAACTTTAGAAAGTCTATAAATAAATTTCGTGTCCACACCAAGGAAACATTGTCACATACATTATCAGACACAAATTTTTAAGGATTTAGGACAATTCGCCGTGGCCATTTCGCCGAAGCCGTTTCGTCGTGGTCATTCGCCAGGAATTCATTTTGTCGTGGCCGTTTCGCCGTAGCCATTAAATAAGTTTGTCAAATTCATAATTTAAAAAAAATATAATAATAATAAATGGTTAAAAAATAATAATACATTTATAATATATTTCATCATAATAATAATATAGGTAATAAATAATCATGGTTAGTGAGATATTATATGTTATGTCTATTAAATATGAAATTTAGTCTCTATTGTTATATTGTTAAACTATTTTTAAAATGCATCTATTTAGATTGGCAAATAATATCAATAATAATATAACTTATAACCAGGGCTTGGGACTATATAATTATAAAGAATTCGTTCGATGAAATATTAAAATTCCGAAAGTGTGACACCGAATATAATGTAACGGTTGAGATTAGTGATCAGTTATAGATTGGTTGTGACATAATGAGAGTTTGCCCATTAGATCTACCTATTAAATTGAATTTCAATAAAACTTTGATTTTAAGAGCAGTTATTGTATACAGTGGTTCAACCAACACTAAAGTAATTGGACACTACTCCTTTATTTAATCTATATATTTTAAGATATTTTAATCACGCATTAAAAGTTGTTAATTTTTGTTTAAAAATATGTTATTAAATATATTCTGTTTATTATTAAGTTATACCATTTTCTAATTCAAATTAAATTTTACTTTTTTATAAATATTTAATTAGATTATTATTTGTTATAAAAATATTAAAATTTTATGACAATTTAAAATCATATTATTTTGATGTTATAAAAAAATAATTATGTGAAACATTGGTATCTATTTATCATACTGCTTTGTCCCAATACATATTATTTAATTTTAATAACTTTGGTTGGACAGAACTTTGAAAGTACACGCTTAAAAGCTTCGGTTGGTGGCTTTCAAATACTTAATAATTACTTACTAAATATTGAAAAAAAAAAGCTCTAAAATTCAATAATATTCTGGCTGCCGGAAAGTTGGCCGGAAGTTCAGTTTTAGGGATAATTGGTGTGGGTTGTTAAGTACAAATTCTGATTTTATGCTTACTAATTCTTACTAATGGCTTACTAATTATGTACCAAATTTTTGCTTTGGGGACAACTTTGCGCGGCCAACTTCACGGACACGTTGATATTGGTTTAAATGTTTCAAATAATAAACAAATTGCTGAAAATCGACAAATTGTTTTAACTATCTTCAAGGCTATTTTATTTTTGGCAAGACAAAATTTAGCTTTTCGGGGCCATCGAGAAGATAACTTTTCTAATAATAGAGGCAATTTTTAGAGCTTATTCATCTTCTTGGTGATTATAATCGTTTTACTCATTTATTGACTATAACTGAAAATTAAAAAAAAAAGTAGAATTACATATTTATCAAATGATACACAAAATAAAATGCTGTTAATTTTAAGTAACATTGTAAGGGAAAAAATAATTAATGATTTAAATCGAAGTGGATTATTTTCTATTATTATAGACAACACTACTGACCTTACTCATTTCGAACAAATCTAATGGATAATGGTGATGTACAAGAACGTTTATCATCAGTTGAAGTAGCTAAGGATGCAAATGGTAAAGGCTTGTTTGTTTCATTCTCTTGTATTTGTGAAAAACATAATATCAATTGGAAGAAATAATTATGTGCTCAAGCTTTTGATGGTGCTAGTTCAATGCAAGGAAAATATAGTGGTTTAAGAACTTATGTACAAAATTAAAATCCTAGAGTTGTATGGTGTTTTGCTCATATACTGAATTTGGTTGTGATTGATGTTTGCGAATCTAGTATTCATACAAAACAATTTTTTTCTACTGTCCAAACGTTTACTGTTTTTATGTCTGCCTGGAAAAGAAATGCAGAGTTCATTGATAATCAAACTAAGCTTTTTCCTAAAGGTAAAATTCTAAGATTGAAAAATTTATCAACAATTTGATGGTGTTCTCATGACCGTGCCATAAATGTAATATATCATAAATACCTTGCTGTTATTAAAACTTTAGAAAGTTTGTTAAAATCTGAAAATGCTGCAACTGTTTTACAAGCCAGAGGATTATATTAAAGTGTTTCATCTTTTGAGTTTATTGCTGTTATGATTTTTATGAGAAAACTATTTGCAGTCACGACACCATTATCAAGTTACCTTCAATCACCAAGTTTAGATTTTGTGGAAGCACTATGTTTGGTTGATAGTGTTCAGAATAAACTCAAAGTTCTAAGATCAGAAGAACAATTTTCATTACTTATTAATGAATCAAAATCATTTGCTAGTGATAATAATTTGGTTGAAACTGGTTTAAAAGAAATTTGTATTCGAAAAATAAAGAAAATGCCAGGAGAATTATGTCAAGATGAGTCTAATACAGATATTCAAACCAAATTCAAAATTAATTTTTTCTATTATTCATTAGATATAGTTTATGAAACATTAGAAAATAGATTTCGTTTGTCTCGAGGTCTTTTTAACTGACCTAAGTTTGTTATCACATGGTCAATTATTGTTTACGACAAATAATAATAAATATGCATTATCTAAAAATGAATTCAGCAAATTAGCAAAATGGTTACCTGAAATACATTTAAAAAATCGTCACACCGAATACATGGTTTTTGCTAAAAGTTATCAAGCATTGGAGAATGCAAGTTTCAATTCAAATATATTTGAATCACTCAATGTGGAAGAAACTGATGATGATGAAAATCATGTAGAAAATACATGTAAAACATCAAAAAGAGAACATAACTCTATTAAAGGATTTTCATCATCTATGCTACATCTGCTTAGTTCTTATGGATTATTGGCTTCTTTTCCAAACATGTATGTAGTGTACAAAGGGTTGTGTACAACACCAACATCATCGCTGAACGTACATTTTCTAAGGTATGCCAGTTAATTTTATTAATAGTTAATTATTAGTTATATAATTAAAGAAATATAAAAAATAAATAATATTAATATTTATGGTTAATACTAGAGCTCTCGAATTTGAACGTGAATCAAGTTTCACGTGATCACGTGTTTTTTGTTCACGTGAACTTAAATTTAAAAATCCGTGTATTTAATTCACGTGTAATTAATTAGTAAATCACGGATATTTATTTCACGTGTGCTTAAAACATAATATTTACTGAATTCATTAAATTTTAATAATATATTTAAAAATATACATTAATAATTTCCGTAAAAACTAAAAACTAAAAGAATTTATACCTACTATTCTAAAAATAAATGTTTCATAAACAATATTTTTGTAAAATGACGGGACGGGTAGATTTAAGTGGATTACACCTAGGCGATTCGAATGCTCGCGTTCGCGTTTTCAAAAACGCCGCGATTTAAAATGAATCAATGATATGAAAATCACGAATGATGAATAATAACATTGGAAATGCCTTGTTTAATTTTAAAACGTTCGCGCAATCAATCTCTCAAAATTAAACCAGCGCGTTTCAACGCGATCGAACGCGGCAAAACGCGCGCGTATTTTATCAGTGTGAATATAGCCATAACAATATGGCTGTTTAGTTTTCAGCGATCAAATCGCGACGATCGAAACGCGTTAGAATCGCGTTCGAATCGCCTAGTGTGTAATCCACCTAATGAATATAGTACGCAGTACGTACACGACAGCGATGTGGAAATTTCTACGAATCGTTAAAGCCTACGGTCTTACTAGTTTGTCATTTTTTAGGAATTAGGAAGCCATTGGAAGATATTTAATGTATTGAAAATAAAATTTTAAATGTAATAATAAACGCGTGATTTAATAACAAAATTCACGAACTCACGTGAAATTAAATTCACGGATTCACGTGTATTTAAATTCATATATTCACGTGAATTAATTTCACGTGATTGCGTACGTGAATTTTAATTTCGCGTGTATCCGTGAATTTAACTACACGTGAAATAGTGACCTCTAGTTAATACTCATAAATAATAACAAAATATTATTAAATATATAAAATTAATTTTATAAAAACTATTAAATATATTTAAACAATATAAATAAAATATTATGTGGTAGCTGTTCCACCAGTTATGTGTGCAGGTCTAACCAACACGAGTAATGTCAACGGTGTTGGGACATCACCATTGCGCCCCGGGTTAAATCTGAGTCTAGGTATGAGGGATAGATTTAAAGTGAGAATAGGCACGTGGAATGTTGGAACGTTGACAGGCAGAAGTAGAGAATTAGCAGAAGTATTGAAGAGAAGGAAAGTTAATATTTGTTGTGTACAGGAAACTAAATGGAAAGGAGAGAAAGCAAAAGAAATAGGAGAGGGCTATAAGGTAATATATTCAGGTAGGACTAGTACTAGGAATGGTGTTGGAGTAATATTGGATGATGAGATGAAAATTAAGGTAGTCGACGTAGGAAGGAAAAGTGATAAAATTATTACGGTAAAATTGGTATTCGAGGAGAAAGTATTAAACGTAGTAAGTGCGTATGCACCGCAAGTAGGATGTGAAGAAAGTGAAAAGGAAGAGTTTTAGCGAGAGATGGATGAGGTGATGCAAGGAATACCAGGAAATGAGGATGCTGTGATTGGTGGTGATATGAATGGTCACGTAGGTAGTGAGAGGGTAGGGTATGAAAGAGTGCATGGAGGGTATGGTTTTGGCGAGAGGAATGAGGCTGGAGAAAAAGTTTTGGATTTTGCAGAATCGTATGAGCTTGCAGTAATCAATATATATTTTAGGAAAAGAGAAGAGCATTATATAACATACAAGAGTGGAAGAAATAGGTCGCAGATTGATTATTTTATGTGGAGGAGAGACAATATAAAAAGAGTAAAGGATTGTAAAGTAATTCCTGGAGAGAGTGTAATAACACAACATAGGTTGATGATAATGGAAGTATGGTGTAGTGGAAAAAAGATGAACAAAAGAAGGAATACAGGGAAGGAGATCAGAATTAGGTGGTGGAAATTAATAGGAAACAAAGAGAAGGAGTTTATAAAGAAATTAAAAGAAAAAGCTGTGTGGAATGTTGAGGGAGATATAAATGAGGTTTGGAGAAGGATGGTCACTTGTGTTAAGAACATAGCAAAAGAGGTTGTTGGTGAAACCAAAAGTAGTTTACCAGAAGACAAGGAAACGTGGTGGTGGGATAAGGAGATTCAGAGAGTAGTAGCGAGTAAGAAAAAGCAATTTAAGGTATGGCAGAAAAGCAGGAAGAGAGAAGATTGGATAGAGTATAAAAAATTTATGTAAAATAGTGAAAAGTGCGGTAAGCAAAGCGAAGCTTAAGAGGTATGATGAGTTATATGAGCGGCTAGGAACACAGGAAAGAGAAAAAGAAATTTATAGACTGGCGAAGGTGAGAGAAAAGCGATCCAAGGATTTCCAAGATGTCTGGTGTATAAAAAATGAGGACAAGAGAGTTTTAACAAATGATGAGGATGTGAAAAAAAGACGGAAAGAATATTTTGAGAAATTACTGAACGAGGAATATGCAAAAGAAGCTTTAGAGAGTATGTCATAGAATGAAGGATTGATTGGTCTAGTGGGCGAGGAGGAAGTGAGAGATGCGGTGAAGGCGATGAAAAAGAAAAAAGCGGTAGGACCAGATGGAGTACCTGTAGAGGTGTGGAAAATGTTAGGAGATGTAAGCATTGGGTGGTTGAAAAATCTTTTTAATAAGGTACTGATAGAGGGAAAAATGCCAGAAGATTGGAGAAAGAGTTTTATTGTACCAATATTTAAAGGAAAAGGAGACATACAATAATGTGGGAACTATAGAGGAATAAAGCTCATGAGTCATAGTATGAAGATCTGGGAAAAGATTATAGAGAAGACGATATGAAGTGAGACGTCGATATCAGAAAACCAGTTTGGTTTTATGCCAGGAAAATCGACAATGGAGCCATTATTTTGTGTTAGGCAATTAGTAGAGAAGTACAGAGAAAAGAATAAAAAACTATGCATGGTGTTTATAGATTTAGAAAAGGCGTATGACAGGGTGCCAAGGGAAGTTTTAAGGTGGGCATTAATGAGAAAATATGTCCCAAAAATGTATGTTAATTTGATCCAGGATATGTATGAAGGGTCGAGTACTAGTGTCAAGAGTCGGTGTGGAGTATCAGAAGGTTTCAGTATAGGAGTAGGTGTGCACCAGGGGTCAGCTCTAAGCCCCTTCCTGTTCTCAGTGGTAATGTATGAGGTTTCAAAGGAGATACAGGGTGAGATACCATGGTGTATGATGTTTGCGGATGATATAGTTCTGATAGGAGAAAACCTAGAAGTTGTCAATAATAGTTTAAATGAGTGGAGGTTAGCCCTCGAAGAAAAGGGATTGAGAATTAGTAGAAATAAAACTGAGTATATTGAGTATGATTTTAGACAAAGAGACCAAGAAGTTGAAGGAATGAGGAGACAACTGACAATAGATGGTGATGTGATAGGTGAAGTTGAAAGCTTTAAATATTTAGGATCTTTTGTTCAAAAGGACGGGGGCTTTGACATTGATGTAAAACATAGGATTAAGTGCGGGTGGATGAAATGGAGAGAAGCATCGGGCGAGTTATGTGATAAGAGAATTCCAATTAGGCTGAAAGGTAAATTTTATAAAAGTGTAGTGAGACCAACTATGCTGTATGGTTCAGAGTGTTGGGCGGTTAACAGGAGAATAGAACAAAGTATGAGTGTCGCGGAAATGAGAATGCTTAGATGGTTGAGTGGAGTGACAAGAGAAGATAGAATAAAGAATGAATACGTGAGAGGTAGTGTTGGTGTAGCGCCAATTGTGGACAAGATGAGAGAAAATAGGCTGAGATGGTTTGGGCATGTGATGAGGCGAGAGGAAACGAATGCAGTAAGAGTGGTTATGAAGATGGACGTTGAAGGGAAAAGAGGAAGAGAAAGACCAAAAAAGAGATGATTGGAGACTTTGGAGAATGACATGAGGGCTGTCGGTGTGAGCAGAGGAGATGTGATTGACCGAGTAAAGTGGAGGTGTAGGACAAGGGTGGCCGACCCCAAATAGTTGGGAGGAAGTAGAAGAAGAAGAAGAAGAAGAAGAAGAAATAAAATATTGGTCTTGCCTTGAGTATTATAATTAAAGAGTACAAATAGTCATGACCGTTTTCAAATATAAATTCATTGTCAGGTGTAAAGATCGCACTTTACATACGACAATTATTTTTAATCAAAACTGGTCGTAACACCATTTTCCACTCTTTCAATATACTACTCAAGAAAAGGCCTTAATTTTATTTTATTTTTATTAAAAATAATTTTATATATTTAATAATATTTTGTTATTAATTAAAGAAAGTATAAATAGAAATAAATTAAATTTATTAATACTGATTTTATTCTTTTCACTTGAAAATAATAAAAAATCGATTAAGAACTACTACTCAACAAGATCGTTTGGAATCGTTAATATTATTATCTTCAGAAAAAAATATTCACATTGATTTAGAGAAAGCAAATGATTTACTAGCAAGGTCTTCAGATATTTTCTCAAAACAGTTGTTACCATCTTAATCTTTGTATCAAAAATTTTGTAGGTATTTAATATTGTTTTCCAAATAAAACTGCTCTTTGCTTTTTTAGTTTTGTAATTTTTATTTAACTAACTTGCATTGCCATATTTGGTATCTCTAAAATTGTATAAAACTTGAAAACTGGTTTCAAGGGGGGGGGGTCTAAGATTATGTATTTGCCCGTAGTTAATATATTACTCACCACGCCACTGTCAGTTATACTCATACATGGTCAGTCATGAATGTCAGTCACGTTGATTGTCATTCAAAACTAATCGTAAGTGGGGGCTTGTACGGGCTGCATCAGGGCACGTACAGAGGTTTGTAACATGTATACAGTATATCCTATAAGAACACCACTGGACTTTTTATAATTGGAGACCATGAGGAAGTATTTAACGCTAATAAAGTGCCATTGCTGGACGCAAAATGTCTAAATGTGCCACAAGTTAAATAAGGGAGTTACCCGTTTCCACCAAAAACGAAAAAGGTACGATTCATATTCCCGCCAAAAATGTTTGGAAACCATTGGTTTTAATTTTTAAGCAATATTGAATATATGTTGTGGTATGTATAAAAGACATTTGTAATATATACACCGATAATCTTCGATAATTTTTGATAACTGTCGATAACGGAAGGAAACATCCACTGTATCATAGTTTATTTATAATTCGCACACAATAATTATCTGATAAATGTTAAATTCTTATATTTCGAGTATCTGTTTAAAAATTTATAAGACACACCCATCATTTTTAACATATTTACAAATACTTAAAGATACAATACAGATAGATACTTATATCAAAATTAACAATATTAATATTAAAAAAATTCCAAAAAACAAAAAACTATTAAACCATTTAAAAAAACAGAAGACGCAATTATATAAAAAAAAAATTTCAATGAAATTAGTAGGTACACTTTTGTCAAAACTCTTTATTTTAATTGTAAGATTTTTTAAAACCTGACTCACACTTACGAATGTAATTTTTTTAAAATGACATATATTTGTATTATAATTTATTTTTTTTGTGACATTTTTAAATATTTAAAAATTACGATATGGTTTTTTTCATAACTCTATCGAGACAAAATTTGACCTATACTTGTTGTATATTTTGAAATAGTTAAATAGAATGGACATATTATAAAATGTAATTATATAATATTTTAAAAACTCTAATATAATTGTGCTTATTTTTGACTAATATATTATTATTATCTACTTGTATTCAAATGTATAATGATAAGAATATCCCCCCAGGGGGGTACTTCAATCAGTACTACGGGCTTAGCAAACCCGGAGTAATGAAATTCGGAACATGGAATATACGAACTCTTTATAAAGCTGGAGCACTGCATAATATAATCCAGATAACTAGTAATTACAGAACAGAGATAACTGCTCTACAAGAAATAAGATGTCCAGGAAATGGCATTTTAAAATCAGGGAATTCTTAACGCTAGCTCAGGTTAATTTAATAAAATAATAAAACTTAATTAATATTATTTAGCTTTTATTCACTATCGAGCGGCTACGACGCGTACTTACATAGGAACGGTTTTATTGCGACTGAACAATGGCCGATCGCTTGTCACCGACGACCGCTATTATATCAAAAGTATCTTATCTAACATTTATCAATTATATAAAATATCTCGCGTATTCGCGTACGCAACAGCCATAGTCGATATTTCAATATTATTGGATAGATTTTTGCCTATGTTAATAAAAAATTCGTTGAATGTATCTGATACCAATTGAGGATTTTCACAGGTGTTTATAGTTCTATAATTTATCTTAATTTTTTTAATGTCATCATTTTTTGTGTTTTTCCTATCTGTGATCTCACTTATCACCTTCCAAGTATGTTTTGGACTAGAAGATACTTTATTAAATTAAATTTTTAAATAATTAGTTTTTGCAGCTCTTAAAATTGTTGTGAATTTATTTTTGTAGTTTTTATAATAAGAAGTAAGCTTTATATTATTTGGATGTTTACTAAATTTTAGAGATAGTTCCTGTTTGCGACGTACAGAACACAATAAACCTGCTGTCATCCACTCTTTTAGTCGTTTATTTTTAGAATTTATTTTTATAACAGTCGTAGATAGTTCTAAAAATTGTATTACTGTCTTTAGGAAAATATTTACACATTCATGATAGATATCTTTGTATACGAATAACGATTCTGAACGGAGTTCATATGTTTGTCTAGGATATAATACATTATTATTTATAAACATTGTAAAAAGTATATTTTATTTTGAAACGTTAATATATTTTTCAATTAGGATGGGTTGGCAGTTGCATACAGCGATATAGTTTGTCAGTCTAGAACATTCTACATTATATTATATTTTACATGTAATTTTATGTCAATATTCGCTGTTCAAACGCTTATAAAAAAAAATTCTGCCTATGGATTTTAATAAAGGAAATACCAATCTTAACAGCTGGTAGAAATTTCAAAAATCTGCGACTTATACTTTTTGAAATTTTTTTAAAGATTTTTGAAGAGTAGCTTATAGATAACCTAGTGTTAAAATTTTGAACTTTAAGTATGAACAGAAAAAAATTTATGAATTATTATCTACAAAATAACTTGCAAATTATCGTGATTTTTACATATTTCGTATAAATTGGAACTTTGAACACTTATAAAAAAAAATTGTGACTTACGATTTTAGATTTTTTTTTATCAGTTAAGGAACAACTTATAAGAAATCTTGTATTAAATTTTCAAGATTTTCTGGGCAGCCAAAAAAATTTTATCGTTATTTAAAAAAAAAATACTTAAAAAAATTGAAAATTTCAATTGTCTATAAATAGCTTAATAAAAGTCAAAATACTTTGAAAATTTAATGGTGTATAGAGAACGCTAATCTAAACATTTGGTGATAATTTCAAGTATTTACATCGATTAGTTTTTGAGTTATAGCAAAATAAAAAATTTGATTATGTCGAAAACTGGTTTTGCGTAAAAACTCCCGTTTTTCCCAAATTTTTTTATGGTTTTTCCCGTCGCATTTAAAAAATATTGGAAATTTTTTACTTTTGACCCCCCAAAGTACCAAATAGATTCACTTTTCTTTCAGAAAAGTTGCTACATAAGGCAATCGAAGCATTTTTACTGCCCCAAATCGTGTCGACAGACAAAAAAAAAAAAAAAAAAAAAAAAAAAAACACACATCATTGTAAAATCAATACATTCTTCACTCCGTTCAGAATCTAAAAGAAATTGGATTCGACGAATTATCAGTTTTCAGTTTTCTTAAAAGCATACTACAGTCCTGAAAGCTATTTATAAGTGATTCAAGCATTCCAGCGCAAGCAAACCAACCACAAGCACAACTGCTGATTTCTGAAATAATTAATAAGTATTTTTAATATAACCTACATTTTCAACCATGTCTGTAGTGTTTATCTCCAACTCAACTGGTTTTGTTTTAACCTAATTTGTATTAGGTACATATTAGGTGTATATATTCAACTACTAACTACTATAGTATAATAAACTAATGCATGTAAAATGAAGTAATACAATTTTTTACTTTTGCCCCTCAAAGTACCAAATAGATTCACTTTTCTTTCAGAAAAGTTGCTACATAAGGCAATTGAAGCATTTTTACTGCCCCAAATCGTGTCGACAGACACAAAAAAAAAAAAAAAAAAAACACACACATCATTGTAAAATCAATACATTCTTCACTCCGTTCAGAATCTAAAAGAAATTGGATTCGACGAATTATCAGTTTTCAGTTTTCTTAAAAGCATACTACAGTCCTGAAAGCTATTTATAAGTGATTCAAGCATTCCAGCGCAAGCAAACCAACCACAAGCACAACTGCTGATTTCTGAAATAATTAATAAGTATTTTTAATATAACCTACATTTTCAACCATGTCTGTAGTGTTTATCTCCAACTCAACTGGTTTTGTTTTAACCTAATTTGTATTAGGTACATATTAGGTGTATATATTCAACTACTAACTACTATAGTATAATAAACTAATGCATGTAAAATGAAGTAATACAATTTTTTACTTTTGCCCCTCAAAGTACCAAATAGATTCACTTTTCTTTCAGAAAAGTTGCTACATAAGGCAATTGAAGCATTTTTACTGCCCCAAATCGTGTCGACAGACACAAAAAAAAAAAAAAAAAAAACACACACATCATTGTAAAATCAATACATTCTTCACTCCGTTCAGAATCTAAAAAAAAGATCTATACATAGTTTATCTTTTACATATATCATAACACCATCATTTTGATTTCTCTTAATTTTTGAAAAATATAAATGATAACCTGGTATTGAGAAATTACATTATTTAACATCATGCCATGTTTCTGTTAAAACAATTATGTCTAAAATTCTATTACTGACATCATTTTGCAAAAATAACAATAGTTCATCAAAATTATTTCTTATACTTCTAATATTACAATGGAATATATTAAAAAACTTTTTATGAAGTATTTTGTATTTATTCATAAATTCTGGTAAATATTATATGATACTATGAGATATCAAATTAAATTTCGATAATTCTACATCCGCTATCATACTAGATGGCAACAAGGCCGCCCGCAGAGGGGCCAGGTGGGGCCACGGCCCCCCACTCTTTAGGATAATTTTTTAAAATGTCGATGTTTTCTTATACTTACTCCCCAATTTAATATAATCATGTGGAGTAGAACATTATACGTTATACATTTTTTTATAAATATTTGATCAATATTTTTTTCATTTTTTATTATATACATTAAAAACAAAATAATATTATACCTTAATTTATTGCAATTTTACATTTTTTTTTTTACGATTTAATAAAAAACAGAATTTGTGATAAGTGTATTGTTTTTTCGCTCCCCCCCTCCGAGAAAAATGTTTCCGGGTGGCCTTGGATGGAAAATTTAAATGGATACTAATTTACCAAAACTATGCGAGACAAAATTTGTAATTCTAAGACAATTACAAACTGAAGTTGCTATTGAGTTACTATCCATATTTTTGACATTTAGAGGTCCAAAAATTTTACAAAGTGACAATGGTCGCAATTTTGTTTGAAATTAATCAATGCGTTGTATTCGGAGTACTAAAAGTACCTACAGATACTCCAAACATAATTTGTGTCATAATGGAACAAAAAAAAAGTTGCATAAACTTGGAACATAATATGAGTTACTAAAGAATGGTTCAGTAGTATATGTTTTAAAAAATCAACAACTCAATTTCTCACTATTGATCAAGTTGATAAAAATGTTAAATTTTCTTTTTCGGTGCGAAAAATGATTAAAAAAATATCAGGAGGGCGAGGATTTATGTCTTGTTCGTGTAAGAAAAAAACTTCTTGCCAATAAATCAATAAATTATTTTGTTAAAATATAATTATTTATATAATAAAATATAATATACGTATTGGTTTACGATAGTTTATGAAAAATAAAATAAAAAAATATAGAAAAGTAGTTATATTACTATAATATAATTATTTATTGCTAAATAATATCAAAATGTTTTTTTATAACCATAACACTAATTATACAATATTAAGTATAGGTATAGTACATAGGTATTGTTCATTTCGTGAAATAAAAGTCCGTTTCATGAAATGGATAACCATTTAATGTATTTTCTTCAAAATTCACAATCTGGATGAATTTCATTATCTGGATATCCAGTTCATTAAATGAATGATTTCACTATGTGGATGCGACATATGCATTAGAGAATACCTACATTCTCATATCTTATATAAGTTTCATTAGTGATTTTCGCTTAACAGAAAAAATATATTCGATGTGTATGAAAAATAATGAATGATAAAGAGAAAATAAATTGGACGATCTTTTAAAATATAATTTCATGTTCATTTAATTAGGAAGTAGTTGTGTTATTTCAACGTAACATTGATTGTTTTCATTCTAATGTAATTCAAAAAATATTATTAGAAATTCAACAAGAACATGACCTAGAAAGCTATTCAAAATTATTCTTGATGAAATAATTTTGATAAACATACAAAACTTAATTAAATTAACCACTTAGTATAACAAGTACATCTCTCTAAAATAATAAGACTAGAAATTACAGCGATACGTGATTGAATGTTACCATAGTTACATCGTAAACGTTTGTCATTACTATCATAAGAGTATACGCTTTGGCGAGGTGAGTCAGTCACTGCCAAACTGCCAAGATGCAATAGGTCGTATTTGCAAATCGTATAAACTCATTCATTTCCTCGATATTGTTTGTGCAATTATTTTTTATAATTAGTATACACTAGTTCAATGTAAGACATAATAATGTGATCAAATTTAAACTGTAATAGCAATAATTAAAAATAACGAATATTTAGTTCCTCATTAACATATAAAATTATGTGAAGTTTTTTTGTTAAAATAAATTATAGTCTTAATATTTTTTTCAGGAAATATATTTTAATTTTTAAAGAAATAAATATTATTTTAATATACTGATGATTAATAAATCTTATTATTTATTACAATTCTTTATGAATCTATGAAATTTAACTTTATTTAAATTATATGAAACGTATTATTATAATTGGTATTGCTATAAAATATTAATTTATACTTATAGTATAAACGATATACAAATACTTACGTATAGCTATATTTTGTCAGACATCAATGTATGACATCAGTTCATCATCTTGTAAAATAAATTATTTTCGAAATCTTGTTTCCTCTTAGCATTTTTAATAGCTATAAAAAAATTTTGTCATTGTTGTGTGTTTTATTGTTTACACATAACATTTAATTACAGACTTTCAAAGGAAAGTTCTCACTGTTGCCATTTTTTAATTTCTGTGTGTAAAAAAAGTTTGAAAAAATTAATAGCCATCATTAAATTTATATAATCCTTTCTTTTTTTTTTTGATACATAAAATTATTGCACTTTTTAGTAAATATTTATTTTAAGGAACTTTTTTTTTGTTGATCAATTATGTGCATGTACAATTCATGTGTTAATACAAATGAAAGCCTCTAGTTTTGATCAGTTTTTATTTATATTTTACATTTTTTTTTAACAGTCCAATCAATATTTTAAGTTTAAAATTAACCATGAGTTATAGAAATTTAAATTGTTTGACATTTTTGAGCTCAAGTATTTAGTATTTGATATGATGAGTAAATTTGATGTTTAAAAGGTTGATTCAACCATTACAATTCATTATAAGATATGTAAAATACAATAGATGTTCAAAACTAGTGATTGGCCTAAAAAAAGTGTAGCTTTTTAATTATATTGTATATACACTTAATTAATTTATAGAAAATAAGTGACTAAAACACACAAATTTGTATTACAAAATAAATTTACAAATCAAAAAAATAGAATTTTTATTGCATGTAACTTTTTTATTGAACTATAGCGGTACTACTGGGATGTATATAGGCTATATACATCCCAGTAGTACCACTATATAATATTGGATGTAGTGTATGTAAACAAATTATAAAAAAGTATCTTTCATAGTTTTTAAAAGTAGATATGTATTTTTAGAAATATATAGTGGGGGCGACGACATACGTAAGACTATATAAACAATCGTAATACGACCCCTATGAGCGTTTTAAAAAGTAGTACATTAATACAAATAATTTAAATAGAAAGAGAACTAAGCATATGAAAACTGATATTTTTAGAGGCATATTCTGTAAAAATGGTCACATGGTTTTAGCTTGTATGTATGTATATGTATTATTGGTATAAATTGATAATTATATTATCATACAAGTATTTTTATACAAACATTATATTAAATTATATAAATTAATGTTGTCTTTCTTTGTACCATCGTAATTTCTGACTTTTGAACCTTTTTTTCTTTTGGGGAGGTCAAGACCTAGAAAATACACCACTGATAACACAGCTACAAAATAATAATTCTGATCATTTTTTGTAATCAATATTATTAGAGTATATTTTAAGAAATGTTCACTGTGTAGCACTTCAACAAAATTGTTTACCAGAGGAACATAAAGGGAAAATTAACTCCTCTCATGACGATCGTTATGATAATTTATTGATCAAATAATTGCACGATCTCTCACCATTGGGTAACATTCAGTTATCACTGGGGGAGGGGGGCACAAATGCCATGTACTTTTTATGTTAAAATATGCTCTGAATATGGTGATTGGTAATTAAAATTATTGAAATAACAACAATAAACATTCCTGCATAGTACATATACCATATACCATGTGTTCAATTTTAAAGCTAACAGGAAATATTTCGAACGCATGACCTTAACTTTGATTCATGGTTTTCTACAGAATACAGAACATATTAATACATATATTTTTGATAAATTATAACTTTTAACTTTTTTTATCTGCGCATGCATTAAAATAAATTGTTACAATTATACCTATAAATATGTGATTAAGATAAAGCGTTAAGAAATTCGATATTACGAATTAACTAATTTAAAACTTACGACTGTTTTAAAAATGTCAATTTTGAAAATATCAAATACCTCTTAAGATCAAGGTTACTCATAAAAAATCAAGCAATCCAAATATAATGTCAAAAATAGTGGTTCCTATTTAAGAAATTTTTATTTTACTGCGTATGCGCAGATAAAAAAAGTTAAAAATTAGAATTTATCAAAAATATATGTATTTATATGTCCTGTACCCTGCAAAAAAACCCTGAATCAAAGTTAAGGTCTTGTATTTGAAGTATTTCCTATTACCTTTAAAATTGAACACACGGTATAAATCGAATATTTAAATAAATATGAGTAAAAAACAAGTATATTTTTGAAAATATTTTTTCCATTATTAAATCGTTTGTTGTGAATGAGTGAGTACATGTATTTAAAAATAAGAATACCCTCTGTTCTGGCCCGTAGTTAAAATATATATAATAATAATTAAACATTCGTATACATTGTAAACATAATCTGTTATAACGAACAATATAAGTCAAAAAATAAGTGTAAAATCAATGCGTTGTAGTGTAAAATAGACCTTTGAATTCATTAAAATAAACTAATCTGTTTCCGGAACAGTTATAAATTTATCATTTTGTTATTAAATTACAAACAAAACATAAAATAATAATTTAATTTAGTTTCACTCTAAGTATATTAATTTTTAATGTAGATCATCTTAAAAGAAAAAAGTTAAAATAATCTATAACAGCTCCATCAAATTAGAATTAAGAATATTTCGTTTTACGTGAATCTACCTGTTGTATAACGTTAAGGTATTAATCACTTGGCTAAACATAAAGTATTTAAATTGGAGTACACAATCGTTAAATAATTAATTAGGAGTAGGCACTAGGTACCTAATGTTTAATAGTTTTTTGCGTTTACACTCCAATATATTATCGCATAAATAACATATGTAGGTAATGTACAGAGTACAGCCGTGATAAACATAATAATTTAATTAATATTTTTATAAATGTTGTGATTGTGAATACATTTTAGGTTCCCTATAAAAAAATATATAAACATAAAACAATATTATGTACTGTTGCAGTTGTTGTGTGACCAAAACGCAAACGAGAAAAAAAATGATTACTCTACAGTACAGGATTAGCTATGAAACGACAACTTTAATGGAATGGTGGTATTTATATTTTTGTGCCAGGCGGAATAGTTGGATGAGAGATTGGTATAGGAATTTAACTATAAACGATTGATGCAAGATTTAAGAATGGGACAAAAGTCCGACCATGGAATCCGATTACTAGATGAAAGTGAAATGGACGCCGTTGATTTGACTAGAGAATTCGCAATTTCATTTCCTGAGATACCAGTATGACCTGAAACTCAGAGAAACTGAATTTTGAAATCCAAGCTACTGAGCGCAAGAAAAAGGTTCCTGATTAATATAATAAGAGGATTAGGTGATGGATTGAAGCAGTCAAATATTTTTTTCGACAATAAAGTGGAAATAAGTTTAAAAGCTTTGATAATAGCAAAACATTCAGCTGTGTATGAAGAAGCTATTGGTGGTAGATTATTGATGAATGAAATATGTAAATCAGGAATAAAAAAGGAGAAACCAGCCGATATATCTGAAACCAAACCGTCGGTGTAAATTAAAATAAAAAAAAAACCGGACGGGCCTCGCTCTGCTGTACAGTTAGACTGGATTTTAATAATTTTTGAATGACATTAAGAACTACTTCTGTAGAATCTTATATTAAATTTTCAAGTATTTTGTACGAGCCAAATTTTTTTTATCACCTATTATAAAACTAAAATGTAAAAAAATCGAATATTTTAAATGCCTATAAGTGGCTTAAAAATCAATATAATATTTTGAAAAAAATATGACATAAAGGTAATGCCAATCTTAACAGCTGGTAGAAATTTCAAAAATCTACGACTTATATTTTTTGAATTATAAAAAATATTTAAAATCGTTTGAGAATAAATCGCTATTTTATGCAATTTCGTAAATATTTAAATTTCAATCAGTAATAAAATTGTTTCCTCTAAGTCCGGTAGAAATTTTTTTAAAGATTTTTGAAGAGTAGCTTATAGATAACCTAGTGTTAAAATTTTGAACCTTAAGTATGAATAGAAAAAATTTTATGAATTTTTATCTACAAAATAACTTGCAAATTATCGTGATTTTTACACATTTTATACAAATTTGAGCTTTAAGGGCTTATAAAAAAAATTTGAGTAAACCGATCACCGATATTTTTTAGTTACGATAAGTTTAACTTATTATAAACCTTGTATTAAATTTTCAAGAGTTTTCGGTCAATCAATTAAATTTTATAAATGTTTACAAAGAAAAATTTTACAAAAATTTAAATTGTCTATAAATAAGTCAAAATATGTCAAAATACTTTGAAAACTTAACCATGTATAGAGAACGCCAATATAAAGGTTTGGTGAATATTTTAAATTGTTGCGATTTTTGGTTTTTGAGTTAGAGCATTTTAAAAAAATGTAATTTGTAAAAACGTGATTTTGCGTAAAATTTCCCGTTTTTTCGTAATTTTTTTATCGTTTTTTTCGATTTTTTTAAAAAGTATTGAAAAAATTGGATTTTTAACTTACCAAAGTACCATCTACATTCACTTTCCTTTCAGAAAAGTTGCTGTTTAAGCAAATCGAAGCATTTTTACTGCCAAAAATGTGTTGTCAGACACAAAAAAAAAAACACTCATCATTGTAAAACCAATAGATTCCATCACACCGTCCAGAATCTAAAAGGAAAAACATTTTGAGAAATAAATATTAAATGTCGAATTTTGCATTTTTTTTTTAAATTTTTATCTTGTTTTTTAATATAATATATAGCCTTTTCCACCTAACCGCACTGTCGCACCAAGGTGGCACTGGTACAGTTCACTGATAATTGTTCTAGTGAAGGCTAGTGCAAGTGCAGATGAAACCACTAACTAAGATTATAATCATAGTTCGTGGATGAAACATACAATTTGTTTATCATTTAATTTCTCTTAAAATAAAATTTATATCAATGGCTATTATTATTATTCTACAGATAATACAAATAAATGAAATAATAATTCATTACAAATTTTTAAAAAAAAACTATTACAAATTTTAATTTATTTTTACAAATTGTTAAACGAATTTATATATTATGTCTGAATATAATTTAAAAATAACAATCGGTAATAAACCGCTTTTTTTTGTGGTTGATGAATCGGCAATAAATTATTTTCAGCAAACTGGTAAGTATTTTATACTCATAAATTATTAGTCCGGCATAGGCGCAACTATATACTTAAGCATTCCCCAATCTCCAATTCAGCACCCCCTGGTCACTGTTATAAAACAATAAAAATAATGTGACAAAAGAGTGATTTCTTTATTTTATGTAAGATTTTTTTTTTGTATTTGACGTGTTTATAAAAAATAAAACCTACCTATATGTGGTTAGTGAGTAGGTACTAAGTAGTGATTAGTGAGACAAGTACCTATACAATATAATCTTAGCATCCCCTAAAATTTAGCTTTAGTTACATATAATAACAAAAAATTAAAGTTCAAGACAATGTTGACAATGTAGATGTTTGAAACTTTAAAATACTACATTGTGGACAATTCACGATTTATTTATCCATAGTAAATATTTTTATTTATAGTAACAACTATAAATTTACTATTAATTCAAATTTTTTAAAGAATTTAATTTAATTTTCTTTTATAGGTCCAAAAGGTTGTTTGGAAACAGTGCTTGACTTTTTAAAAAACTGTTTAGATGATGGATCTGTAAAGTTAAGCATGGATACCATTAAAAATTCCAAAATAAAAGTGACAATTCCTGAAATGTAAATCAAAAGCTTCCATTTGTATATTAATAATACCTATACTAAAGGACCGTTCATGAGATAATGAGAAAGTGCGCTATCGTTCAATTCGGCGTGCCGATCGCGTTGACTACAAGATGGTGAGCGTGACTTAACACGTGCCTGCGTCGTAGTAAAACACGTAAAAGCGCCTTTTCTCGGATATCACTTGCGTTTCACTATCGGTACGACGTTCTCTTAAGAGGCCGTCGTAGTATCATTTTTGACATTTAAAACACCTCTACGAACTTCCAATAGTATGGCTTTTATAAATATCACATAAAAAAACAAATGGTACCAAATTAATTAAGAAAATGTCTACTACGTATTACCAGAGTCATTTTTTAGAAAAAACATTGCTCTTGTACTTTTATTTGTATTATGAATCTTTAATTTTTTAATTTTTCAAACGTGTATAATAGACAGTGAAATATTTTTTTTTTTTTTATTATTATTTCTCTGGTAACATGTAGTAATTTATATCAACTTTAATTTGATATCATTCGTTATATTCTATATTTTATATAATTATATTTGAATAATGAAGTAATTATCCAATAAATACAAATCAAGCTATGTTATAATACAGTTTCTACGATCTATATAAAGATACATATATTTAGGTACGCAGTGACTTAAATTATAATCAGTAAATCATGGGTACGCGCGGACATTTAAAATAATACGTCGACATTTACGTATACGCATTTTATAATAACGCGAAATGTCCTAGACGAACGTTCATAGAATAATGAACGTCGCTCCCGAAATCCCGACTGAGCACAATCGACGGCCTGCCGCCGATTGCGAGTCATGGGCGTGACTTAAACGTCGCGCGCTTGCGGATCGCGAAAACACTTAACAGCGCTGCCTCTCGGCCGTTGCATACGTAACGCTTTGGGTACGACGGCCTCTTAACGTTTAATCAAATATAATTACATGTAACATATTTATTCTTCTTTTTTTCTTCTTTTGCCTCGCCTTCCTCCCAATTATTTGGGGTCGGTCTCCCTTGTCCTACACCTCCACTTCACACGGTCAATCACATCTCCTCTGCACACACCGACAGCCCTCATGTCAATCTCCAAAGTCTCCAACCATCTCTTTTTTGGTCTTCCTCTTCCTCTTTTCCCTTCGACGTCCATCTTCATAACCACTCTTACTGCATTCGTTTCCTCTCGCCTCATCACATGCCCAAACCATCTCAGCCTATTTTCTCTCATCTTGTCCACAATTGGCGCTACACCAACACTACCTCTCACGTATTCATTCCTTATTCTATCTTCTCTTGTCACTCCACTCAACCATCTAAGCATTCTCATTTCCGCGACACTCATACTTTGTTCTATTCTCCTGTTAACCACCCAACATTCCCTACGTGACCATTCATATCACCACCAATCACAGCATCCTCATTTCCTGGTATTCCTTGCACCACCTCATCCATCTCTCGCTAAAACTCTTCCTTTTCACTTTCTTCACATCCTACTTGCGATGCATACGCACTTACTACGTTTAATACTTTTTCCTCAAATACCAATTTTACCGTAATAATTCTATCACTTTTCCTTCCTACGTCGACTACCTTAATTTTCATCTCATCATCCATTATTACTCCAACACCATTCCTAGTACTTGTCCTACCTGAATATATTACCTTATAGCCCTCTCTTATTTCTTTTGCTTTCTCTCATTTCCACTTAGTTTCCTGTACACAACAAATATTAACTTTCCTTCTCTTCAATACTTCTGCTAATTCTCTACTTCTGCCTGTCAACGTTCCAACATTCCACGTGCTTATTCTCACTTTAAATTATCCCTCATACCTAGACTCACATTTAACCCGGGGCGCAATGGTGATGTCCCAACACCGTTGACATTACCCGTGTTGGGTAGACCTACACACATAACTGGTGGAACAGCTACCACACTGGCTGTCCGGGTGGTATCACACACTTCAACATCCAGGTCTCCTCCTCCTCTAGATATAATATTTCCTCTCACTTGTTGTCCTCGCGTACATCCGCGATGAGACAAACCGCCTAAGTATCGATAAGGACTCCTCTTCTATTTGACATAATTTTACACCGGCTGTCGACCTGACGCAACCACATTAGTCGCCTCTTACGACTGGCTGTGGAAACCGTGGAAATATTCTGACACCCCTTTCCACAGGGGTTAAGTTTTCATTCTTGCATCATCAATAAAAAAAATGTACTTTGGATTCAACATCAAAGCATAATATGGAGGTAGTACACATTCTATTTATTGTTTCTATTAAAAAAAAATATCTACCAATAGTCATCATACTCATAGTTAATTACCTATTATGGTTTTATTAAATTACAGGAAAATAACAAGAATGATTAACCTATAGTATACTAATTCTTAAATCATTGATTTTCCCTCTATTTGTTTTTTTTATTTATTTATTTATAAATAATTTACGCCCGCGAAGGGCAAATAGTTCAATCAAAGAAAATATAATAATCTAAAATAAAAAATAAAAAGAATACATAATGAAATGATAATTGCTTGTAAATCATAATATTTTTAATACTTGACGACGTAGTTTCGCTTTATCGTCTATGAAAAAATTAACCTCTTCTAACCTGTTACAAAAATTTAATATACGGGATATAGGGCTACTTAGAACAAAATTTTGTACTTTGGTATCAGTATAAAAACATCGAACGTTACAAGTAGCTATTTGAGGTACATTAAACGGAATAGATTGTAATAATTCTGGACTATCTATATGATTATTTAACACTTTATACATTAAATAGGCGTCAATAAAATTTCGTCTAGATTTCAACGATATCATATTAAACTGATTTTTGACTTCGGAAATAGAACGGCCACCTAGGTTAAATTTGTGAGCTATTGAACGAATGAAACGTCTTTGTACTTTTTCGACTTTATCAATTAAACCTATTTGTCTAGGGTTCCAAACTGTGGAACCAAATTCAAGTCCAGATCTGACCAATGCGTGATATAACGTTTTTAAACAATTTAGGTTATTAAGCTGGGCGCAATTTCGTTAAATGAATCCTAGATTTCTGAAGGCTTTGGCATAGATTGTATTGATGTGTTCATTAAAAGTAAGATTAAATGAAAATAATATTCCCAAGTCTTTAACAACTTTAACAGATTTTAATTTCGTGTTGTTTATACTATGTTCATTTAACAAAGGATTGCGATTACGATAAAAAGAAATGTGTTGACATTTATTGATATTAACATCTAGGCCATTATCAGCACTCCATTTAATAAATCGATTTAGATCACATTGAAGTTGTGTTTGGTCCTCCTGATTTTTTACAACTATAAATAGTTTTAAATCGTCAGCAAATAGTAAGTGTTTACATTGATGGAAAACATGACCTAGATCATTAATGAAGATTAAGAATGAGATAGGTGATATGTGTCCTCCTTGAGGAACACCGGAAGTTACAAAAATAGGGTCTGAAATAGTGTTATTTACTTTTAAAAGTTGAATTCTATCTTTCAAATATGAAGTGAACCATTCTAATATTTTACCGTTAAAGCCAATGAGGTTTAGCTTACGTATTAAAAATGAATGATTAACGGAATCAAAAGCTTTTTTGATATCGGTATAAACTGCATCAACTTGGTATCCTTGGGATACGTTATCTACTAGATATTGATAGTATAAAATTAGATTAGTATCAATAGATTTATTTTTCCGAAAACCGTGTTGTTCGTCGGTTAGTGAACTATTTAACATTTTCGATAGTATGGGTTCTAATGATTTTTCGAATAGTTTAGATAAAGCATTAAGTTTGGAGATCGGTCGATAGTTAGTAATATCACTTCGGTTATCGCTTTTCCATATCGGTGTAATGTAACAAGTTTTCCATGCTTTTGGAAAGATACCTATGTTTAGTGAGTGGTTGAAAAGTACAAAAATTGGGTAAGATAATAAGTATCGGCAATTTTTTCCAGAAAACATTAGGAATAGAGTCTGGACCTGGAACTAGATCATCACCAATTTGACTTAAACCGTTAAAGATTTCGGCCAATGAAAAAGACAACTTAGGTAAAGTATTATTGTAAATATTATTATTTGGGAGAGTATTATTATTAATTTGGTGCTCAGGTAATGCAGGTGAGTAAGCGGAAGAAAAAAATTGTTTAAATAGATTAGATTGTTATAGGATCATTTGTATGAGTATTTTCTAAAAACATAGAGGTTGGTAATTCGTTATTTACTTTACGACTCTTAATAAATTTCCAAAAATAACGAGGATTAACTTTTAAGTAATTTTGAGTTTGTTCTAAGTAATTATTGTAACAAGTTTTGGTTTCTCTTTTGTATTGTGCTCTTAAATTAGAAAAAGTGATATAGTCATTGACGTTTTTAGACAACTTAAAAGCTTATGGGCTACATTTTTATTTTTTATAAGCTTACGTAAGTTAGAATTAAACCATGGTGGGTACTGAGATTTGTTTTGATAACGCTTTGGGACCTGTGTTTCAATTATATTGTTAACGGTTTCATAAAAAATGTTTACTGCGTTATCGATGTCTTTGTTAGAAAACAAGTTATCCCAATTAATGATATTGAAAGATTTACAAATTGATTCATAGTTTGCTTTTTTAAAGTCTTTTAGAACATAATTGTTTTTATTATTATTGGAGGATAAAGTATCTTTTAATATACTGACAATTTTTAATATTGGGTGATATTCGTCTGGTGGGACTAGACCTGTAGTATTTAATTTAGTAACATAGGTATTTATATCGTTTGAAAAAACTAAATCAAGTAAAGAACCGGCATTATTAAATATTGAATTATGTTGATAAAATCCAAAATATGAAAAGTAATTTATTAGAGCTTCAAATTGGTAAGAGAGGGTCCCATTGAACGTAAGTCCAAGGTTATTACTAGAAATAATTATGTTAGGGAGATTATAATCGCCTAGCAGTATTAATCGAGTATTGTTATCTATAGTAGATAATATGTATTCAATTGCATTCGCGTGTTCAATATAACGACTCGACGGAGTGGACAGCGGTATGTAACAGGTTCTGATGATAATAACATCATTAACATTTATTTTTATACGAACAAATATATGTTCGATGGAATCGAAAGGCGTACTTAAAAGTTCCGAATGATATATTTTTTTTACACAGATAGCTACTCCACCACCTCTCTTATATGGACTAGTATTCGAATTTCTGTCAAGACGGTATATATTAAAGTTATGTAAACCTAATTCATTATCATTGATATCACTGTGTAGCCACGTTTCTGTAAGAGACAAATAATCATTATCTAAATCATAAATATTAACCCGTATAGTATTCAATTTAGTTCTAAGTCCCTTCACATTTTGGTAATTGCCATTAAAAGTTTTATCAATTACAATTTTTTTACTATTATTATTATTAATCAAACAATGGTTCAAATTTAAATGTACATTTTTTAAGATATAGTTTATATTATTTGATGGTCCGTCGCGGGTAGGAGCTAGTTTTTTTTCATTAGTGATGGAGCACCTTTAACATACTTAATAAACCAAGAATCGCCTCCTCCGGCACGTATTTGATTTAATTCCAATCGTAAGCTCCTTAAGATGCATTGTTGAAGGGTGGTAGCGTCCATGTTGATGTAGACATTTTTCGAGTTCTTAGATTGACGTTATTTCTTCTTTTCTTTCAATATAGTGATAACACTTGATTTAGACTTAAATTCAACCAGTATAGGACGTGGTCTATTGTTAAAAGAGCCTAATCGTTTTATAGTCAAAGTTTCGTTAGCCACATTTAAAAATTGTAGAATACTATTACCAATATAAGTAGTTTCAGAATTATCTTCGTTAAGTTTGTCAGGTACGTTAAAAATTATAACATTTATTTTCTTTGGATATTAATTCCCAAGCTTCGTTGACAGTAGATAAAACCAAATCTTGAGGTAGACGAACTCGGTTATCCTCCAGTAATTTAATTTTACTATTTAAGAACTTAATTTCCTCCTCTAATTTAGTGTTCGAGTCTTTAACTAGATTCAGCTATTTTGAAAGTGTTTCAAAAGAAGTTTTAAAAATATTGAAGTTAACTTCATGATTACTTAATTTCTTTTGAACATCTTTGAATTGTGAATCGTTTGATGTTATGTTAGATTTAAAACATAAAGATCATCTAATGTAACATCAGTTGTTGTAGTTTTCTTTTTGATGGGAGTATCTCGTTTCGGTTTTATAGAAGACATATTATTTAATTTAGTATTAAAGCAATTGTGATTATATATATTGATTATGCGATATATTAATTATATATATATATATATCAGCGAAATCGCAAAGTGATCAGACGACATACGAGATTAAACACGATCGTATCGAACGAAGTCTCATAATAAGGTAATGAATGTAGATAACGGAGAGGCGCAACGGAACACACTGCACACACGTCGTTAAGGTACGAAGGTCTGTACTGTACTTAATATTAGAAGAAGATATTGAAAGGGTATATAATAATAATATATACATTTAATTAATAAAATTAAAAATATTTACACAATATATTTTTGTTTTTTAAATTTAGAAAAATGGTCACAGTTCTACTGATGAAAAAATACTTAATAAAAGTTCATTATCTCCAATAAAACCTGAATAAATTAATATAGATGTAAGTTTTATCATTTATGGGTGGAAGTGTGGTGTTTTACAATTTATTGTATTACTTCATTTTACATGCATTAGTTTATTATACTATAGTAGTTAGTAGTTGAATATATACACCTAATATGTACCTAATACAAATTAGGTTAAAACAAAACCAGTTGAGTTGGAGATAAACACTACAGACATGGTTGAAAATGTAGAAAATAGTTTTAAAATAATTAATGAACGTTTAGAAAATTAAAATATTATCTTGGATAATAGCAGTGGCACAAGTAAAAATTATTTTTGTATGCGTTTTACTAGTTTACTACCCACATTGATATTATCTAATTTATCAAAAAATAATAATTTAAGATAGGTTATATTAAAAATACTTATTAATTATTTCAGAAATCAGCAGTTGTGCTTGTGGTTGGTTTGCTTGCGCTGGAATGCTTGAATCACTTATAAATAGCTTTCAGGACTGTAGTATGCTTTTAAGAAAACTGAAAACTGATAATTCGTCGAATCCCATTTCTTTTAGATTCTGAACGGAGTGAAGAATGTATTGATTTTACAATGATGTCGACACGATTTGGGGCAGTAAAAATGCTTCGATTGCCTTATGTAGCAACTTTTCTGAAAGGAAAGTGAATCTATTTGGTACTTTGGTAAATTTCCAATATTTTTTAAATGCGACGGGAAAAACCATAAAAAGTTTTTACGCAAAACCAGTTTTTGACATAATCAAATTTTTTATTTTGCTATAACTCAAAAACTAATCGATGTAAATACTTGAAATTTTCACCAAATGTTTAGATTAGCGTTCTCTATACACCATTAAATTTTCAAAGTATTTTGACTTTTATTAAGCTATTTATAGACAATTGAAATTTTCATTTTTTTTAAGTATTTTTTTTTTAAATAACGATAAAAATTTTTTGGCTGCCCAGAAAATCTTGAAAATTTAATACAAGGTTTCTTATAAGTTGTTCCTTAACTGATAAAAAAAAAATCTAAAATCGTAAATCACAATTTTTTTTTATAAGTGCTCAAAGTTCCAATTTATACGAAATATGTAAAAATCACGATAATTTGCAAGTTATTTTGTAGATAAAAATTCATAAAATTTTTGTTTTTAAACATCTATAATATTTAATTATCGTAACTAAAAAGTATCGGTGATCGGTTTACTCAAATTTTTTTTATAAGCCCTTAAAGCTCAAATTTGTATAAAATGTGTAAAAATCACGGTAATTTGCAAGTTATTTTATAGATAAAAATTCATAAAATTTTTTCTGTTCATACTTAAGGTTCAAAATTTTCACACTAGGTTATCTATAAGCTACTCTTCAAAAATCTTTTAAAAAATGTCTTCCAGACTTAGAGGAAAAAATTACATAACTGTTTGAAATTTAAATATTTACGAAATTGCATAAAATAGCGATTTATTCTCAAACGATTTTAAATATTTGTTATAATTCAAAAAGTATAAGTCGCAGATTTTTGAAATTTCTACCAGCTGTTAAGATTGGTATTTCCTTTATGTCATACTTCTTTCAAAATATAATATTGATTTTTAAGCCACTTATAGGCATTTAAAATATTCGATTTTTTTACATTTTATTTTTATAATCGGTTATAATTCCTGTCTTTAGGAAAATATTTACACATTCATTTACGTCATTACAATTAAATAATACAACCCATTTTTCATTATTAAAGAATTCATTTAGTTTTAGATTCTGAACGGAGTGATGCTTATGTATTTGCATATTTGTGCGATTTGCTTATGTAGCAACTTTTCTGAAAGTAAAGTGAATCTAGTTGGTACTTTGGGGGGTCAAAAGTAAAAAATGTTAAATATTTTTTAAATGCGACGGGAAAACCCTAAAAAAATAAGGGAAAAACGGTAGTTTTTACGCAAAACCAGTTTTCGACTAAATCAATTTTTTTATTTTGCTATAACTCAAAAAGTAATCGATGTAAATACTTGAAATTTTTAAAGTATTTTGACTTTTATTGAGCTATTTATAGACAATTGAAATTTTCAATTTTTTTAATTTTTTTTTTTTAAAAATAACGACAACATTTTTTTGGCCGGCCAGAAAATCTTGAAAATTTAATACAAGGTTTCTTATAAGTTGTTCCTTAACTGATAAAAAAAATCTAAAATCGTTAGTCACAATTTTTTTTTATAAGTAATCAAAGTTCCAATTTATACGAAATATGTAAAAATTGCGAAAATTTGCAAGTTATTTTGTAGATAAAAATTCATAAAATTTTTTCTGTTCATACTTAAGGTTCAAAATTTTAACACTAGGTTATCTATAAGCTACTCTTCAAATATTTTTAAAAAAATTTCTTCCGTACTTAGAGGAAAAAATTGTATGACTGTTTGAAATTTAAATATTTACGAAATTGCATAAAATAGCGATTTATTCTCAAACGATTTTTAATATTTGTTATAATTCAAAAAGTATATTTTATTTTTATAATTGGTGATAAAAAAAATTTGGGTCAAACAAAATACTTGAAAATTAAATAGAAGATTCCACAGAAGTAGTTCTTAATGTCATTCAAAATTTATTAAAATCCATAGGCACAATTTTTTTTTATAAGCGTTTGAACAGCGAATATTGACATAAAATTACATGTAAAATATAATATAATGTATAATATTCTAGACTGATATTCTAGATTTTTTTAAAATGCTCTAACTCAAAAATGAAAAACCGCAACAACTTGAAATTTTCACCAAATCTTTATATTGACTTTTTCTATACATGGTTAAGTTTTCAAAGTATTTTGACATATTTTGACTTATTTATAGACAATTTAAATTTTCGGTTTTTCTAAATTTTTCGTTTAAAAATAAAATATACTTATTACAATATTTATAAATAACATTGTATTATATTCTAGACAAACATATCATCTCCGTTCAGAATCGTTTTTCGTATACAATGATACCTATCATTGAATTTAAATTTAAGAAATCCATTATAATGACCTATCCTATAAAGAGTCGCACTTCACCCCCAAGTGTTCAGCAGAGCGAGGCCCATCCGGTTCTTTTTTTTTAAATTATACTTATTACTTTATTATTTTGTAGTTATCATTTACATTCAAATTAAAAATTTAGGTCAATAACACACAAAAATATATTTTAACATTAATATAAATGAATGTCAGTATCCAGTAGCCACTAAATGGATATACTAATAAACTTGCCTCTGAAAATGCTCTAATTCGTCACGCCATGGCGCGCCATTGCGTATGTATATATGTTGTAAAAGTAACAAATCAATAATATTAATAATTATTTATAATACAAAAAAAAATTGCATATATTTCATAGAACACGAATTGAAAAATTTAATTTCTATTTATACATTTTTTTAAAATTTTTTTAATTATTTTCTTTGTTTCATCAAATGTTTTGCCTCTGTTATATGAGCTGATTATCTAATATCTACAATTTGCATTCTCTTTCCATAAAGCGGATCGAATACTTCTAGAAGCAAACATTCTAAGTAAAACTTGTAAAAAATTGTAACACATACAAGTATTAAATAGTATAATTAATTACCTATTGTAAAGCCTATGAACTTATCATACATTTTTTATTTATCAACCATTTGTATTCAAATATTCAATGTCGTAATAAATCTTTTGAATATTGGTCCATTGCATTGTACGTATCACCAGGGTCGGATTTAACAATTTTCCGCCCCTATGCCAAATTAAATTTGCCGCCCCTATCTAAAAAAAACTTACTACCTCTTTAATAAAATATCCTCAAATAAATTAATTTTTTCAATACCTACCTAATATGCAATTTTTGCTTATTATAGTATTACGAGATATTTCTTAAACAATAAGATAAGCTATAATACAATTCTATCGTCGTTGTCATAGAAGAGTTCCTGGGAAAATATAAATATTATTTTGCTAAAAATAAACAAATACAAAATCCACAATTTCAAGATTTTGAAGTGATAAATACAATTTTTAAAATTATGTACATAATTTTACAAAATCAAAATAAATTTTCAACATAATTTTGCCGCCCTATGCGGCCGCATAGTTCGCAGTGCCTTAAATCCGCCCCTGCATATCATAAATAACAACACTTTCTACCACTTTCTACCAGATATCCGCAGTTAATGCATTATTTGATGAAAATATTTGTGATCCTTTTTAATTACAATTTATAATATTCCAGACCTTCTCCCTAACTATTTATTTTTTTGTAGAATTATTAGATTATATATTACATTGTGTATGCATAAATAATAATGTTATTCGAAAATGTCATTAGTAGTTATTTTGGTCATCGCATAATAGACGCAATCGGTTGGGAATGCTGTCGAAATTCGCACGTCACCATTAAAGAATGGAGTGGGGATGAACGTTTTAATGCTGAACGCGGCTATATACATAATACGAGTAGTACATGTACATATCTATCGAAATATTTTTTATTGTTGTAAAACTCTTTTACATTAGATAACTTATATCTTTTTGTAAATGTACTAGAAAATTGTCTATACAACATGCATATTATTTTGATAACATAAATAGAAAAAAAATTATTTGCTTTTAAACATTTAATTTTTTTGTTTTTTTTTTTCATTCACTTATAAAAAATTAAAGCACGCTGTCGCACAGATAAAGTTTTTTTTATGTATTGTGAAAATCTAGTAGCTCTACAACAAAAATGGTGTGAGAAAAGTTGTCTCGCACAAAACACTTTTTATAATCAAATTACAGGTGGTGTAGCGTTCTTTGAAAAACTGAGAATGTTACGAATTTTCGTGATGTTTAGTGTCAAAATTTAATATTCCAGCGCTCGTAATTTTTTTTTTTTTAAATTACGCTCAATATTTTTCTTTAATCAGTAAAATAAATATTTAAGAAATTATTAAATTTTCAAGATTTTTTTGTCAAATCAAAATTATTTGAGTCATATATGCATATGCTTTATTTTTTGAGTTATGATAAAATAAAAATTTGATATTGTTGAAAATTGGTATTCGATAATTAGTTTTCCGCAATTTTTTTTTTTTTATTTTTAGAAGAAATATACAATCTATATCATAGACATAATAAGTATATGTGCGATAGGGAGGAAACAAATAGGGTGATACTTAAGTTGAGGAAAGAAGCCACCCACTGATGACACTTCGTCTTGGTTAAATTAATGCGAGTTTAGTTATATGTTAGTAATTATATTATATGTTATATATTATATATTTAGTTATAACTTTTATGTAATTATTTAAAGTAGTAAATCCCTGCACCATTTACGTTTAAGTCACCTTGGAGGGCTACCTGGGATTGTGAGGGATGATAAGTTTTTAATGAGTGGATTTGAATGAGAGGATAGATAATTATGACATTTTTTATAAAAACGTTTAGCTTCATCATGAATAGTATTTAAGTTACAATCTAAATGTAGGGTATGGTTTGGTATGTATGGAGGTGCATTAAATAATTTCCTTAAGGTCATATTTTGGAAAGCTTGAATCTTATTCAGGTTTGACTTTTTAGCATTTCCCCATAGCTGCAATCCGTATGTCCAGATAGGTTTTATTAAGGTTTTATACATGAGAAGTTTGATATTAAACGGGGTGGCTTTGTTACCAATTAAATTCTTAAGCATACTTAGCCGATTGTTTAGGGATAGTCTTTTTTCACGTATGTGTTGAGCCCAGGTTAAGCGTTGATCGAGGGTTAGACCAAGGTATTTTACTGAAGGCGATGAAGGAATAGGGATGCCATAAAGAAGTAGCCTTGGGCAAGGTGCTTGTCTTAGTGTAAAATTAGTGTGAACTGATTTATTTTGATTTACTTTAAATTTCCATTTAGTATACCATCTTTCCATCATGCCTAGATGGGTTTGCAAATATGCGGAGGCCAAATATGGGTCATCGTTAATCGAGATAATCACTTTATCATCCGCGTAGTCCGCGACTGAGGTGTTTGGAGACATGGGTTGATCAGATACAAAGATATTGTAGAGTAATGGAGATAAAATGCCACCTTGAGGAACTCCAGCATTTATACTTGCTATTTCAGACGTGGCAGTTCCATAGCAAATTTTAAAGGAGCGATCAGAGAGATAAGATTTGAAAAGTAGGAAATAGGATGTAGGTAGGAAGGATTTCAGTTTTTATAACAGACCTTGATGCCAAACACGGTCAAATGCCTGCGAGATATCTAAGAAAGTACATGTACAATATAACTTTTTTTCAAGAGAGTAGGAAATTGCATCTACCAATCGGTGGACTTGGTGTATAGTTGAATGTGAGGTACGAAAACCAAAGTGATAATCAGGGAGTATTTGTTTTTCAGCGATGATTGGAGCGATATGTTTGAGCAGTAGTCTTTCTAGGATTTTTGCAAAGAAAGATAGGAGACTTATTGGTCTGTAGGAAGAGGTAGAATCAGGAGGTTTATTTGGCTTTTGTATCATGATAATATTTGAAAATTTCCAAAGCAGTGGGAAGTATGAAAGTCTGAGTATTGAATTGTATATATGAGTTAGATGAACGATGGCCCTTTTTGGTAGATTTTTAGCAACTTCAGACGTAATGAGGTCGAAACCAGGAGACTTATTGCGTGGGTATTTATGTATGAGATATTTAACTTCATTAGGTGAGAAAGATTTAACTGATGGCGAGGGTTGAAGAGGAGCATCAAGAGCAGTATTAATAACATTAGTGTTTTCTAAATCTACAATGTCTAAGTGTGGGTGAAATATCTCAGAGAGGTGTAGTTTGAATAGCTCAGCTTTTTCTAAATCAGAGGTGGTTAGACTCCCATCGGATTTTTTTAAAGGTAGATTAGAAGCTTTATAGCGTAAGACTTTCTTAGTAGCTTTCCAAAGACTGCCATCTTTTGGAGTAAAATTGGTTAAATTGTGAGTGAGAAATGTATCCTTGTGTTTAGCGATCAGTTTTTTCAATGAGTTCACTAAACGGTTATAATTTTGTTTATGAGAGGGTAAGCGAGTACGTTGGTAAAGAGCTCGGGCTCTGCGTTTTTCAACTATGATGACTCTTAACTGTTCTGGGATGGAATTGTATTTGGGTGGGAGTAAGTTTGTGTTTGTAGCAGACCAAGCAGCAGTTTGTATTATTTTCGTTAAATTATTCACTGCGGAATCGATATCATCAGGAGTTTTTAGTTTGATATTAAGTTTAATATTTTCGTTAATAGATTCTTGGAATTTGACAATATCAGTGAAACGGTTGAAGAGATAAAGAGGAGCTTGGTGCAAAGAAGGAGAAGCATTAAGAGTAAATAGAACTGCTGAGTGATCAGAATTTAAGTCGAGAAGATTTGAAGCGTGGCAGAGTATATGATTGGGTATTCTTATTACAAGGATGTCCAGTATGTCTGGATTTTTTTGGGTGGTAGAGAGCCAGTATGTAGGCCCGGGAGGGGCAAATATTTTCAGTTTTTTTGTATTTATAAAATTGTGCAGAGTGATACCACGGGGGTTATTTGTACGACAACCCCATGCTTGGTGCTTGGCATTATAATCGCCGCCAATAATGAAATTGTTTTTGATTGTATTAAAGTTCTCTGAGAACTTAGAAAATGTCATATTATGTTTTGGAGGAGCGTATACAGCAGCTATGGTAAAATGGTTATTATTTAACTTTATGTTAATTGCACAAGATTGTATGAAGTCATGAGAAAAACTAGGAAGGAGTTGGAAATAAATGATTGACTTAATATAAATAGCTACACCTCCATGCGCCGTGTTGTCAGAATGGTTAGTATGGACTAATTTATAACCAGAAATGAAGATTTTAGTATATTTGGTGAAGTGGGTCTCTGTGATTAGTGCAATATCAATACGTTTATTATTTAAAAGTAATTCTAGTTCATGAGCATGATTTTTTGACCCATTCGCATTAAATTGCAAGATTAAGAGAGAGCTGTTGGTGACGGAGTTTTTATTATGAGAGTTAGTCATTTTTTTTGTCTAGGAGATTGGAAATTATTTTGGTAAGTAATGATAAGAGCGGATTTATGAGAGATTCAAATTTTTCTAAGAAGCTTGACAAGATTTTATTTATATCAGCATCAGGAGATAGAGAAGTTGAGGGGTGCGGATGGGGATTGAATTGGTTTAAAGTAGCTTGAGCATAGGTTTTTGATTGGTCAGAGGATATGTATATGTTGGAAAAAGAGTAATTTTGTGGGTGGCTGCTTTGTACATTTGAAGACTTATATCTAGTATTATCAGCTATAATATTACTTTTTGAAGTTGGTTTTTTCCGACGTTGTAGATCTCTGTAGATTGAACAGCCTTTGTAATTTGCAGGATGGTTTTCAGAACAGAGTGCACATTTTGGTGGGGAGTTTCGTGGGTTGGGGCAGTCCGACGCTTGATGTCCAGCTCCACAGCGTACGCAGCGAGGATGATAGCCACAATACACCCTTGTATGACCGTATTCTTGACAATTTAAACATTGACTGATTACTTTGGATTTGTAAGGTTCCTCAATTTTTATTTTTGTGTGAAGAAGAGATGATAATTCAAAGATTTCTTTAGACTTAAGCGTAGGTTCCAAATCAACAAAGAAAAGCGGAAGAGGATTTTTGTTTTCTTTGTGAAGTACGTTTGTTACTTGTCTAACTTCAAAGAGTCTGACTTCCAATTCTTCTTTGATAATTTTAATTGACGTGGAAGAGTGTAAGTTACGAATAACTATTCTTAAAGGTTTATCCTCTCTGAGTTGATAAGTGTGGTATTCCGCATTCATATCTTTAAGAAAATGAATTAGAGCTCTGTATGAATCCGAGTTCGAAGTTTGTATTTTTAATTTGTCAGCAGACGATTTACAAAAAAAGTTGTCAACACCAATTAATTCGATTAATCTAGAGCACAGCTCAGGGAAATCAGTAATTCCTTTGACGAAAATTGGAGGAGGTGGTTTGTTTTGAACATTAGTATCAATGTCAATTTTCTTTGCAAGGAGAGTGGAGGAATTTTCAGCTTGATTTTCGTCTTGAGTGAGAACTTCATAACGGTTTATCTAAATGAAATTTTTTTTATTATTTTTACTTTTTTGAGTAGTAGTTTGAGTAGTTGGTGAGGATGGAGGTTCAGAAGAAGAAGAGGTGGATACATTTCTTTTATTATTAGATTTTGTAACAGTCCAACCTGAATTGGATGAGTTGTTATTTTTTCCAAGTTTGATTGGAGTAATCGGAGTGACTTGATTGTTTTTATTATTATTTATTCATTTCGGTAACTAGTTAATGAGTTAGCGAGAGTAAGAAGATTTAGTCAAAGAAAGAGCAAGAACGAGAACGAGCGATAGCGTGCGCAAGTAATTAAGCTTATCTTGACGACCCGCGGCCGCAGCGGCCAAGATAGGAGCAACGTAGATTACGCATAGATATTATAAGAATTATATTATTCTTATAATATCTATGAGATTACGCCAGATGTGTTTGGTGTGTAATAACAATAGTTAATGAAAATAATAAAATTATTAAACCAAAGAGTAATTTATTCTTACGAATTATTCACTATCAGTGCCGTGCTGATGTTTTGCGAGGCCCTGGGCATCATAAGAGTTTGAGGCCCCTGAACACATAATATATTGAAACTAAAATAAAAATGTTGAACTTTATTAATTGTTATTAGTAAAACAATACAATATCTTTTAGTTGAATACTTAAAATACAGAAAATTAGTGTGCTTGTGTGTCGATAGTAACTTAGAACAATCTAAATTCTAAGTCGTGGATAAAACGCTAAAACTGTTTTTTTTTTTTTATTTATTTCATAATCGACAGAATATCATTTAAAGCCTATCTTAAAACGAGAGGCCCTGGACAAGTGCCCCGTTTGCCTGCCCTCGGAACGGCACTGTTCACTATACTAAGCTTATTGTAATTTTGAAACTGTTAAAAAACAAACAAAGATTTGAGTATTGATCGTAATCGTACTCGTACATATCACATAGCTAATGGTGTTATTGGTAAAACAGTTAATTAGCGAGATATTAATTGGGAGCGCGAAAACGCGTGCGTATCGAACGACTGCTATCGCGAGACTGGATCCGCAAATTCTTAATAAAAATAAATAAAAATTTTTTTTTTTTTAAAAAACATGCTTTTCTTAATACTTCTTATTACATGAACGAAAAAGTTGAAAATAAACTTACTTTTAAAACAATTTCTTAATGAAACTTCAAGGTTATCAAGATATTACTAAAACTATGTCTAAAATGTATTTGTTGCAAAATTTTTAAAACTTGTGAATTACAGAAAACGAAAAGCATGGGGCTCCTATGAGTCAAGAATTTCTCTTACAAAATTGGAAGTATGATCAATAATCTTTAAAATATTTATTATAAAGTTTATCTTAAGAGTTATCATGTGCCCCATGCTTTTCGTTTTTGGTAATTCACAAGTTTTAAAAATTTGGCAACAAATACATTTTAGACACAGTTTTAGTAATATCTTGATAACCTTGAAGTTTCATTAAGAAATTGTTTTAAAAGCATGTTTTTTATTTTCTACTTTTTAGTGATAACAATAAATTAGAAACAAAGGATTTTTTGATAGCATATTTTTTTTTTATTTGCAGTACATTCTAATATTATAAGAAACTCTGTTATTAACCTCCTAGGTCATGTAGAAGTAACTTAAATTGAACTCGCAAGATTTGATGACAACAGAAATGAATGAATGAATGAAATATTACGAGTTAAATAAAAGCATGTAATAAAAATGTTGGTAAATTAATATAATTACCCCTCTCAAAGTACCTACTAGAACTCATTTGTTTTAACTTCCTATCTTTTACTTTTAATTTAGTAATGATAGAAGCAATCCTTCTGGTTAAATTTTGTTAACAGACACAAAAAAAAAACACATTATGATAAAACCAATATATTACTAGTTTCATTTTGAATCTAAACGAAGTAGATTTTAAAAAGTTAAATAAAATGTACTAATGTTTTAACAATAACAAAATAAATAAAAATAAAAATATACACATAGTATAAACAACATGATTTTTTTATATATATATAAAATAGAACATACATGATAATACATTAAATTAGAAAATTAAGACTATTTATACAAATGGTGTTTATTTCATACAGAATTAAAATATAAAAATAATATGTATACTAATTCTTTTTTAAAAGTCTAAATAATTATATTAATTTGAGGAATGTTGCCATATAATATTTTTACTTATTAATAAATTATAAATTTTTCTGGTTTTGTTAACATCAATTTTTACTAAACTCCTTGCAGTCTTTAAAACTATACCATTTGACTTTTCACATTCATTTATAAGTAGTTCTTTAAATTTCAAATACGATTCAGGTAACATTTTAATTTGAGCACACAGCTCTCTTTCCTCAATATCGAGTTTCAGAAAACCAGGTAGATTGAAAACATTCATACTAGGCTTTGTGCTTTCAATAATTCTATGTGTTGATATACCCGAAGACCTATTTTTTAAATTTTCTTTTCTTTTGCATTTTAATTCTTCATAAATACTTATTTGAGGCAGTTTAGTCAAACCGTTTTTACGATATTCAATAAGCTTATGAATTCTACTTAATAACTCATATTCTTTTTTTAAATTTGTAACAATAAAATCAAAAGCCAGAGGTTTGATTAGATGTATATAACGAATTAATTGTTGCATCATTTCTGGTCCTAATACAATCTGAAATTTAATTATACATAGAAACATAATTTATTGTATCTTCATAAAAATTACTTTTAAATTACAAGAAACTAATGTCTCTACCTCCATAGATTTGATCCATAGTTGATGTTTATTAAATTCAACAAGACCATAGTCTTTTACAATTTGCCTTCTTCTATATCGTTCTTGTAGCCTGTCAATAAAAATTTCCATAATGACTTCATTCATTTTTTGTTGTATTAAATTTGATTCCAAACTTAACTTGGTTTCTTGATCAATTCCTATTGGCTCATTCAATAACTGTATAACATCTTCTGCTTGATCATCATACTCTTCTTCAAATGTTCCACGTGCTGGTTGGTAACCTGCTAAACGTATAGCTACTTCATATTGATGATATGATTCTAGAAAAAATAAGTTGAATATAGTTACTTAAAATTGCAAACTTTTACAATGAAAAATTTCCAAATGTTTATCCCAATCAATAATTCTATGTATAATTATAATATTAAATTCCTACATTAGTAAATGTTGTAAACTTTTATTATTTTTAGGATACAAGTGTCTTCAATTCCAAGGAAATTTAAAAAGTTTTTATATGCTTACGACAATCTAAGAATGCCTATTTTATAATTGTAGAACTTATTTTCAGAAAATGTAAAATATTTTTAAATAATGTCTAAAATAACCATGGGTAATAAATCAATAAGATTATTAAACCGTGAGATATCATAGTTGTTGAAATAAATTTCAACAATTTTCACTATTTCAGACCAAAATCTTATAAACAGTAAAATTATAATTAAGTTTAAAATTTAAAATGTTGATAGCTAATTAAAAATAAAGAAGTTCTAAGCATTATTTCTTTTAGGAAATTAAATTCACACTAAATATATAATAAACCTGAATACTAAAAACGGAATTAAAAGTAATGTTTTGATTGTTGCACATTTTTATTATAATGGTATAATAAAATAATAAAATATTAATCCTTTTACAAGCAATGACGTATATATATGTTTATAAAAGTTATGTTTTATGGAGCATTGACGTACATATTCAGTTTTAGCACTTTTTTTTCTTGATAATATTAATATTATGAAATGGCGTTTATGGTTCATATTTGTAAATTAATAAATAAATAAAAGTTTAGCCAGGAACATTATATTAAATTATACAGATAATTTAAAATTATTATTTATTAGATATAGATATGTTCAGAAGTATAAATATTTTAGTTACTATTATTTGTTTATTTATTTATTTTTACTTATTTAAGGCTTCAACTTTATACATTTTTATCCTATATTTAGACAATATTTAGACAAATTAAATTTATTAACATGACATTTTAGGACAAACATTGGTACATTATTTTTAGCGAATAACTTAAATTTATGATGAAGAACAATGTAGTGATAGCAACTGTGTTCTCGTCTTTGAGGGCTTAGTAGAGCGAAAGGGAATTTTTGAGTAGCTTGCAAACTTTGGTGAATTTAAAAATAACATCTTATTTTAATAAAATTTAGATAATAATTAAAATTAATAATCAAAGTGTTTATATTTTTAAGAATATCTTTGTTTAATAAGAAAGAACTTATTTTAAATAATCTCTCCCGTTAAATTAATTATTGTCTATGTAAAATGGCTGATTTTTCTCAAGTAACCCTTCCATTATTTTTTTTATATTTAATCACAACTTAATTAATTTTGTATATACCTAATAATGAATTTTCAATTTGAAACCATTCATACTTAACAAATATAATAATATTGCAGGTTAAGCTTTAATCAGTTAGTTTATATTTATAAAATATCTGTTTATTTATTTATATAATAATGGTATAATGTTACTTATATTTCCAGAAACTATATATGAGATGTTAAAAAAAAATAAATATTTATTATAATAATACATATGAAAATACCTTCCGAATCCGATGTATCGCCCATAATTTTTGACCTATATTTAATCGCTCTATTGAATTTATGAAGACGAAATGCATTTCTATTTATAAGTTCCAGACCTTTAATTTTTGGATTAAGTACAAAATTCTTAAAGTAATGGCATTCACATTCTTCAGTTGATTTACCCAGTTTTTGGGCAACTTTTTCCCAAGACATTGTGTTCATAAATGTATCAAGTAATATAATTTCTTCATGGGCATGCCACAAAAGGTCACCTATTTGAACGGCATTGGATAGCACTTTGTATGGATCAGTGTTTTTATGAACATGATCCTCAGTGCCTGTTGCAAAACACTGAAGGCAGATGCTTATGTCTAACTTGATACAAATGTCTGTATCACACTTTATGAACGTATGTTCATGCCACAAGTCTGTGAAACAAAACCGACAACATAACTTTTTCCTCGAGAACATTTTACTTTAGAGACTATAAATCAATTAGCGATCAATACAGTTAACATCGTTCAGGAGTTTCATGGAGTTTACTCAAAGTAATAACATAGACGTGAAATTTGTTTACTGAGTACGGAGATAAACGGAAAAGACGACATACAAGTTCATAGAACAAAAATGAATGTTTGAAAATAAAGAATATAAACATCACAGCCGCAGATAACGTTGGTGATTACGCAAGGAGACATGAAGATTCTAATCTTCGTGATAAGAGATATGAGACTATCTATAACTTAACCTCAAAAAATTGGTTTGTATTTGGAATGTTTCGTACTTCAATGAGTAAATTGTTTATGCGCGCTCGTGAATCTTGCCGCGCTTTTCTGAAATGTTACGCGGAATTCCTAAATTAAATATTTTAGAACTTTTTTTTTCTCTTAAAATATAATTTTTCAAAAGTAAACCAATCAACATGGCATCTGTGTAATACGTCTTGTCGATCAATAACACGTCAGTGCAATGTCAATTAAACATTTATTAGACATGTCGTCTGTCGCTGTCACGTAAAAATGCCAAGGTAAAATAATTACTTGCTTCGGACCTGTAATGACCTGGTGAGTACAAAACAATGGATTTTAGACCACTAGCTTAATTTATGTTTGATTTGAGTTCATTATCAAGTTAAGAAATAACTATACCGATTCATGGATAATTGCGTTGTTCAAAACGTAAGTATAAGCGTATATGCACAAAATTGGGACAATATAATTTTATTCTCACTCAATTCACAAAAAGTTCATCATGTTCGATTTAAAATTTTTCGACATCCTCATTCGTGCTGCGGAACCAAACCTTTTTCGAAATCAAATTTACACTATTCGATCTTCCGAAAGGACTATACACGTTTAGTATTGCGACCAACCGTACATGGACACCCAACACTTTTCTAGTTTTATACTAGTAATTCAAAGACTATGGTTGAAATTAAAAATAAATGTGATTATGGTCCAAACGAATCGAATTATACGTCATTTTACAATATATATCAGGTCTTGGAAGACAATAGTGAAAGTGAAACCGGAGCGCGCGCAACTTCTACATTATCCAATTAAAGAAGCTCGTCTAAATAATGTGCTCTTCGGTATTCGATTTTAAACGTATGATTTTGACTGTTTTCTTTGAAAATAATTATCTCGGTTTTTTCCTCCCTCGTGTACATTATTTTAAGTACCGACAACCATTTTCCCGCCCGTTCACAAACACCGCCAAACATTCGTTATCACTTGAATGCTGTAAGCTAGCTTGATAACATTGGTCCAGTCGACATTTTTGTGTTACTGTAGTATTTTGTTGGAAGCGTTTTTTTTTTTTTTTTTTGTCCATATTAGCCTTATTCACGATCGCTCTTTTCCTCATCATTCGGTACGGATTCCTGTATCATGTATGCTATGTCTTCGTCATCTTCAACGACTTCATACGTGGTCGTTAAACAGGAAAACGAAGCCAACAGTCAAGTTCCCATTGTCAACATGGCCCCTATACCAGCTTAGTACGTATTGATATAATAATAATAGTAATATTATAATATATTAAGATATTATTTTATTATTAGAAATACGGTAATTGGTGGGCTTTAAATATGCCCTCATGCCACAAATGGTTCAAAAGCCATACATTCTTGTGTGGTTGGGTATGACTGGCATGCATTATGAACATCTTTTAAATAACTTGTTCACAACTTGTTTTTATCTTTTAAATAACTTAAAACAAATAAAAATTCAATACTCCTTATGTTATCAATTGAATTTTGAATTATTAAGATTTTTTAAAAATTATCTAAACATTTTGAAATTTGTATTGTCCTACTATATCTGAAGGATAAACATGGACATTTACATGCATTCCAATTTATGTTTATTAATTACTTATTTGTCTGTCCTTTTACTGAATAATCTAATATCTTACTAATGTATTAAAAAGTATTTTTCATATTAAATCATCTAGTTTTTATTATGATTTCTAAAGGTATTAAAATCAATATATAAATATATTCTAGCATGAAATTTCATATTGATACTTTAAAATTTCAATATGAGTTATACCATTTCTACATTTTACTTAAATGTGTTTATTTTATCAAGTAATAGTAGATTAGCGTGATAAATATCATTATTTTACCTCATTTATTCTTGCCATTAAGATACCTATTGTACAATTTTTTTAGTGATAGCAGTGGATTAAATTTAAATTCTTTACTAACTTTTTAGCCACAAAAATCATTATATATGTAAGATATGCTGAGATATATCTTTATTTACAATAATTATTTTTTTTTTTTTTTGGTTTTTATCTTTGAACAACATGAACCATGAGGGATATAGATTAAGGATAGGTTATAGGTATAGGTTTTTTTTATGTTAGTTATTACATGTTAATTGATATATGAATAACTTAGGTTAATTTAAATTACTTATTTTATTTTAATATAAATCAAAGAATACATTTATTACCTGTATGTTCTTGTCTTATTTCAATTAAAATAATTAAAATATGTAAATATTTTCATAAACTTCAAAAGTCCAGTGTTATTTAATGCTTTAACTGATCCTTAAATATATCCCATTTAATTGATTCGTTGCATTTCAGTAAGTAATTTAATTACTGATAGTTAGATTATTAATGATGGACCAAATTAAAAACCTACAAATCTGAATTCATCAATGCACCTTAATTTCTTTATTAATTAAACATTGATTTTCATAAATTTTTATTGATGTATTGAGTTTTTCTAGGTTAAAAGTATATAATATATATTTGTATAATATAATTTAAGTTATAAAATATATAGTATATGCATAAATGATATACATGATATACTTAGTTCATTTTTAAAACTATACAATTTTCAATATAATTCATTCTCTACTATCTAATATTTAAATTTAAATAGTTTTTTACCTCAATTTAAAGAAAATTATATTTTCAATGTGTGTAACAAATTTTTATTTAATCAATTGTTATCTAAAAATTAATTAATTTTTACTATATTGTATAATGTATTAATATAAATCTTATAAACTAAATTAGAGTACAAATGTACATACTTATAAGCTATCTATTTGAAATGAAACAAGTTATTTGTATGATTAATAGTTTTAAAAATTGAACTAATTCTGTAAAAAACTTCAGTTCAAATAAAATACTATTTGTTTTTATTAATTGCATATCTATAGTATTATTTTTCATATTAAATCAATTATGGAAATTCATTACTAAAACTTATGTAATTTCAAGTGTATATTTGATGATTTCGGATGGTTAATTTAAATTATACTGTTTTAATAAAAAAAAAAAAAAAAAACTAGAAAATAATAGTTCCAAAAGCTATAAAATGTGATTTGCTTTTATCCTTCTAATTTAAATTTATATACAATGTACCATGTTCTACAGTTAATATTTGAATATAATTTTTAAAAAATGTATAGGATATATCTTGATAGGTAATATTGTTTATCAAAAATATGTTATTTCAACTGAATAGAATTTTGAAGTATTATATTTTAAAACTTAAAGAAAATCCTTATTATTTGTTATATTGTTATTTACTTTTGATAATGTAAGCATGAAAATTATGTATGGAAGTGTATAATTTCAATCAAAATTTCTAAAAATATTAATTTTGATATGATTTATAATAAATTAATATTATTGGTCATGCCAATTGATTTACCACTAAAAGGGTTTTTAGTATAAAGTTTATCATAATTATAATTTTTAATTTTTACATTAACTTTTAACACTCATTAAAATTAAATATTAAATTTTAAAGATTATTCTAAATTACTTATTTAATTTAAAAATTAGTTTTCAGGTTTCACTAAAATTCAATATTAAATTACATAAATACATTTAGAGTTAAGTAATAATAGAGCCAGGTAGTTTCCATTACTTAACTATTTAAAATTAGTAGACTTTTGTGGAATAACACATTTATAAATTTAAATATACATGTACATAACATGTTTTCTATTGCATTAGTTATATAGAATATGTTATAGCATATATATAGTATACATAAATTATACTGACAATGAATGTTTATTTTTAACAATAATTAAATTCATATAAGTTTATGATAAAAATGAAGTAGGTATTATATTTTTAAATTTTTTTTAGTAAACGAAGACGAAATGAAAAACCTGGAAAAGGTCTACGACATTTTGCCATGCGTGTATGCGAAAAAGTACGTAGTAAAATGGTTACAACTTATAATGAAGTAGCTGATGAACTTGTTGCTGAATATCCAGAAGGTAGTAATGCTGAACAAGTAAGTTGAAAACTAAATAATTTCTGTACTTAAATTTTAGTTAAAATGTATCACTGTTTTTATTTTATTTTTTAGTATGATCAAAAAAATGTTAGAAGGCGAGTATATGATGCTTTGAATGTCTTAATGGCCATGAATATTATATCAAAAGAAAAGAAAGAAATTAAATGGATAGGATTGCCAGTGTCTTCATTTCAAGAGCCATCTACATTAACTCAAGAACGAGAAGATATCATGGCTCGGCTCAATGAAAAACAAGCAGTTTTGGAAGAATTAATTGTTCAAGTACATATCAGTTTAAATTTATAATATTATAATTATACAAATTTAATGATACATAACCATTTATAATTAGTTTTAACTTATTTTTTATATTTTTGAGTGATAGCTTATATTTTATATATTTACAGCAAGTTACTTTCAAGCAACTTGTTGAAAAAAATAAAAAATATGAACAGATACATGGCCGGCCTTCTTCTGCATCAGTTCTTAGTTTGCCATTTATTGCCATTAAAGCTGATCCTGGTACTGTAATTGATTGCAGTATTTCTCAAGACAAGTAAATTATTAAATAATTGTAAGCTGTAATAAATATATATAATATTTACTATTTTTGATTTCAGAAAAGAATACTTATTTGGATTTAGTAACAGTTATGAAATTGTAGAAGATATGGATTTATTAAAAAGCATGAATCTTTCATTGGGTACTTAATATATTAATTACTGTATAATTCAATTTTGCTAATTCATATTTTTTATATATAGGTCTCAATACAGGTTCAAGTACTGCAGAACAGTTAGAACAGGCAAAAGCATGTGTACCGAAGAAATTACATGCATTTTTATCACGTAAGTTTCATTCCATTTTTGTTTATATAAATTATTACTTGTGTTATAATTGTTAATATTATGTCTTAGGAATAGCAGTTGAATCATCAGCTATGGATGTTGTAGAAGAACAGCCAACAAAAAAATTCAAATCCAGCTAAAGTGAAGTGACTTGAATTGACCAATGCCTTATAATAATTAGGAATTTGAATTGAAATTACTCTATTTTTTACAAAATCTTATCTTAAGTTATGTTAATTTAAGTTAAGTCACATTGCTTGTTAATGCATGAACAATTTCGGTGTTATCGGTACAGTATATGTATATATATATATATATATATATTTATTTTTTTGGAGAATGAGGATATATAGGAAGTCAAGTAATTTTCTCTCTTTACAAATTTTGTAATTATATGTTGATACTTTTGATGTTTTTACTCTTAGAGTTATGGAATTAAAAATATTGTTTTGTTGTTTTCTTCCATGTCAAATAATATCAAACTGAGAACATGATACTTAAAATATTTGTAGATAATTAATTGTGTATTTAGAATTTTTAACACAACTGTATTAATGTTTAAGTATAAAAATTATTTAATGTATCATGTTTTGAGAAAGGGTGAGAGTATTATGTGCCATAACAAGGACTGTATAACGTTATGGTATAGAAGTATTTTTGTTAATTTTTTGAGGTACTTATAAATCATACCTGAATCTAATCTACCATGCATTGTATCGATAATACTATTGTGTCTTTAAAAAAGTATTAAATTAACACATAATATTTATGTTTATACAAACACTGAAATATATGTAATACACTTAATTTCATGTTATATATATTTGTATTTTTTTTGATATTCCTTTTATTTTTATTTTAAAATGTCAATTAATTAGTTAAATATTAAATAATATTCAAATTTATATGAAAAATTAACTTAAATTTTTAAGGTCTTAGGTATTTTAATAAACTTAATTGAATGATAAGTATTGGATCTGTATCTATAAGAATTGGTACCTTTCATCTTTGAAAAATTATGCTTAGGGAATATGTTACTTAAATTGTGAATGAGAAGTATTTTAAATTGACAATAAACTTCTTTCTGAAAAAATTTTCAGTTAAATGTGCATTAGTATTGTAAAATAATATAAAAGATAAAACTATATTAAAGAAATTTTTGTTTTAATTAGTATTTCACAATTTTTCTTATAAAATGCATTAAATGCTAAATTATTTTTTGTCGGTACTGGTTTGACCAATTCATTCAAAATTGTTTTACTGTTTTTCTATTCAAGTAACTCATATAACTAATACATCTTACAAGCTAGGTCTAATTGTTGTAATTTACAAGTCTGGATGAAAAACTTTTGTAGATAATAAGTTATTTTTAAAATACCACTTAAAAAGTAAGCAAATGCCTTGTAATTTTAGTTATTTATTTGAAATTAAAATAGGTCTTAGAAGCAACTTTTATAGCCTTATTTAGAGACTATATCTGTAAAAAGCTTATTCACTGATATTTATTTAAATTTTTAGGTATAATGCTATTAGGTTTTAGATTTTATGCCATTTATTATAATTTAGATTTTTTTTTACTGAATATATAATTTACTGTTTTGTATTTTTTTATTAATGTGTTTTATATTAAGTAGGCATTTGAATTATAGCAATGATCATATTAAATAATAATTATTTCAAGGTACATGTACATGATTTAATTTTTGAAATACCAAGTACCACATGTTTATCTATGGTAAAAGAAAACTAATATATTTTTATCTCATTACCATCAGTGGTGCAGGAAAACAGTACTTCTGTTAATCTTAGAGAAAAACGCCTTTTTACCAATTTAAAATTTGATGTGATCATATTATTTTTAACCTTTAATTTTATACATTTTTTTTTTAGGAATACAATTTATATTTATTAATTATAATTGTCATATCAATTTTAAAGTTAAAAATTTGTTTTTCTTGCTTTAAGACTGGCGAATTTATTAATAATTTCTTCATATGAAATTCTCTATATTAATTTCTTTGTACTATTCTTATTATTTCATTATTAAATTCACATGAAGTGTGTAAAATTAAACAATATCTACACATTTCAAAAAGTATAACAAAAAATCTCGTTTTGAAGGTAAAATAAAAATCAGGGTTGAAACATATAATACGATATAGTATAAAACATGTATTATACATATGTATAAAAATAAAATCACTTTTAACTAAAAATACATTTATAATTTACAATAACTATAAAAAAGGATGTATAAATTATAAATAGACAAGTATAGAACTATTAATTCATTATTAATAATTATTAATATCTTGTTGTGAACATATTTATAGTTTATAGTGTACTTGTAATATTTATATAAATTTTAAATATTTTGGCAATTTTATTTTATTTTATATCAATGTAATAATATATACATATATTATTACATAATTATATTATATTCTGTATCTATAGCAATTTTTAGATTCTGAACGGAGTGAAGAATGTATTGATTTTACAATGATGTGTGTTTTTTTTTTTTTTTTTTTTGTGTCTGTCGACACGATTTGGGGCAGTAAATATGCTTCGATTGCCTTATGTAGCAACTTTTCTGAAAGGAAAGTGAATCTATTTGGTACTTTGAGGGGTCAAAAGTAAAAAATTTTCAATATTTTTTAAATGCGACGGGAAAAACCATAAAAAAATTTGGGAAAAACGGGAGTTTTTACGCAAAATCAGTTTTCGACATAATCAAATTTTTTATTTTGCTATAACTCAAAAACTAATCGATGTAAATACTTGAAATTTTCACCAAATGTTTAGATTAGCGTTCTCTATACACCATTAAATTTTCAAAGTATTTTGATTTTTATTGAGCTATTTATAGACAATTGAAATTTTAAATTTGTTTAAGTATTTTTTTTTTAAATAACGATAAAATTTTTTTGGCTGCCCAGAAAATCTTGAAAATTTAATACAAGGTTTCTTATAAGTTGTTCCTTAACTGATAAAAAAAAATCTAAAATCGTAAGTCACAATTTTTTTTTATAAGTGCTCAAAGTTCCAATTTATACGAAATATGTAAAAATCACGATAATTTGCAAGTTATTTTGTAGATAAAAATTCATAAAATTTTTGTTTTTAAACATCTATAATATTTAATTATCGTAACTAAAAAATATCGGTGATCGGTTAACTCAATTTTTTTTTATAAGCCCTTAAAGCTCAAATTTGTATAAAATGTGTAAAAATCACGATAATTTGCAAGTTATTTTGTAGATAAAAATTCATAAAATTTTTTCTATTCATACTTAAGGTTCAAAATTTTAACACTAGGTTATCTATGAGCTACTCTTCAAAAATCTTTAAAAAAATTTCTACCAGACTAAGAGGAAAAAATTGTATGACTGTTTGAAATTTAAATATTTACGAAATTGCATAAAATAGCGATTTATTCTCAGACGATCTTAAATATTTGTTATAATTCAAAAAGTATAAGTCGCAGATTTTTGAAATTTCTACCAGCTGTTAAGATTGGTATTTCTTTTATGCAATATTTTTTTCAAAATATAATATTGATTTTTAAGCCACTTATAGGCATTTAAAGTATTCGATTTTTTTACATTTTAGTTTTATAATAGGTGATAAAAAAAATTTGGCTCGTACAAAATACTTGAAAATTTAATATAAGATTCCACAGAAGTAGTTCTTAATGTCATTCAAAAATTATTAAAATCCATAGGCACAATTTTTTTGACTTATTTATAGACAATTTAAATTTTCGATTTTTCTAAATTTTTCGTTTCAAAATAAAATATTTATATTATTTATAACTTATTACAATATTTACAAATAACATTGCATTATATTCTAGACAAACATATCATCTCCGTTCAGAATCGTTTTTCGTATACATTGATACCTATCATTGAATTCAAATTTAACAAATCCATTATAATGACCTATCCTATGAAGAGTCGCACTTCACTCCCAAGTGTACAGCAGAGCGAGGCCCATCCGGTTGTTTTTTTTTATTTTTTTATTTTTTTATTTTTTTTTTGTGTCTGTTTTTTATATAAAAACAAAAAAAATAACAGGTAAAATAAATAAAAAGTTATATTTTAATACATTGTATAGTTAGTACTATACAATTATAGACTATTTATTAACCTAACCTTATAGACTATTTTTATTTATCATTACAGCACAGTAAGCAAAATAAATATTTTATTTAGAAATAAAATAAATATTACTGATTATAACTTCATCAAAAACTATTAAAACTGTATAAATTACTGATGTTGTGACACTCTTAATACACTAATTTATATATTTTATTTTATTCAATTTCCATTGAATTAAACATTGATGTAAAACATAGGATTAAGTGCGGGTGGATGAAATGGAGAGAAGCATCGGGCGTGTTATGCGATAAGAGAATTCCAATTAGGCTGAAAGGTAAATTTTATAAAAGTGTAGTGAGACCAACTATGCTGTATGGTTCAGAGTGTTGGGCGGTTAACAGGAGAATAGAACAAAGTATGAGTGTCGCGGAAATGAGAATGCTTAGATGGTTGAGTGGAGTGACAAGAGAAGATAGAATAAGGAATGAATACGTGAGAGGTAGTGTTGGTGTAGCGCCAATTGTGGACAAGATGAGAGAAAATAGGCTGAGATGGTTTGGGCATGTGATGAGGCGAGAGGAAACGAATGCAGTAAGAGTGGTTATGAAGATGGACGTTGAAGGGAAAAGAGGAAGAGGAAGACCAAAAAAGAGATGGTTGGAGACTTTGGAGAATGACATGAGGGCTGTCGGTGTGTGCAGAGGAGATGTGATTGACCGAGTAAAGTGGAGGTGTAGGACAAGGGTGGCCGACCCCAAATAGTTGGGAGGAAGGCGAAGTAGAAGAAGAAGAAGAAGAAGAAGATTTTATTCAATTTCCGTCTTATAATAATTGTAATATTTCTATGTAACGAACTTAATGTTTGGTCAGCTATATAATATAATACCAGATTAAAATTACATAAGAGAAGATTCAAAGATGACAAATATTGGTGAGACATAACAAACACTGAATAAATAGTTTATATTTTTGACTGGAATAATTGAGATGTCAATAATTTATAAGAAAATTATTAAAAATAGAAACAATAAAGCAAATAGTATACTTAGCTGTTGCAACAGGTAATTATTTTTATATTTTTAACTATCCATGGATTAAAACATGACATTTTTATTATTCATATAGGTAGGTACAGTTTTGTTAATTTAAAAGTAATTTGAATTACATTCTACTAAGTAAATTAATTTTCGACTGTTTTTAAATGGAGTCGATAAATTGTAATGTATTACCACTCTTCAGAACAAAAGGTCTTATCTAAATATAGTTTGAAAATCATTTTTAATGGCTTAATCTCCACATTAATTTAAATTGCATTGAAATTGTTTCCGTCCATCCTCATTAATCACGAGTGTGTAACACTTAATCGCCTATGTACAGGACATGGTCGCTCCGGAGAGATGCTACATAAATAGAAAATGAGAGATAGTCCAGGCTGTGACTGTGACCACCCATTACAGTCCATCTCCCATATTATAAGTGATTGCCCTCTCCGTGCATTTAACGGGACAGTGGAAGAACTCCACTATGCAACTGACAACGCGGTCAAATGGATAAGGACACTTGACATCCAACTTTAGACAACTATCAAATAATTGACAACATGGAATAGTTACCCATAGCCTTAATTTTTTTTATGTTTTATGTTTAATATTGTTTTACCGTTTCGTGAATTATTTATATATCTTTATCTGTATCTAGTTTGTAATGCTTGCATATTATTACCATACGATAATAATAATAATCACTGATTATTGATAGATTGAGTGGATAAAACCATAGTCCTAACTTCTTGTTAAGTCAGTTTTTATAAAAATTATTAAAACATTAGTATTATCACAGAATATATAAAATTAAAATGGTCACATATCTGTTGTCGATTTTTACAAAAGTAATAAATATTAAGAAAAAAATATTAGAATATTTACAGAATCTTATCGAAATTCAATCTATAAAACACGAGACTTTTATGAAAATAAAGTAAGTTCTATCCATTAACCATAACCTGTGAACTGTACATGGTACTATTCTAATAATCATTATCTTATGAATGTATATGTTCTAAATAATTTTATTTTAATGTAATAGATGTATCGAATTCATTGACATAATCAAACAAATACTGTATTAATTTTTCTCATAGTTACATGTCATATCAAGACTTAATGACGTAACAAAATATTTTATTATCTCAAATAATATCAACAATTTTTACTCACAAATTTATTCTACAACATTAGGCTCTAATGTTTTGTACGACTCAATATTTTTATAGATTTCGGTCCAGTACCAAATAAAACATTTCATCATTTCAGTTCGGTTCCGTTTCTAAAATATAATCAAATAGGCTCGGTTCGGATCGGTCGGTGTCGGTTAGGCGGTTATGGATCTTTAAATCCATTGAACAATGATTTTAAATTTTTAAGGACGTTATTTACAAAATTAATAACACGTATATTATCACGGAAATCAATATTTTTAGCCCTGTGCCGTTGTTTTATTTACTTAATTTATATCAAAGCTATTCATGTTTACCTATTTATTACTATTAAATATTATTATAAATATTATCGAAAATATTTTCAAGAAAAACGGTTGCATTTATTCTGGTTATGGTGCGACATGGAAAGGTTTGTTACATTTACCACGCCGTGCCATCCGATAGAATTTATATACAATATGAGCAATTTAAAATCTATACCAATTTCGTGATATAATTCAAAAATCGTTTAATAAAAACAACAAATGTACCTACGCTTTGTAACACTATAGTAGGTGAGTATTTAATATCTTAGACTACAACCCGCTAACACTATACGTAGAAATATAATACTATATAATAATTAACAAATTATAGGTAAAATCGATTTAGTATTGTCAAAGTTTAATTGAATTAACGAGAAAAAAACAATCGTTTAAATATATATATATATATATATATTTTTTTTTTGGTTCAATCAGTAGAAAAAAATTGAAATATGTCCTGTTCGGTCTGGTCAATTAGCTGTTACAGTATGAAACTTGTTAATTCGGATCGGCAGTTCACTCTCGGTCTACTCTAACAAATTATTTTAAATTTTCAGTCCAGTCTGGTTTTAAAAAAAAATTGTCAATCAGTTTGGTGAGAACTCGGTTTTTTGTTAACATTTTCAGTCTGGTCCGGTCCCTAAAATTACGCACTGTACAGAGACTGTACCTACGCATAAACACAGGTATTTGAAATTACTATTTGTTAATGTAAGATATCTACTTCTACCTATATTGTTCATTCGTGATATACTGTACTATATTACAGTTGTTATTATATACTTAATAATTGATTTTACTGAAAAAATTTAGCTTACATATTTATTCAACAGTATCTGTATTTATACAATAAGGGTCTGGGGTATTGTAGAAGCATGGACACCTAGGTTCAGGGGCATATTTAGATATTTTTTTTTATCCAGAGGGGGGCTGAGATATTTTCTTCAACCAAAATTCCCCAATTCGGCCTATTACAAACAGGAGTTGGGAGTTTTATATACAATTTTAATTTTTATATATCATTCAGACTTGTATAATTATTGTGCAGTAATTGAGACGTGTGTATATCATTAAATCAATTTAATTTAAAACAAACCGAAATTATGACAATGCAGCAGTACCATACGTTAAAATTAAGCACTATGTACCGAGCTCAAAGGTATGATCGTTACGGTCAAAATCGTCAGACACGTTACATGAATAATTTGTTAATTGTTACTAATAATTCTTAATAAAATTATGTTGAACTTCTACGATTTACATCTGATAGGAAATAATAAGCAGACTTAATAAACATTTTCCTGGATTTCGCGAGAGCTAAAACCTCCTCAGCCCCCTCCCCTATAAATATTCCCTGCCTAGGTTGATCAGCATTATTTTAACCATCGATTTTTAAAACCAAACACTTAAGATAAAATACAAAACAAAATTACACACTTTTGGTTGGTTAAAACCAACCAATTTTTAAAATTGTTGTACCCAAAAATAGGGCACTTATGATTTAGATCTCAACTATTATTTATTAAAAATAAAAATAAATGTTTAACGGTTTAAAATATTAATTTATAAAAAAATTTAATATGTAGAATTTAAAATGTTCAAAGTTTGATTGGCTGAAATCGATTGCCCACATTTTTAAAATGTCATATGATCTCCATCCATTAAAATTCTGATTAACATTTAAACGAATACTCCTAAAAATAAATTTAATTTAATTCAAAATCAAAAATATTACTATTTGTTTTTATTTTTTAATTGCACGGACAATATTTTGCATGTACATATTAAAATGTTTTTACATTAGTTATGTAAATTAGAAAAATATGTCATATAATTACTAAGGTATCCAAGAAAAGTTTTTTCCCAAAAAGAATTCGAGGATCCCGTGAAAAATTCTGCCTTGGACTTCACAAAAACCTCCGACAGCGTTGTACATATTTATTCTAATTGAAACATAGACAATTTTATAATTACATAACTAAAATATGATTATTTATTCCAGTTACGTTAAATAAATTAAATCTGGTTTTTATACAGGTCGGGTGTATACATCTCAGCCCTGTCCCTATAGAAAATGTCCTATTGATCATGGCGTTGTGACAGAACAAAATGTCTATGCCATGATTTTTTTTGGCTTTTGTTGATTTTTTTGTCATAAAATACATACAAAAATAATTGGTTATCTCACAAAAGTTGAAAAAAGATGATGAGGAGCTATCTACAATAAGTTGTTTATACATATATATATATATTATAAAAATGTATTATTTTGTTACTAAATGATCCGGGCAAAGAGTAGAGCTGTTTGTCTTCATTTGTATTTGATAATATTAACAGTTATAATTTATATTATATCTAATTGTTCTCCGTTAAAAGAAATTGTGGCGTGCAATTAAGAATCATCAATTTTCATCAAGAGTGTTACTTGTGAAACGAAGCTCTTATGTTATTAGACAAATAATATGGTTAGTAAGTGGGGGAGATTAAAAAGTACACGCCACCGCTGCCGGAGCGACTATAAAATATGATGCGCATGGCTGCGTAACGATAAAACCAATGCGTTTGTCATCACGGACGAGACAACGGGTAGGTTTAATTGTGCGGATACGTGTGTTAGGACGATTCTTGGAATATCGTTGACAGTTCAATATAACTACATAACGCATTACTTATTACGAACAGCTAGGACGCGGTTGAAATATATTACGAGAGGTTCGAACACAAACACTATCATATACGTACAAAATGTTATATTAAATGAAGCTGACCGCTGTTGTTTGGTTTTGCTGGTGAAAATACACTGTAGTCTACGTACAATAGTACATTGCGCGTATAAAGACACGTGTTGCAAGGGTAAGCTACAAATTATAATATCATAATTGTGCGCAATGTTTCGATTAGTCTCGCGAGAGCACAGACTCTGGTCAAGTTTGAAGTGCGCTCCCCGTAGATTCAAGTCGGCTGTTCACTGCAAGTCATTCAAGTCTGAGTCGAGAGTGTCGTATAACGAGCTAAAAATCGGTGTCCCAAAAGAGACGTGGTCCAACGAAAAAAGGTAAAAACAAACAATAATAATTATAATTACCGTCATCGTCGTGATCGAATTAGGTTACATTAAATTATTCTTTATTTATAGAGTTGCTCTGGTGCCAAGTTCCGTGGAGGTTTTAAAGAAACAAGGCTGGAATGTACAAGTGGAATATGATGCAGGAACTGGAGCTAAATTCAGAAATCGGGATTATGAAACTGCTGGAGCCGAAATTGTTTCGAAGGAAAACGCATTTGCATCAGGTTTGTTGTGTACACTTATACATACGTAGGTAGATGTTTCCTGGGACTCCTTAATATTTTCTCGTACCTAAATACTAAATACCTAAATACCGAATCTACTCAATAGGTTGTTATTTATAAGTCATAATTAAAACATAAGTATATAGTCCTTAAGAGAGATTATATATTTTATAATGATTAATCGATAAAGCTATATTAACAGTGTTTGTTATACATATTACATATGGTTTTATTATTATTTTAATATTAGTTCATTATTATTCAGTATACTTAATATTTTTTTTCTCGATTACTGTCGCCGCTGACCACTGGATGCTGTACTTTAGAATTTCAAAATTTCAATATCCTTTAAAGGAACATTGACATGTTACATGTACAGTGCAGCGTTGAGCTATGTTGCCGCCCCGGGGAAAGTTAAAATATGCCACCCTTAAAAAAATTACAATTCAAAATTATATTTACCACACTATTAATTAAAGCCAGTAGCGTATACACGGGTAGGATATAAGTGTACTATGCAAGAGCAATAAATATTTTAACTGTCTAAAAAAATCATCAAACTGAAAATATGTTTGCTCATTTAACTGTGCAATGAGCTGACTGCCAAGATAAAATATAACGATTTACTTGTAACCGACTATTTCGAAGAAAAAACGTACATGAATCTGAAGGAAATGGCTCTGATCATGTACCGTATATTTTTGGTACTAACTTACCTTTTTTTTAACAGTACCAATACAACCTAACTTATTCAACGTTATTTTATATTTATGATTAGATAAAACATTTATGTAAATACGTTTATTCAATTTTTAATTTAACTGATTATTTAATTACTCGGTGGAAGATATTTTTTGCACATATTTCAATTGATTAATAAAATATAATTTGACATATCTAAATATTTTTACAAATAGAACGTTTATTTATTATACCAAAAGGTAGAACACTTTTTTAATTAATTTTAAATATAAAAAAAAGTTGTAATCTATCTTACGTTTTAACATTCACGTCTTGACCTTGATTGTGAGCTCTTATAATTATAATGTTAATTAGTTAATTTAAGCTTTAAAATAGAAAATATTAGACATCTACCTCATTTATGAAGTTGTAAACATATAAAATATTTGAGACAGTTAATAAGTAAAAGTTTTTATAATTTTATTACTTAGTTTAATGTATATTTATTTAAAAAGTATATTAATTGAAAATACTAAGATAATTTTTAGAAAATGATATTGATACACATAATTATTCAAATTTTGTATTTATAAACTATTATATATAATTATTAATGTATGATAAAGTAAAATTTATTTGTATTAATTTTTTTTTTTCATATTGTTGTGGTTTTTGAAAATATAAAAAATAATAAAAAATAAAAAAATAAATATAAATTAATTGATTATATATATTATCTAAAGGTACAAAAATTAATAATATCATCATGTTCAATGAGTTATTTTATACTTAAACTGATAAAAATTAATAATGTATTTTAAATACTTTTAAGAGTTGGGATTCTAATGGTATTTTCTGAGTTATCTTTTTCAAATATAGAGGCCAAACCCTTTAACTACTATAATTAGCTGATATTTCTAGGTATTTTAGGTAAGTTAAAGTTAGTTGAACAGTATATCAGATCGTTATAATTATTAATGATTGTATAATACAAAATTTGAAGAGCGGTGACGTAGGTGTATCATTACATATACACCGTATGTGTACCTACCTAATCAATATTAATCATATTATATTAATATTTGAAATGCAATAAACTATTGCTTGTTATGTTATATACACAAATGTTTAGTTTAAGTTCGTAGACTCAAGAATTTTACAAAATAAGGTTATGTAAATTTCGTCGATGATGTAAATAATGTGAATATGTAGAAATGTGTACAAATTTCTATAATACATATCGAATTACATACACAATTTACGTCAAGCTTTATTATGCATATATAGATAACAAACATTGATAATTATTATAAAAGCAATAAAAACAATGTATCAAAATAATATAATATATATATATATATTTTAATATACGATGAATACCACCTGTATCAATCGCAAATTAAGAACAAACAATTAAATGTTAATATGCGCCATACTATTTTGTTGGGATTTAGACCATTAAAAGATAAGAATCAAGAATTCAATACTAAATAAGTTAAATTCTTTTAAGCATTAGGATATTATTAAAAATCTTAATTTGCGCACAAAAAATATATAACTATAAAAATGCAGCAAATATCAAGACTTAAACGAAAACAAAAATAAATGCTCTAAAATTTTACCTTGAACTCATTTAACTTATGGACTTAAAGTGTACTTTGAAGTAATTTATGTTTAATTGGTTATTTAAAAGTAGATATTTATTTTAGAATTAGAGATAATATATTAGTTTTTTTAGTCATCATACGTTATTTTTAAAAATATTTCTCAAAATAATGAAAGTTAATTATTATATTTAATATAAATATCAGGTATTACAAACTCAAAAATTAATTATTTTAAAACTAATCAGTTGCATTAAAATAAATGGAAAATAAGTAAAATAATTTTAAAAAAAATTACCTACACTTTTCTATTAATTTGAGTTTTCAAATTTTTGAATTATTTGATTTAGTTAGATCTAATATTAATATTAAATATAATTATTTTCATTATTATGATAGTCAATTTTCAAAATAACAAATTACATAATAATTTCCAATTTTCTTCGTATCATTTTACAGAATTTTAATTTTAAACAAACTTATATAATATTATATAATTATATAATATTATATATCTATAAATGGGAATACGTTAAAATATATGTACGTAAGGGTAAGTTATCATTAGTCATCAGTCAATATTTATTATGTACAGTAAGAAAAATTTAAGGTTGTATGTTTATTTTAATCAAAAATATATTTTATAATGTAAGTATTTTTAACGTCAAGTAAGTTGCGACTTTATTGGTTTTGTACATAATTATGTAAAGAATAATAATAGGGTACACTCAAAAATTAATACAAGTCACGATTATGCATAATAATTTGTATTCAGCTATATTAGCATTTAAATTGACTTTATACGTACTTTTTTACACATATATTAATGTCTAAAATGTAAACCTGATTTAAATGTTCAGATGTTATACTCAAGGTCAGACACCCTGTACCAAATGAAGTGCCTCTGTTAAAAAATGGTTCCACGTTGATATCATTAGTTTATCCAGCGAGCAATCAAGATCTAATAAAAAAACTGGCGGAAAAACATATGAGTGTATTTGGTAAAATATGGTAGTAAAGTAATTATAAAATATTCATTAAGATATAATGTGAATTTGCTTTTAGCAATGGACTGTATACCTAGAATATCTAGAGCACAAGTGTTTGATGCATTAAGTTCAATGTCGAACGTGTCTGGTTACAGAGCAGTTATCGAAGCTGCGAATCATTATCCGAGATTTTTTGCTGGTTAATTACATAAAGAAATAAAATATTAACGACTTCGAAAAATTCAATTTATTATTATATTACACGTAACATTTTAGGCCAAATAACAGCTGCTGGTAAATTACCGCCGGCTAAAGTATTCGTGATTGGTGGAGGCGTAGCTGGCTTAGCCGCTATTGCACAGGCTAAAAATATGGGTGCCATAGTTCGAGCGTTTGATACACGGTCTGCTGTCAAGGAACAAGTTGAATCCTTAGGAGCTCAATTCTTGACAGTTTCTATTGAGGTACATTGTATTTCCTCTATTGTTAGTTAGTTGATGTTTTTCATTGCTTTTTCAGGAAGAAGGAACAACTTCTGGCGGTTACAGCAAAGAAATGTCCAAAGAATTTATTGAAGCTGAAATGGAATTATTTTCTAAACAATTGAAAGATGTAGACATAGTTATAACAACAGCATTGATTCCTGGAAAACGGGCGCCAATTTTGATTTTAAAAGTATTATTTTTAAGACTTATTTTATTGGATTTATGTTAAATGCTTGTAGTCACTAAACATTTAGATGTCTTACAGGAGCACATTGAAAGCATGAAACCCGGAAGTGTTGTAGTTGATCTAGCTGCTGAAGCAGGAGGAAATATCGAAACCACTCGTGTTGGTGAAATTTACAGTTATAAAGATGTCATACATATAGGATTAACAGACTTACCTTCTAAGCTTCCGTCTCAAAGTTCTTCCTTGTATTCAAATAACATTTCAAAATTTTTGCTAACTATAGGCAGTGATAAAAAGTTTTGTATACATTTAGAAGACGAAGTTGTCCGAGGAAGTATTATTTTGAAATATGGAGAATTAATGTGGCCACCACCACCTCCTAAAAAAGGTGAAGCACTAAAAACGAATAGAGAAATTACAAAAAAATTAGAAATCGTGCCCGTCAATCATTTTAGTAAACATATGAAAGATTCACTGGCAATTGCTACAGGTCTTGGTAGTTTATTAGCATTTGGAGCAGTTTCTCCAAATCATCATTTTTCTATGATGGCATCTACGTTTTCTTTGGCTAGTATTGTAGGTTATTATACAGTTTGGGGTAAGTAGTATCATTATTTATCCTCTTTTTAGTATTTTTTAATTTTAATTTTATATTGTCATGAAATTTGAATATACTTTTTATTTTAGACGTAACTCCAGCATTGCATTCACCATTAATGTCTGTGACCAATGCTATATCAGGAATTACAGCTGTCGGAGGCTTATTGTTGATGGGTGGATCATATTACCCTACAGATGCAGTACAAGTAATATTAAACTAGTATAATCCTCTATTTTACTTAAAATAATATAACTTTAAAATTATTTTCAGGGATTAGCTGCTTCAGCTGCACTTTTATCGTTTGTTAACGTATTTGGTGGATTTGTAGTGACTCGACGTATGTTACAAATGTTTAAAAGGTCTATTACTAAAATTATCTAATCTTTTATTTACACATTAATTAAAAACTATATATATATATATATATATATATATATATATATATATATATATTATTATTAGGATATTTATTTAAATAAATATGATAATTTACAAGAAGCGAAATTATTTTTTTATATGTAGGCCTGATGATTCACCAGAGTACAACGCATTATATTTAATACCGACTTCTGTATTCTTTGGTGGTTATTCTTGGGGTGTCATCAATGGCATATCAGAAATACATAATTTTGCAGCACTAGGATCGGCTTTGTGCTGTATTGGTGCCATTGCTTTTTTAAGTTCACAGAAAACAGCACGCTTCGGAAATAATATCGGAATAGTTAGTATTTTAGAATATAAATTGATTTTTTTTTAAATTTTCATCTTACAAATGTTTTTAGATTGGAGTTAGTGGTGGTATTATTTCAACTCTTGGTTATATTGCACCATCCACTGAAGTTTTTACTCAAATGATAGCTTGTACTACTCTTGGAGGTGCAATTGGTGCGACCATAGCAAAAAGAATTCAAATTACTGATTTGCCACAGCTTGTGGCTGGATTTCATAGGTATCTCTACATTTTATTGTGTTAATAATTATATTTTATGTATATTAATTGTGTTAATTTAATTTTAGCCTCGTCGGTTTAGCCGCAGTATTAACGTGTTTAGCAACATTCATGCACGATTTTTCAATATTTGCCACCGATCCCACTGCAAACGTTATAAAAACTGCATTATCCTTAGGTACATCAATTGGTGGTATAACATTTAGTGGATCATTAATCGCATATGGAAAACTACAAGGCGTTTTAAGTTCAACACCGCTATTGCTTCCTGGAAGACATGCAATTAATGCTGGCCTTCTTACCGGAAACTTGGCATCTATGGCATATTTTTATATTGACCCATCACTGTTTGGTGGTTTGGCGTCATTGTCATCTGCTACTGCCTTTTCAGCAGCACTAGGATTGTCACTAACGTCGTCTATTGGAGGTAACTATTAAGTTGTTAGTTATTTATCTTTTAGCAGAATTATTAAAAATGGCTTGTCGAATGAGCAGTGAAAAATAATCTACAAATAACATTTTATAATTGAGTAACTGGTTTACGTCTTATAATTATTTTTATTCAATAATAATGATTTGTATTAAGGAATGAAAAATATTTTAGGTGCCGATATGCCTGTCGTTATTACAGTATTAAATAGTTATTCAGGATGGGCATTATGCGCTGAAGGATTCATGTTGAATAATAATTTGATGACAATTGTCGGAGCTCTGATTGGATCATCCGGTGCTATATTGTCTTATATTATGTGTAAAGTTAGTATTCAGTTGTTTTATTATAAATTTTATTTATTTGGAATACCGTTAATTAAATAACTACAATTTACAATTGATTAAAATAATAAGAATGTTTCATGGAGATATTTAATATTCCTTTGATGGTTTAGGCAATGAATCGGTCATTGACTAGTGTAATACTTGGCGGATTTGGTATCAAACCGGTTAAATCCAGTAGACAAGCAGCAATAACCGGAACACACACAGAAATAAATATTGAACAAGTAGCAGATCTCTTGATTAACTCAAAAAATATTATTATCACACCAGGTGAGATAAAAATAAACTGAAATGTTTTTTTTTCAATTTGGATTCACTTAAAAATGCTTCATATATTAATACTTACGTACAACATATTTATATAAATAAATTGTGATTATGAATTTTTTCTTTTAAAATTGAAAAAAGTTTCTTAATTTCTTCATCAAATTTAAAATTTATGTAATAACAAACAAAACGATGATTTATAACTTTTAAATTATCCTGAGTAGAAAATTTCCATTTTTAAAATTACTCAGTAAAATTTCCTATTATACTTAGTGTTTGATCTGGAAAAAAAACTAGATGGGGGACTTAGCGAATGTTTGATGAACAAGCGTTCCACACAAAATTAACTGTCAATTTACCGTGGGGGATAAAGCCCCCAACATCCCCTTTCAACCACCCATAATTCTAAAATATCATTACATTTATTATATAAAAATATTTTAAAAGAAAAAAACACAAAAAGTTCATCAAATTCACTTTTATTTTTAGACACATAAGCTGCTTGAGTAGTAAATATGACATAATTTATATTACACTTTATAAAGATTTAATCCATAAAATGTATCTATGGCATAATCATAGATATATGCTTATATTTATGTGGGCATAATGCAATTTCTTAGCAATTCAATAATCAATTTTTTTTTTCATAGTCGATTCAAATGTGTAAGTATAAAAGCTATAAGTTATAGGTATATTTTGCATCAGAAAAATTGATAATTTATAAATTCACTATAGTAAATATTGCAATCCCAGCGTTCCATTTCAAGTAAATAGTAGCGGTACGATAAGAAAAAATTAAGAGAAGGGGGACTCCATCCTCCCAAGTCCTCACCCTCAAATCAAGCACTGATTATACATACATACTAATTATATATTTTACAGGTTATGGTCTATGTGTTGCTAAAGCACAATACTCTATTGCTGAAATGGTTTCAATTTTAAAAAAAAGCGGAAAAAATGTTCGTTTTGGAATTCATCCCGTGGCAGGTACTTATCTATAGTGCAATAAAGAAATGTATTTTTTATGAATTGTAATTTTTTCTCACGAAATTCACTCTAAATTAATTTGATTTCAGGTCGCATGCCTGGGCAACTAAACGTTTTACTGGCCGAGGCCGGAATACCGTATGAAGATATGTTGGAAATGGATGAAATAAATGACGATTTTAAAAAAACTGATTTAGTGTTGGTGATCGGCGCTAATGACATAGTTAATTCTGGCGCTGAAGATGATCCTAATTCGGTGATTACTGGAATGCCGGTGTTGAAAGTCTGGAACGCAAGTCAGGTAAAGTTAAAACAAACTGTTGTGGGGTAAAGATAAGTTTTTAATTTAAATATAATAATTTCAATTTAGGTAATCGTCATGAAGCGGTCCCTGGGTTTTGGGTACGCAGCAGTTGAAAATCCGATTTTCTACAAACAAAATACTAATATGTTGCTCGGGGACGCTAAAAAGACGTGCGAACAACTTTTAGCTAGAATAAAAAATAGTCAATAATGATAACAGTTGATATTAATTATTATTAAGTTTGTTTTTATTGTACTTACTATATTTGGTGTATACTTTATAATACTTGTAATGCTTTATTTGGTATATTTAATTTATTTGAACAATATATAGTTTTATTTTAAGAGCCATGTAAATTGATTATTGTTTATTTTGTATTATAGTTTATTACATACTTTAGACAAACAAAACATTTTTTTTTTCATTAACTTATTAAGTTTTTAGTATTATAACAAGATAGTTATAATTATTATTAAATCGAAAATATAATTTGTAAAATACCAATATGCATGGTAATTTAGTATTATAATGAGCAATGTTGAATCTTGTTAATGATCTGAAAAATATCGTAAACTGAGTACAAAGAGCTTACATAAAATAATAAAATAAGATAGATAAATATTACCATAGATCTAAGTTACCAATTTCACAACATCTTCTCTATCACCTTTTTCCCAACTATTTGGGGTCAACCACCCTTGTTCTAAGCCTCCATTCCTTCTCCAATTTCACTACATTGGTTACCGAATTTTGTTTAATGGCATATAAAAATAAATAAATAAATAAATAAAACAGAATCATAAGCGCCTACTTTGTTTGGAATCTAAAAAGAGTATTTTTATATGATATCGTTGATGGGTCATATAGTTTTAAAACGAGAAAAAAAAATTAAAGTAAAAATGGTTATAATACACTTCATCCCGTAACCAATGATAACATTCGAACTAGAATGGCACGTTTTCCCGCTATTTAATTTCACATTGATAAGTCTTATCGCAGAAACCCGTTAGCTGATCATGATTCGTGTATCTATCTTCAATACGTAGTTGCATAATAAAATAAACATAGGGATCTATTTTGTTATTCGTAGTCGCACGTTGATCGCACTGTATTACCATCGGCTGCACACCACCGTTATCACAGTATCAGTTCTTATAATATCTATGGACTTTATAGCCAGAGCTTCTCAACAAATCTTATCAGTTGTTGAAACACGTGTGTTATTAACGTGGTAGATTATTAAGATATTCGATATAATTGTATTGAGCTTCTGATAGTTCTGAACTATTACTACAGCGGATTCGTTTATGTCATTGTTTTTTGTGAATATTGATTGATTTTAATATAACGCTATGGGTTCAAAAAGAAAATCTACTGTGAAGAAAAATGTAAGTAGTAGTAGTTAGTTGCAGGACCTGAATTACGAATTTATGGGCCAGCACATTTTAGAATCAAGAATCTAAATCGATTAGAAATTATTTAACCTTTTCTTTAAATCCTTTAATGTTCTCTTCATTGAACCAATTAATTTTATTTTTGACATTTTAAGTTATTAAATATAATAAACAAATGAAACATAGATATGTTACGGGTAAAGTATGTAAATAGAGTAATGTACACATTACCCGGGTAATGTGAACACTACCTATGCCTGTTGGATAAAGTAAAAATATTGTTTGTAACATTTTTATCTTGTACATTGTCTATTTTTGATCGGATAAAGTGTTTTGACAAAATAAAATACGATAAAATATCAGTTGCACACTTTGATAAAACTTATGCACTCATATTGTATATAGCAATTTTTAACTTCGGTACGGTGCTACCAGTTAATTTAATTATAAAAATTTATTTTTAATAATTTAAATGTTATGAGATTTTTAATAAATTAATTAATGGAAATAATGAGAATTCGGTGCCTTAACGGAATCAAAATATGATATATTATCCGAAATAAGAAACGTAAAATTAATAAAAAAATAACGAATAAATCACAATAAACCATTAATAGATATTTTAGAAGTATCGGTTACAAACATATTTTTGTGTAAAATAGCTAATGAGCAATATCTTTTTAATGATCATGGTTTTGAAAAATGTACAAAAAAATTTAAATCTGGGGGTATACTTGGCAACTCCAAATGTTACTCAGATTTGATCTGTTTCAATAAATAATCATATTTAATTTTTAAATGTATTCATATATAAAATAATAATTTAACAATGACAAATTTACTTAATAAATAAATTGCTTTCGGATTAATATGATTTAGTTTTTTTTTCTACTTCATAAATTATCCATAGCAAACTGAATAATTTACAAATTGCACATATTTAAAATGAAAATGTATACATTATACTATTTACATGGATAACATGTACTTTACCCGGGTAATATGTACATTACCCAGTTTCGAACTCTACTCGTAACAGATATACAATAAATGCGACTGACTTATATCACGGAACTATATGCTCCATGCAACTATGCAAAACAATAACATCAATAGTAATACTATGACGATAATATTATTACGATTATAACGGCAATGTTCATTAAGACCTTTGTTTTCAGGGAAAATTCACTATACTTTATAACTCACCAAAATATTCAAGTAAAATCCTTATCAATTTTGTTTTTCCAAAGTATGATAAATAGGCATACAATTAAATTTGTATGCCTGGAGTCGTAGGGCCCAGTGTAAATGTCCCATTTGTCCTTGCATAAGTATTGCACTGGTTAGTTGTATACTTTATAATATCACACAATTTACATGTTCAAAACCTAGATCAACTTTATCGCGTTTTTCAGTTATAGTGTCCTATGAACTGAGTTTGTTTTTTTTTTTAAATATTCTCGATTTAATTATTTGCAAAATTTTATATAATTTAATTTGTTTGAGCTTATGGTATATTTATAGAGAACTTTAATTTTTGCAATATTTTTAAATTTTAAATTTCCAATAGAGTTTAAAACTAAAAGTCAGAAATCGATGCTCAATCTTAGTTTCAAAGTTATCTAATTTAAGAGTACTGGGTTACTTAGCCAATGATGCATATTATAACATATTTCTTATAATATTTTAATTGTTTATGTGGTCAACTAATTATTATACCCCCATGTTTTTCACTTTTAATTTTATTAGGAAAAAAGGAGATTGTATATAACCATTTTTGTGTTTTTTTTTAATAAAGGTAATTTTTTGGGCCAAAATGTTTTAAACATTTATGTACTGGTGATACATATTCTCATCATAACCATATACATTTATAAGTGTCTTAACTTCAAAATCAAAATGTTCTACTTATTATTTTTTTTTTGCTATGTTTTAATAATCTTAAACTAAATAATTTCCAACAAAAAATATTGCAAAATTTAGTATGCCCTGTAAACTAGGAATGTTTTATTGAATTATTTCTAACTGCCATGGTTTGTGGTGTTAAATATTTGTTATTATATTATATTTTGTTTCTTGTATATTTTTTTTTACGGATAGAAACGGTTAAAGAAATTAAAAAAAACTGTCTATGAAGAACCCGAAGAATTGAAAAGAGCTCCACATTCTTTTGTTATTCATAGAGGTCAAATTGGTAAAAGTCTTTTGCAGTTGGTTAAAGACTTTCGGAAAGTAATGGAACCATTCACTGCCTCTTCATTGCAAGTAATACCCAAAATTAAATTAAAAATCATGAAAATATTTGTACATATGTTTATTTTTTAAAGTACTATATAAGATTTTCTGTCATTACAGGTGTACAAAAAAAATACAATTAAAGATTTTGTAGCCCTGGCTGGTCCTATGCACGTATCACATTTGTGTGTGTTCACTAGTTCAGAGACTGGGATTAACTTTCGAATTGCTAGATTACCTCAAGGTCCAACAATGACATTTAAACTACACAATTATGCACTTAGTAAAGATGTTGTGTCATCTCTACGAAAACCAATGGTTAATCCAAAATTGTTTAGTCATGCTCCTTTGATTGTTATGAATAATTTTACTGGTGAAGGATTGCATATCAGCTTAATGGCTACCATGTTTCAAAACATGTTTCCCACTATTAATGTAACAAAAGTAATAACATTTACCATATTATATATCATATGTCATATGAACTTACAACAGTAAAATTTGTCAATAGGATTTCCATTATTTTTTACCTGAAATATTGGTTTATAAGGTTCCAATAGCATGTTTTAGGTTTAAATTTGGTTTTGTTTAAATAATTCCATAAAAAATTAATATAATTGGTTAGTAAATTATTTGTTTATATTAGATTTTTAATTTCTATAATAGTTTCTTTAATGATAGAGCTTAGTTTTGAATGCACTAACAATTAATTTATAATTTAAAAGTATTAATGTATATTAGGTAATATAAGGTGTATAAGCATTATGAAATTAATATGAGTATTTTTTATTTAATTATAATTTTTGTATTTTTAGCTTTTATTTCTGAACAAAAATTAATGTTGAAGTATACTGTAAAGTAAATGATTTTGGTTAATGTTTAACTCAGAACTATATTTTCTATTTACAGTAAAATATATTAATAATGAAATGCATTACAATTGTCAGATTTTATTAAAACTTATAACTATGTAATATTATTGATACTACCTTAAAGGATAGGTTCTTTTTTGCTATCCCACTGGGTTCATGCAGATATAATTCATAATATTGAAAGTACAAAAAATAATGTTAATGTTATTAATTACAAATTTTACTGTCCACCTTTCTTAACATCCAAATATTTTATAATTTTTCTTTATGTAATAGGTAAATTTGAATGATATTAAAAGATGTGTTCTAATGAATTATAATCCAGAAACAAAAATGATAGAATTTAGACATTATGCTATTAAAACCGTTCCAGTGGGCCTGTCAAAAGGTGTGAAAAAAATTGTCCAAAGTAAAGTACCAGATTTATCAAATTTTAATGACATTGATGAATTTTTGTTAAAGTAAATATTTACTACATATCGTAGCTTATATGGATATGTATGTGCATGTGTTTGATTTATCTATAATGTTAAAATTTCTGTTTCAATATATAGACCAGAACTTTTATCTGATAGTGAGGTTGAGGAAAATCCAAGTTCCAATGTTATTGTTCCTCAAAAACTAGTAAGCCGAGGTAACATAGTAGGAACTCAATCTTCCATACGATTAAGTGAACTAGGTCCAAGACTGACATTACAGGTAAACCATAAAAATGATGAAAAATTTAAATAATTTATGTTAATACTACAAATAAGTTTTATTGCTTTTAGTTGATTAAAGTTGAAGAAGGACTTATGACTGGTGATGTAATGTTCCATGAATTTGTTAAAAAACCAGATGAAACGCAAGAAAAAATACCTAAGTCATCAGATAATGGAGCCAAAGAAGAGATTAAAGTAGAAAAACTATTAAAAAAAATTAAAAAACAAAAATCAACGACTTAAATTCTTATGGCTTGTCTATTTGTATAAAATATGTAATAATTAATGTATTATGTTTTTAGTTTTTAATAAAAATAACTATTTTTCTTTTGATTGTCAGATCACAGTTATAAATTATTTTTGATATTCAAATTTACATTTCCAAGAATTATGCAACTTGTTCAGTATTACCATGGAATATATTATACCACCAGTTAATATTTGGTGCAAATAATATTTTCAAAATTATATACTAGTTTGACTATATCAGAAGTATTATGTTAATGCTTATATTTTATAGTAATATAAGAATTAACAGTTAAAAATATCGGTAAAAGAATTGTTTAGAAGTTATTGTTAAGGTAAAGTTATTAAAAAAAAAAAAAGTGTAATAATATTTTATGTATTATAAAGTATTATTAATCATATACAGTAAAACTTCGCTTAGACGGAACTTCGGTAAGACGGAAACCTCGGTATTACAGAAAATTTGTTTGGTCCCGCTTCAAATTACATATAATTTTATCCCGCCAAGACGGAAACCTTGCTGAGCCGGAAACGGACATGTTTTTGTAATAAAAGTTGATGAAATCCCTCGCTAAGACGGAAATATAACATGATTTTCGTAAGATAAGTTTGTTTTTGTATTATCGATACCCATAGATAATTGATATATTTGTAGGATGACATTATATTATTATATTAATACGAATACAAAAATAAACAACAACCAATTTTTTTTAAAATATAAAATTATTATTTATGTATACTGGCTAAAAATAACCATGTATTTTTTAATTTAATTCAATTTTATTTTTTAAACCCCTTCAAGACGAAAACCCCGTTAACACTGAAAAATTGCATGGTCCCAAGCAATTTCGTCTTATTGAGGTTTTACTATATAATCAATAGTAGTAATTTTATCTGACAACAATTTTAAATTCAACTGAAAAGTTTTGAATATATTTTGTGTATAATGGAAGTGAAAAATATAAAAAGAGATTTGTATATTTTTAAATTAATTCATAATCAACAGACAGAAAAATGAATAATTATTCGTAGTAGTTTCATACATACAGTTTATAAATAAAATATAATAAAGATAAAAATGAAAAGTTTTAACTTTAGACCAATGTTAAAAAGATAAATAACTATCTAAGTCTGTTGAGTCCTTATTATCTTTGAGCAGACTTGGCTATTTGTTCTTTCAAAACAAGTATACTTTGTCGCTGTTCTGAAGGCAATTTTGCTATTTGTTCTTCAGTTAATTGCAACACTTGCATTATTAATGCTGCCTAAAATGTATTATATATTAAATTTGATGATTTCTGTTTTTAATGAAATTATTTTTAGCTAAACAGATGAAAATATTACCTTTTCAGTATCTGAAGAGCTAGTTTTGGCCGTTTGTTGAACAGTTTGTGGTCTAACAGGCTGCTGAATTGATTGAGGAGGTATCTGAGGAGGAGTTGCTGTTGTTGTAGCTGTTCCTGTTGTTGTTGATGATGATGCCGTATTATTACTGTTACCTCTGGGATCTCTAATAGTAAAAGTTCGAATATCTGAGTCCATTGCTACTGGTGCACGAGGATCTCTCGACGATCTATGAAAATTATGTTACAATAAACAAAAATTAATAAAATATTATATTTAAAAGTAATTTATACGGTAATTGCTGTGGGATAGATGGTTCAACTGAAACTGACGATAATGGTTGAGGAATTGGAATTTGTATTGGAGCCTGCCTTAAATCTTGGTCCATAACACGCACATGATTGATTTGTCGCAAATCCATATCTTCGACTAAAGTATTGAAAATAAAAATTGCTTAGTAATTTATTTATTATAAATTACAAAAAATAAATGTCTAACCTTGAGGTTGGGCTATTGAAGGAACTATAGGATTTGCTTGAATCCATGTATTGCTATCGCTGGCAGGCATTTGAGTCATTGGGTTAATGACTGTTGTGGTTGTAGCAGCAGGATTGGAAACTGTTGTAGCTGGAACTTGATTTGTAGCTTGTAACATACTCTGTCAAGCAATTTCACAGACTTATAAATTATATTAAAAATTAATCTTGTAATATATTCAGGTAAGGTTGACACAATACATAATCAAAGACCCTAATTCTTAGTTTATTTATGCAATATTTTTTGTTGTCTTACAGCAGCAACTTGTGGATCTACTATTTTCATAATGATTTGTGCTTGTAATAATGCATATCCAAGTTGAGGATTCTGTAGCAACATGTTTCGAGCTTCAGTTGGATTATTCTACAATACATATTAAATAATTATTTAAACATTTTTTAATAAAATATAATAATAACTAAAAATAACTAAAGGGTCGAATACTAGTGTCAAGAGTCGGTGTGGAGTATCAGAAGGTTTCAGTATAGGAGTAGGTGTGCACCAGGGGTCAGCTCTAAGCCCCTACCTGTTCTCAGTGGTAATGGATGAGGTTTCAAAGGAGATACAGGGTGAGATACCATGGTGTATGATGTTTGCGGATGATATAGTTCTGATAGGAGAAAACCTAGAAGTTGTCAATAATAGGTTAAATGAGTGGAGGTTAGCCCTCGAAGAAAAGGGATTGAGAATTAGTAGAAATAAAACTGAGTATATTGAGTATGATTTTGGACAAAGTGACCAAGAAGTTGAAGGAATGAGGAGACAACTGACAATAGATGGTGATGTGATAGGTGAAGTTGAGAGCTTTAAATATTTAGGATCTTTTGTTCAAAAGGACGGGGGCTTTGACATGGATGTAAAACATAGGATTAAGTGCGGGTGGATGAAATGGAGAGAAGCATCGGGCGTGTTATGCGATAAGAGAATTCCAATTAGGCTGAAAGGTAAATTTTATAAAAGTGTAGTGAGACCAACTATGCTGTATGGTTCAGAGTGTTGGGCGGTTAACAGGAGAATAGAACAAAGTATGAGTGTCGCGGAAATGAGAATGCTTAGATGGTTGAGTGGAGTGACAAAAGAAGATAGAATAAGGAATGAATACGTGAGAGGTAGTGTTGGTGTAGCGCCAATTGTGGACAATATGAGAGAAAATAGGCTGAGATGGTTTGGGCATGTGATGAGGCGAGAGGAAACGAATGCAGTAAGAGTGGTTATGAAGATGGACGTTGAAGGGAAAAGAGGAAGAGGAAGACCAAAAAAGAGATGGTTGGAGACTTTGGAGAATGACATGAGGGCTGTCGGTGTGTGCAGAGGAGATGTGATTGACCGAGTAAAGTGGAGGTGTAGGACAAGGGTGGCCGACCCCAAATAGTTGGGAGGAAGGCGAAGTAGAAGAAGAAGAAGAAGATAATAATAACTAAAAATGTGTTATTTTTACTTGAATGCATGTTTTCATTTGTTTCATAAGTTCATACATTTGTTCAGGCGGTAAAGATGCAACAGCAGTGCTTATGGCTTCTGGTGCTTTTTCGGCACTTACAGCTTCACCATACTGATTTTCCGAAGTAGGCATTCCCACCATTAAAGCTAAGATATATGAGTAGATGTAAAAACTTTCAATACATTATTATTTATATTTATAATATATCAGTTACATTGCATTTCAAGTCTAGACTTTTCTGTACAAGCATTGTCAACGCGTAGAGTTCGTCCACTAATTTCATATCCGTTGAGATTACGCATAGCACTGAGTGCAGTCTCTTGATCTTTGTACTCACAAAAGCCATAACCTTTAGGTTTTCCTGTTTCTCTATCATACACCAATCTACAAAAGAAATTGGATGAAAATCATTAGTTATGATAAGTAAATACATTATATACTAAATGTACTTGAATGATATGACAGGCCCTACTTCATTGAAAATGTCTTTCAGTTTCTCTTCAGTGGCCTCATAAGGTATGTTTCCCACTGAAAATATAAAAAATAAGTAAGCAAGTATGAACATGAGGAACAATAGTTCAAAACGTACCGAAAACACTTCTCATGGATTTGTCCAAAATGTTTTGGTCGGCCATTGTTGTGATAAGTTGTTAATAAGACGATTTGATGATGGACAAATTATTAAGTCGGTGATTCTCTGTTCCTAGATCAGTAACGTAGTCTAACAAAACTATTTTTTTTTTATAATACTGAATAAATTAATTTAAAATATTGATTTAAATAATCTCGAATCGCCCAATCTGCCACTTTGTGATAATAACTTAAATGATTTATTGGGTAAACGGTATATTTTACAGGGCCGCCACACTTTATTGTAAACATTTTTTTTCTGACGTATTTTTAAAATGTTTATTTTACCGTATTGCTAATACCACGATAAATTATAAACACTTTTACAATACTGGTAATTACTTTCTGATGCGAAATTATTTTATAGTTTTATTCTAAATTTATATAAATAAGAATATAGGTGCAGAGGCGTATTTACATGTTTCTCGCTTGTAGTCCTTTGAAAAATTTCCGCCCTTAAACACTAAAATATTTGACTAAGTTATCATTTATTTTCTATAAAATATATATTAATTATGTAACTAATTATATTTAAATTTAAGAGTTAAATTTTTTTATGTATAATGAATAGCTACATAAAATAAATTCTTCAAACTTGAATATGATAATTATTAATTATACCTACGTCGACATTTGGTGGTAGCAACAAAGTATTGATTGAATCTTCAAAATTAAATTATATTAACATATCATCAATTTTAGATAGTCGAGTAAAATATGAGTCAAATGACTAATTATACCACCTAGAGTAACTAAATTAGTTACACAGTACTACCATAGATTAAATTTTCTACCCATCACTAGTAATCACTACAGTTCTGTTACTATAACAGATACTATATTTTTTATACTACAAGAAGTAGAAACTTTATTTAAAAAAAAAAAAAATCATGGATTGGTAATTTTTGTATATTGGTCACTGCTTAACCGTTTCTATTCATATTCACAGAAAAAAAAAAAAAAAGTAAGATAGTAAAAATAATCAATAAATAACAATAATTTAGTACTTAAAATAAAAGGAAAACGATTTACTAACAAATGATTTACACACTCAACAAAGTGAACAGAGACCATAGAAAAACATGACAGAGACTGAATTCAAAATCATTGTTTATTGCTAGATATTTTATTTATTAAAATCATCGATAATGATTCCTTTCATAAAAATTCCCGAATCTCATATTTATAGACGTCGATAAAGAATTATGAAAATGGATTTAAAATAAAAAATTATATAAAATAATTAACATATTTTGTTAACTGTTAGTGGGTAAGCTATAGTTTATTTTTTTTAGATTCTGAACGGAGTGATGGAATCTATTGGTTTTACAATGATGTGTGTTTTTTTTTTATTTTTTTTTTTATTATTTTTATTTTTTTTATTTTTTTTTTTGTGTCTGACGACACCTTTTTTGGCAGTAAAAATGCTTCGATTTGCTTATGTAGCAACTTTTCTGAAAGGAAAGTGAATGTAGATGGTAATTTGGCTAGTCTAAAATCCAACTTTTCAATACTTTTTAAAAAAATACGAAAAAACGGGAAATTTTATGCAAAATCTTAACGATTTTAAATATTTGTTATAATTCAAAAAGTATAAGTCTCAGATTTTTAAAATTTCTACCAGCTGTTAAGATTGGTATTTCCTTTATGTCATATTTTTTTCAAAATATAATATTGATTTTTGAGCCACTTATAGGCATTTAAAATATTCGATTTTTTTACATTTTATTTTTATAATCGGTGATAAAAAAAAGTTTGGCTCCTACACAATACTTGAAAATTTAATAGAAGATTCCACAGAAGTAGTTCTTAATGTCATTCAAAAATTATTAAAATCCATAGACATAATTTTTTTTTTATAAGCGTTTGAACAGCGAATATTGACATAAAATGACATGTAAAATATAATATAATGTATAATATTCTAGACTGACAAATATATCGGTTTTTTTTAAAATGCTCTAACTCAAAAACGAAAAACCGCAACTACTTGAAATTTTCGCCAAATCTTTATATTGACGTTTTCTATACATGGTTAAGTTTTCAAAGTATTTTGACATATTTTGACTTATTTATAGACAATTTTTCTAAATTTTTCGTTTCAAAATAAAATTTCTTCTTCTTCTTCTCCTACTTCGCCTTCCTCCCAACTATTTGGGGTCGGCCACCCTTGTCCTACACCTCCACTTTACTCGGTCAATCACATCTCCTCTGCACACACCGACAGCCCTCATGTCATTCTCCAAAGTCTCCAACCATCTCTTTTTTGGTCTTCCTCTTCCTCTTTTCCCTTCAACGTCCATCTTCATAACCACTCTTACTGCATTCGTTTCCTCTCGCCTCATCACATGCCCAAACCATCTCAGCCTATTTTCTCTCATCTTGTCCACAATTGGCGCTACACCAACACTACCTCTCACGTATTCATTCCTTATTCTATCTTCTCTTGTCACTCCACTCAACCATCTAAGCATTCTCATTTCCGCGACACTCATACTTTGTTCTATTCTCCTGTTAACCGCCCAACACTCTGAACCATACAGCATAGTTGGTCTCACTACACTTTTATAAAATTTACCTTTCAGCCTAATTGGAATTCTCTTATCGCATAACACGCCCGATGCTTCTCTCCATTTCATCCACCCGCACTTAATCCTATGTTTTACATCCATGTCAAAGCCCCCGTCCTTTTGAACAAAAGATCCTAAATATTTAAAGCTCTCAACTTCACCTATCACATCACCATCTATTGTCAGTTGTCTCCTCATTCCTTCAACTTCTTGGTCTCTTTGTCCAAAATCATACTCAATATACTCAGTTTTATTTCTACTAATTCTCAATCCCTTTTCTTCGAGGGCTAACCTCCACTCATTTAACCTATTATTGACAACTTCTAGGTTTTCTCCTATCAGAACTATATCATCCACAAACATCATACACCATGGTATCTCACCCTGTATCTCCTTTGAAACCTCATCCATTACCACAGAGAACAGGTAGGGGCTTAGAGCTGACCCCTGGTGCACACCTACTACTATACTGTAACCTTCTGATACTCCACACCGACTATTGACATTAGTACTCGACCCTTCATACATATCCTGGATCAAATTAACATACATTTTTGGGACATTTTTTCTCATTAATGCTCACCTTAAAACTTCCCTTGGCACCCTGTCATACGCCTTTTCTAAATCTATAAACACCATGCATAGTTTTTTATTCTTTTTTCTGTACTTCTCTACTAATTTCCTAACACAAAATAATGGCTCCATTGTCGATTTTCCTGGCATAAAACCAAACTGGTTTTCTGATATCGACGTCTCACTTCTTATCCTCTTCTCTATAATCTTTTCCCAGATCTTCATACTATGACTCATGAGCTTTATTCCTCTATAGTTCCCACATTCTTGTATGTCTCCTTTTCCTTTAAATATTGGTACAATAAAACTCTTTCTCCAATCTTCTGGCATTTTTCTTTCTATCAGTACCTTATTAAAAAGATTTTTCAACCACCCAATGCTTACATCTCCTAACATTTTCCACACCTCTACAGGTACTTCATCTGGTCCTACCGCTTTTTTCTTTTTCATCGCCTTCACCGCATCTCTCACTTCCTCCTCGCCCACTAGACCAATCAATCCTTCATTCCATGACATACTCTCTAAAGCTTCTTTTGCATATTCCTTGTTCAGTAATTTCTCAAAATATTCTTTCCATCTTTTTTTCACATCCTCATCATTTGTTAAAACTCTCTTATCCTCATTTTTTATACACCAGACATCTTGGAAATCCTTGGATCGCTTTTCTCTCACCTTCGCCAGTCTATAAATTTCTTTTTCTCCTTCCTGTGTTTCTAGCCGCTTTTAAAATAAAATATACTTATTACAATATTTATAAATAACATTGTATTATATTCTAGACAAACATATCATCTCCGTCCAGAATCGTTTTTCGTATACAATGATACCTATCATTGAATTCAAATTTAACAAATCCATTATAATGACCTATCCTATGAAGAGTCGCACTTCACCCCCAAGTGTACAGCAGAGTGAGGCCCATCCGGTTCTTTTTTTTATATAGGAATAATATGTAATATATTTTACAATACCAGAAAACCGAAAAATTAATATAAATATAATAATAATGTAATACCATAAAACGTATAACCTTCAAAAATTTGCCGCTGTAGGCAGGGCCGAACTTCCACCTAGGCAAACTAGGCAGTTGCCTAGGGGCCCTTGCCTTCCCTGGGCCCTCAGGGAAATACAGAAAAAAAAAGATATCACACACATAAATTGATTAACACGGAAAAATAGTTTGTATATATTATAGAAAATTATTGAGAGGAAGTAATTTAGAAATAAATAGTATGTTGTGTTATATTATAATGGAACGGTATATCATGGTATAACGTGTACCTATTTATATATATATATATAATTTTTCTATAAATCTGTATTTTATGTTTAATTTATATAAACATATTTATTTTATAATTACGTTAATGATAAATGTATAATATTTGTTTTATCTAAGTATGTTGAATATATACATATAAAAAATAGTTTCTATTGATATATTTAAAAGGACCCTTTTTTTAGTAGCTGCCTTGAGGCCCTAAGACTCTTGAGTTCGGCCCTGGCTGTAGGCATGTGCCTATAGTGCCTGCATATACATACGAGTATGCCACAGTAGGTAAACGAAATAACAACCAAATTAACCTAAACTTTACATTTTTTGTGCTGTTTCCAAAGAAAAAGTGTTATTTGTGGATGGTTTAAATCCATATGCACCAATTTCTTCAATAGATGATGTACGATAAATAGTGTGAACAATTACAATATTACCTCTATCAGTACTGTTTATGATGTGAAAATAATGGTGTAAATTTAAGTATGGAAAATGTATTCAAATCACATTCACTAAAAACTAACAGAATTTTAAATTTAATAATCATTCAAGTAAAAAAAAACTCGGTACGTTTCTAAAGTTAAAGATTTAGATACATTTTTCCTAGGGATCTTAAATTTAATGAACATATTAATGAAATCCATAATAAAGTCATACTTATATTTGGGTTTTTAAAATGTAATTGTTGGGAATTTAATGATTTTTTAGTTATAGTTATTTTTCATTTGTACTATTAACTATGGTTTATGGCTTAATTTATTGTTAATTTTATTGATAATTTAAAGTATTCAACGGCGTATTAGCTTGATTAATACGATAATAAACAGTCTGTATCAACAAAAAATAAACTGTTCTTTAAAAATGTTTATCTTACATTGTTTTGTTTTGCAATATAATATTTATCATCCATACACCAGAAGACTAGTACTAAATATTATTAATAATATAATCTGTGCTATTGAGTTTCGATTCGATACAATAACGCATTTGTGAATGTGTGTTGTGCGATAACGTGATCAGAGTAAAGTTCAAACATTTAAAAACAATATTTTTGTTTTCTAATAAAATAATTCACACTCATGAATGTTTTCATGTGGGTCCGTTTCATCCCGTGCGTCAATTACGTAGCAGTTACCAGATATGTAACATTAGCGTGTCATGGACGATGAAATACGCGAATTTATAATTTTAATATAATATTTCGTTTCAATCAATTTTTTTATTTATTCGGTAATTTTTTACAACAGAATCAAAATAATTTACTGCCGTGTGGAATCAGGAACATCAATTGAAATGGTTAAAGGTTACCATTTTATATTAATTATGTGACATAAATTACATAGATTACAATATTAAAGATATGTTTGAAAATAAATGTTAGTTGCCATTGAAAATTGCAGTACTAGTGGTTCAATAAAGTATAAAATCTTAGAGGGCCTAAGGTTTTTTTAAAACTGAATATTTGTTATGCATAAAAGTTAGAAAATTGGTCTCTATACAATCGATTACTTAATATATAACATATGATACTGACACAAATAGAAACATTTATAAATCATCTATATAATGCAGCGAAAATATATTTTATAAATAATTATTATTAATTAACAAATATTATACCGTTTTAAACCTATTTTTCTTTCAATATTGGCAATTTTGGTTAATTATTTTTTCTTAGTATTACTTATATCTATTGATATGCTTAATAATTCTAAGTTCGAGAATAAAAATTGTTCTGTTAACAAGGTGAAGTTTATCATCAGCTTCCGTTTAGTTTATATATATCCTAGGAGAATACGTCATATCATTACAAATTACAGGTTTGATTTAAATATAAAAAATTTTTAAGTAGGTTAATGTTAGTGGATGAGGTTGACGCCTTGACATTTACAATAACTTTAAATATTTATAGCAAAACTATACACTATTGAGTATTTTTTGAAATAATGTTCACTAAATATTTCCAAATATTTTTTATGTTATTTCGTTGGAGAATTAAATAAATAAAATATAAATCAATTAAAATTTATCTAAAAATAATTAACTGTCAAAATTCGGGTTGACTTAAATCTCACTAGGGAGGGCTTAGCTCCTCAACTCTATTTTGATTGCGTCACTGGATAATACTTAATGATACAATATGATTATTTAATATGTGAATATCATAAGAATTATTTTATTATTTTAAACATAGGAACCTATGTAAAAATTATAACACTATTTTTATTGTTATTATCACACAAAATATGAAAGTGTTATAATTACCGTGTACGCATAATTGTACTTTAATATTTCTGATAGAAAAAATCATTATTAGACGGTTAGTTTAATATTATTAATCACAATCAATTACGGTAAATAAGTATGTGCTGTTAGAACAACGCACAAATCATATAGTTTATTTTATTCATTATTTTTTAATTATTATTCGACGGGCAGATGATAATATAATTACTTCGTGATAAAATACAATGGACGCGCGTGCAGTGTGACGTGTTAATACTGCAATGTTGAGTGTTCGTTAAACATAATATAAATTCATACTTCGAAATCTTTATACTCGTTCAGTAAAGGCACCACGACGAATGGCGACGACATTGCAGCGTCGTAAGAGGGTGGCCGTGGTTGGAGCTGGAGTCGTCGGATTGAACTCAGCGCTGGAGGTGCAAAGGAGATTTCCAGATGCCGATGTGTTCGTGATCGCGCACAAGTTCAACGGAGAGACTCTCAGCGACGGAGCCGCCGGATTGTTGCGACCGGACTCGTACATTTTTGGTCCCAACCGCGAAGTGTCGCAGTAAGTTCAATTGTATTTAGAGACTGGCAACCACGCAAAACAGATCTTATTCCAAGTATATTTTCCCGTTCAGTGTTTCTCGTTATGATATTTATTAAAGTTTAAATATTTGTAATATACAATCTTTTAATAGAAAAAAAAAAAAAATAGAATGAATTCAACAGTGTAATATTTGTAGGTTTTTTTATTATATAAGTAAATAATAGCTGAATTATCCGTCCTCGCTTGAGAGGTATTATACTATTTTAGATATGAGGAATTATTATTTTAATGAAAAATAAATAAGTTGAAAAAAGTTAAACCATAAAACAGAATAGTGTCGTATATCCTAATGATATTTATTTTACTACATTCATTTACATATATTTCAACCGGTTATTATTAAAATTTAATCATTAAAAAAATTAAATATTTCCTAAGTAACCAAAAAATGAAAATATATGTTTAGTTATATGTTCCTATATTCCAAATTGGGTTCAACTCTAAAATGTAATTTTCAAAAAATGCTTTCTTATTGTACCTATAAATAGTAAAAATAACCGGATGGGCCTCGCTCTGCTGTACAGTTGGGGGTGGAGTGCACCTCATTTATAGGATAGGTCATTATTACAATAGATTTGTTAAATTTGAATGCAATGATAGATATCATTGTATACGAATAACGATTCTGAACGGAGTTAATATGTTTGTCTAGGATATAAATACATTGTTATTTATAAATATTGTAAAAAGTATATTTTATTTTGAAACGATAAATATATTTTTCAATTAGGATGGGTTGGCAGTTGCAAACAGCGACATAGTTTGTCAGTCTAGAATATTATACATTATATTATATTTTACATGTCATTTTATGTCAATATTCGCTGTTCAAACGCTTATAAAAAAAAAATTATGTCTATGGATTTTAATAATTTTTGAATGACATTAAGAACTACTTCTGTGGAATCTTCTATTAAATTTTCAAGTATTGTGTAGGAGCCAAACTTTTTTTATCACCGATTATAAAAATAAAATGTAAAAAAATCGAATATTTTAAATGCCTATAAGTGGCTCAAAAATCAATATTATATTTTGAAAAAAATATGACATAAAGGAAATACCAATCTTAACAGCTGGTAGAAATTTCAAAAATCTGCGACTTATACTTTTTGAATTATAACAAATATTTAAAATCGTTTGAGAATAAATGGCTATTTTATGCAATTTTGTAAATATTTAAATTTCAAACAGTCATAAAATTTTTTCCTCTAAGTCCGGTAGAAATGTTTTTAAAAATTTTTTTAGAGTAGCTTATAGATAACCTAGTGTTAAAATTTTGAACTTTAAGTATGAACAGAAAAAATTTTATCAATTTTTATTTACAAAATAACTTGCAAATTATCGTGATTTTTACACATTATATACAAATTTGAGCATTAAGGGCTGTTAAAAAAAATTTGAGTAAACCGATCACCGATATTTTTTAGTTACGATAAGTTTAATTTATTATAAACCTTGTATTAAATTTTCAAGAGTTTTCGGTAAACCAATTAAATTTTATAGATGTTTAAAAACAAAAATTTTATAAAAATCGGTCAAAATATGTCAAAATACTTTGAAAACTTAACCATGTATAGAGAACGCCAATATAAAGGTTTGGTGAATATTTCAAGTTGTTGCGATTTTTGATTTTTGAGTTAGAGCATTTTAAAAAAGTGTAATTTGTAAAAACGTGATTTTGCGTAAAATTTCCCGTTTTTCGTAATTTTTTTATCGTTTTTTTCGATTTTTTTAAAAAGTATTGAAAAGTTAGATTTTTGACAAGCCAATGTACCATCTACATTCACTTTCCTTTCAGAAAAGTTGCTGTTTAAGCAAATCGAAGCATTTTTACTGCTAAAAAAGGTGTAGTCAGACACAAAAAAAAAAACATCATTGTAAAACCAATAGATTCCATCACTCCGTTCAGAATCTAAAATTACATTCCATCAAAATTTCAAGCAATTCGGTATGGTGGTTTTGGCTGTACGTTAATTAGTGAGTGAGTGGTATTTAAATTTTAAATATATAAATATATTAAATATTAATAATATTTTGATATTTCATTGTTTTAAATATATTTTATCTACTTTATTGTAGTTTATTTGATTGATAAATCAACTAGTCTGTTGGAATTTTATTTTTTTAGACAATGGGTTAATGATTCATATAGTTTTTTTAAAAACTTATTAAATAAAGAAGATGAACGCTGTGGCATAAATGAAGTTTCCGGCTTCATGTTTTCTTCAAGAGGATCCGAATTTGTCAAAGTAAAAAATAACTGTTATTTATTTACTTATTGATACGATCATAAATATAGGTACCATATATATTAATTAGATTTATAATTAGATTATATCATAATTTCTCAATTAGGTAATATTATATGATTATTTAAATATATAAGTACTTTTGCTCGTATGTAAATAAATGTACTTCATGCATAATAAATATGAGTATATTGAAACTTGTATAAATATTAGTGTTTATGGTTTTTAGAATCATTATTTGGAAAATTGTATACCGGACTTCAGGGACGCTACCGATGAAGAACTTCAAGCACATTATTCTTCTGATAATAATATTTTAACCAAATATGGAAATTTTTATACATCAATGGTCATTGAATGTAAACGGTTTTTACCATGGGCTTTAAAAAAGTACGTTTATGACAAATATAAATTAATATTAAGTTGCTATCGTAACATTTTATATATACATTTCATTATATATTTTATTATTAATATAGGTTTTCATGTTGAATTATTGTATTTTAGCTACTGTAAGATAGTATATACTAACATGACGAACATATTTACATAATGTACTCGTAAAATCGTTTTATAAAACAATCGAATGGAGATAGTTACGATAATTACAGATGGAGGGTATATGCGAGATACATACATACACACACACACACACTCATTTTAATACAATAAATAATATTTAATGAGGAAAAGCATTATTCTAATATACAGTTAATCATGATCGGAATGTTTTTAGGATTAGTGATAGAGGTGGGATTATTATTAAACGAAAGATCGAATTACTCGAAGAACTTTGCGGAGAATATGATGTTATTTTTAACTGTACCGGATTAGCAGCAAGACAGTTATGTAATGATGTGAACTTGTTGCCTATTCGAGGTCAAGTTATTCGGGTAAAATCATTTTATTATTGTACAACGTTTAATATTGTATTACAGGCTAGTGGTCATTATTTTATTATTCCACAATACAAACAAAATATAACATTGTGTATAATTTTTGGACACATTATTTTTTTAAATTTAAAAAGTCATATAATAGGTATTAAAAGCCATAATGAGAAATTGAAATATTTATAGATTATGAAATTCAATCAATTAAAAAATAGTCAGCTTAGATAATAAATATACAGGTTTCCCGAAAGTATATATATTTAAAGTTATTTTTAATGTGTTGTAGGTCAAGGCTCCGTGGATAAAACATTTTTATTATTACGATTCCGACACATACATTATTCCATCAAAAGATGACGGAACCGTTGTACTTGGCGGATGTAGACACTTTGGCAGTTATGATGAATGCGTAAATAAGCGCAATACAGAGGAAATACTGGAGAAATGTACCAATCTGATACCGTCATTAAAAGACGCACTGAAAATGGACTATGAGATTTGGGTGGGTCTTAGACCTTATCGAAGCAAAATTCGAATAGAGAAGGAACAAATAAATAACACTGTGGTGAGCACAAAGCACATTTATTTTATAGATGATTATTTTTTGCTTTTTGCTAATTTTTGATAAATAATCGTGAAGTATAAATATGATATGATTTATACATTTACAATAATCACATAGATAAATTATTTATTTAGATTGTTCACAATTACGGTCACGGAGGATATGGGGTAACATTAGCGCCCGGAACTGCAAAATATGCTGTTAATTTGCTAACTTCATAAGGGCTATTGGTTGGAATTTGGTTTAAAGGAATATTAAAAAAAGCAAATTTATTTATTTACTTATTGTTATTGTTACTGTCACAATTAACTATGGTATGTAAATGCGACACATAAATATATAATATATTATTGTTTATAGCTTATTAATTTGTTTTTACAACATAGGTTAATTTTTTTTTTTAATTCATACATTTTTAATATATTCATAAAACTAAATACCTTACTAAATAATAAATAATGAATGCTTGTATAATACACTTTAATTTATTGCTTATTTTTAAAGTATTCTTTATAATTAAAAATAATCTGCATAAGCTAATTAATAAAATCTGGGATCAAGAGGAAATACCAATAGCATGGAGTACCTCTGTACTATGTCCGGTGTTCAAAAAGGGTGATACCATGAGCTGTACAAATTATAGAGGGATCTCCCTACTCAATACCTTGTACAAAGTGCTATTGAATGTCCTACTCAATAGATTGAAGTCGTATATAAAGGAAATTATTGGAGATTACCAAGCAGGCTTCATGGCTGGTAAATCGACACTGGACCAAATCCATGTTGTTAAATAGATAATCGAAAAAAGCCATGAGTTTGACAAAGATGTCCATTTACTGTTTGTGGACTTTAAGGCTGCATACGACTCAGTGAATAGAGAAAGGCTATGGAAAGTAATGGACCATTTGGGGATACCGAGAAAGATCATAAGAATGATACGAGCATGTGTGAATGGGTCGAAATGTAAAATTAAGTATAGAGGAGAGGAATCAGAAGAATTTGAGGTAAAGACAGGCTTAAGACAGCGTGACGCCTTATCACCTGCCCTCTTCAATATAGCGTTGGAATCAGCAATGAGAGAAACTTTGGATGGAGCAACGGGAATCAAAATGGGAAATGACAAACAACTGGTAGTGGGAAGATACGCAGCCGATGTTATAATAATGGCGGAGAGTGAGGAAGACCTTAAAAGAACTACTAGTAAACTGATAGAAGAGGGTGAAAAAATTGGATTAATGGTGAATGAGGGAAAAACAAAGTACATGATAGTTACGAGACACAATCATGAAATAAGATTTTTGAAAGTGAATAATTATAACTTTGAAAGGATAGCAAATTTCAAATATTTAGGGGTAAATATTAATGAGAATGCTGACAGTCACGAAGAAATAAGACTAAGACTGGTAGCGGCAAATAGATGCTACTTTGGACTATAAAGTGTCCTTACTCAAGTCAAAACTGCTATCATGGAAAACGAAAATAACATTATACAAAGTTCTGATAAGACCAGTAGTACTATACGCCTGCGGCGCATGGGCAACAACAAAGACGGATGAAAATAGATTAGCTACGTTTGAACGAAAGGTTCTTAGAAAGATATTTGGGTCAAAAAAAAACACTCTAGGGGACTTTAAGTTAAGAACAAACCGAGAAGTACAAGAACTATATGGTGAAACAAATATAATTGGAATCCTTAAGAGTAGTAGACTGGGATGGGCTGGGCATGTGTGGAGGTCCAAAGGCCTGATAGGACTGGCCACGGACTGGAAGCCGGACACAAGAAGGCCGAGAGGATGACCCAGACAGCGGTGGAAAGACAGGATTGTAGAAGATGCATCGAAATTGGGAGTAAATGATGGAAAATAACTATCTCAAGTTAGAGATAGATGGAGGCAAGTGATTGTTACGGCAATGGACCTAAAGGGCCCGTAAAAGCCAAAGAAGAAGATGATTAAAAATAGGCAATAAATTACAGTTTATTATACAAGCATTCATTATTTATTATTCAATAAGGTATTTAGTTTTATGTTTTCTTTATGATAAAATATTAGTATCTACCAGCGGCGTATTTACGGAAGGGATTTGGGGGATCAATCCCCTCCCCCCATGTTCTTTCTTTCTATTATTAAAGAATTTACCTATATATACCACTAAATTATAGTATATTTCGAGTATACTCGTATTACTACGTTTATATGATGGCGTTAAAACAGTTTGAAATTAAACCGTTTCCAAATGTTTATATACGAACATATATTAAATCGGTCTAGCTAATATCTTATAAACCGTTTTAAAATTAATATTTTTACTTCATGACTTTGGTTATTTGTTCCAGGAGAATATCTAATAAGTGATGATAATAATATTAATAATATAATAATAGTTTAATTCATATAGGTATTTTCATAATAAATTTATAATTTTGCATTTATTGTGTTCACAATAATTAAAATGTCAAAATTAAAATTAATTGTTTCAATTCTTCGTGAATTAAAACGCAAAAGATTTTTAACTGAACAACGAAGAAAAAAGTATTAAAAATGATATCAATCTTTAATGATAAGTACATCTTTCACTTCTTGATCTGACCAAGAAATTCTTTTTTGTTCTTTCGGAGAAGTCGAATATGCCATTTTTCATATACCTAGGGTAACCATATAAAGAAAATAAAAAAACGGGACAACTGTTACTCCCCCCCCCCCCAAAAAAAAAAATCTTAATCCATATACATTCACAAATATCACAAAAATCTAGAGAGTTAAAGTCCAAATTTTTGTCATATCATAAACAATTATTTTCTTATTAAGATTAGAAAAATTATGTGTTCATTCGTGCAACGCTACCTATCGGCAATCTGTTTAAACACGATTTTAGTATCCAAAAACCCTTATACCGTGGATTATCTGTCTATTATATAATCAATGGTTTAATTCGAAAATACTTGTCAGTCGAATTTTCGATACGATTACTTTATGGTGTATATGAATTATTATTAGTTTCCTTTTTTTTTTTTAAATTTTTTTCTACAATAATTTTTAAATTCGATTTCGTAGTCACATATATGTTACGTATTGGTATTTGTTTACCTACGTAATTTTTTTTATTTATTACAAAATTTTATTATGTATTTACAATTATGGTTTAATCAACCTGTTTATGAAAATTAGATACTAATACCTTTGTTTTTATTCTTATAAGGAATATTAAATTGGCTGATTTGACTTTTGAGCAATTAAATAACCGGCATGTATGTAGTTTACATTTTAAGCTATCAGATTTTAATAACATAAATGTACAACAAAGACTTCGATCCACTACAATTCCTTTTAAATATGACTTTTTTGAATCTCCAGATTTGTTAAAACTGTTAAAACTCCAACAAAAACATATAATAAAGGACCCCAAATAACACCAAATTATTCACTTGCCATTTTAAATAAAACACAGTCTATATGTTTTCCCCTGTCAATACCAATAAAAATTTAAATAAATCAGAAATAATATTATTTCCCACCGAACCTAGTCCAACAACATTAAATAATAAATTTAAAGATCAAATTCAAAAAAAAAATGTATTGTTAAAAAATAAATCATCTACTATAAGTAAATTGAAGAAAAAGTTGAGAATTAAACATAAATTAAAAAGCAACATAACATTTTCAAGTTTAGGCTCTAAAGTATTTGCGGAAATGCAGATGTTCCGTAAATATAATTCAAAATTACCGTGGAAACTATCCGAAAAAATTTTGCTATTAATACCTACTATAAATCTCCAACAGCTTATAAATTTCTCAGAAAAAAACAACAAATAATTTTACCAAGTGAGTCAAAGATTCGTAGGTGGATAGGCAATTCTAAATTTTATCCTGGTTTTAATAGTCTTTGGCTTAAACAAATAAAAAATAAATTAGAGAAGATGTCAAATAAAGAGAAATATTGTTCAATAATTTTTGACGAAATTAAAATAAAATCATTTTTAGAATATTCAAAATATATCGACATGGTAGAAGGCTTTGAAGATTTAGGGCACAGAGGTAGAACTAAAAAATTAGCATCTCAGGCTATGGTTTTTATGATTCGAGGATTATATAGTAAATGGAAGTTACCTCTAGTTTATTTTTTAACAGGATCTTCAATGAATAGTTCGATCTTAAAAGATTTAATAAAAGACATCATAGAAAAATGTATAGATTTAGGTTTTAATCCGGTGACAATAGTTTGTGACCAAGGAAGTAATAATTATTCAGCTTTAAAACAATTAGGGTTCACTAAAGACCACCTAGTCATTGAAATTAAAGGATAAAATATATTTTCAATTTTTGATGTACCACACATTTTTAAAAATTTCCGAAACAATTTTTTAAAATACAATTTTAAATTTAAAGGCCAAGAAGTTTCATTTTCAGACATAAAATTAACATATTATATTGAAAAATCCAGTAATACTAGTAGAGCTCTATTAAAATATACCGACAGTCACATGAATCCTGGCCCATTTCAAAAGATGAACTGTAAACTCGCTCTTCGAGTTTTTAGTAATACAGTATCAAATGTTTTAAAAACGTGTATTACTACGTCAAATAAAATCTGAAATTGCTTCTGCAACCTCCGAGTTTATTGAAAAATTAAATAATTTATTTGATTGTCTTAACAGCAAAACAATATTCAGTCTTAATTTTTATTCTTGTGCTTTAAATACAGATAAACCTGAAATACATAATTTTTATTGCAATCCAAAGAGTGGTGTGAAAAATTAGAGTTTTTTCAACCCGTAAAAATGTATGGTAAAGTTGTTTCCTGTTTCGATGCTATGGTGCGGACAATAAATTCTATTAGTATACTATATATGCAACAACAAAATTTAGAATTTAAATATCTTCTTACAAGTCGTTTAAATTAAGATTTAATAGAAAATACTTTTTCAATTTTTCAACAACGTGGCAGGTTTAATAGAAATCCGACTGCTTTTACTTTAAGAACCTCATTTAAATTTCTAGCTTCACAAAACCTCATGAAAGCAACTGATTTGTCAAATTGTGAAACTAATTATGACTATTATTTATTGGATCTAAATTCACAAAATAGTATACAACTCATCTCCACTTCTAATAATTTGTTAGGGCAAAAGATTATTTAGGGGCCACTATTTAGCACCAGGGTTTAAATTTGTCAACAATTTTATTAGTGTGAGTTATAAAAAACTCAACAAACAAACATACCCGTTATCAAAAGGTATTTCATACATGTAAGACATACATTTTACTAATTTTAGTAAATAACAACACTTTTTAATATCATATATTAATTTCTTATAAACAATAACACATGCAAGGACAAGTTCATTATAATATATTAGAATGAGGTAATGCATTTTATACAAAAAAATGTTATGTTAATATTTTAAACAAATTTCATTTTTCGTACTTTAAAATTAGAAAAATCTTTAATTAATTTGCCGGTTTTTATTTCTGAAGTTTGTTTTTGTTCTATATTGTGTATAGCAATGTTTGACAGTCAATTTTGGCCACATGAGTTTTTAAATTTTTATTTTTTATTAATTCTTTTATTGATAAAATCTGAACTAATATCATCTTTATATATTTGAATAAAATCATATGACTCCTTTACAATATTATTTTCACTTAAACATAAAAGATTGTTTGGATTAAGAAAATCAAATGTATTCCATACATTGTCCATTGCTTTGAAACGAATATTGAGTTGCATTGAAAAAGTATCTATGATGGGAAAAAATACTTTTATTTTTTAATTTTAAAATTAATATTTTTATTATATTTTATTTTAATAATTTTTAAGTTTTCTGTATTTATAGTTAACCTTCTAGCTCCATAGACTTCATTAAAATGTTTATTATACATTTATACAAAATATCAATAGTTTTTTTATTGGATTATCAGCAAGTGGCGTATCGCAGACCGCAGTAAAAACAAACAAATCGCTGGATAGGCCGCCGTGGTGACGTAAATAACGGGATTCCCCGTTAAAATTCCAACAAATGATAATAATACGTCAATGACGGACTACAATTTTTAGTCCATGTTATCAATATTTTAATAATTATTGTGTACAAACATTTTTCAAATAAATTTTATCTTATACACACTTGTCACAAATTCTCGCAATACAGTAGGTATTTTAATTTAAAAATTATAAATTATAAATAGGGGCCACAAAATAGTAATGGAGTCCGTTTCCCGGGGCATAGCCATAAGCGCTATTTCAATATTTTACTTGGGGGGGGGGGGCTTCAAAAATGCATACTAAACAGATCCGATTGCCCCCACAACCCCCTTCATCTTACTTTATACCATTCACATAATATTACAACATTTTTCTGCTACAATATACATAATATAATAACTTTGATATTACGTAGCCTTATCTCAAATTTCAAGAGGTAGTGTAATTTATAAATACATTTTCAATAACATAGTATTAAAATATTATAATATATATTATTCAAAATAAACACACCAATAATATAACTACAAATTATAACTGTAACCTTTTGTTGGTCTTAGCATACTCGATCAATATGTCCTCAGCTTTAATCTGATTTGATACTGTAGTGGCATGCCCTTTCAATATTTATTATTGCCAAATTGGAAAAATCGCTCTTGGTCCATCGATGTACGTAGCCAATTTATAATTCTTCTCATAGTGGAGAAAGAACGCTCATATGTGGCTGAACTAATAGGAATAGTTAGAGCCACTTTTAACAAAGTGTAAACATTTGGATAGATTTTAGATTGAACAGCTTTTTTTAGTTCATCAAAATTAATTTCTACATTTTTACTTGATCGGAGGACACTATTTTTTATTACCATCATTTCACTTTTAAAAGCATTTAAATCAATATTAAACAACTCCTATAAAATACAAAATTCTTTCAATACAAAATAAATTGATTACACTTCACATTAATAATTTACTTACTTTATAATGTTCAATGAATAAAATGCTCTCATCATAATTTAACTTCATAAAATTATCAACTGCTGTTGCCATTTTCAAATTTTCAGTAGAAAATCTTTTTTTTAATTTTGTAATAATACTATCAATTAATTTGAAATAAATTATTCGCTAATGTTTTTCATTTTTATTAGTTTGTTCATCACTTGTGGCCGATGATAAATGGAAATCCTTCAAAAAATTTGGTTCTCTTTTTAATCTCTTTGCAGTACTATCTGGAACCAACAACAATTTTAAATGTATTTCTTATAAATAATAAATTAACAATAACAATAATTGATTTTTTTACTACAATTATTCAAAAACATTACTTGCTTACTTGGTAAATTTTTATTTAATTTTAGTATTTTTTTTTGAACTGTTTTAAAAAATATGTTCAACAAAATGGCTATCTTAAAAATTTAAAATTCTTAAATGCGTAAAAAAATTTTTTGAACATTTTTTAATTTTTAAAAAAAAAAATTAAAATTTATGCCATTCAATCAGAATTTCCATACTTAGTACCTACTGTAAAAAAACCGCGTTTAAATATATTGATTTTACATGGAGATATTTAGGGTGATATGGGACTTTTGGGACATACTGTACATATATATATATATATATATATATATGTATACTATGTGTATACTGTATATACATATATTTACTAGTTTATACTTTATAGTAGTTGCTATAGTTATTCGTATTACCATTGCTTATGAATACCATAGATTGCTCACTGGGCGATTTTTCAGTGGTCTACAATAAAACTCTCGGTAGATGGCGATACGAATCAACAACATTAATAAATTCCATAGATATATAATAACACTAGATAGCCGTCTTCGAATACACCACCATAAAATAATCTGAAACACGACGCCATATGCAAAGAAGACAACTCGATAAACAAACGTTATCAATATTAGACTATTATCATTTATATCAATGTTATAGATTTATTATTTATAAATGAGAACTTACCAAAATTTTGTTATTTCTCAGTTCTCTGTTTTATAATTAAGTAATATGTTTTATATTATTACACCGAACCATTAATTAATACTACCTATGTATTAATGTACCTAACCTATGTATTCATTAATATTTTCGATAAGTGATGTAATGCAGGAATTGCAGTCTATGATTTTACAAACCTTTTTGACAATGTACCCTGTAATATAATATAAAATATTTTCTTTTGCCTCAATCATTGCTTTGTTTGAGTTATTTAGTAATGTCATTCTATTTACAATGTCTTCATCAATTTGATCTTCTACTTCATCAAAATCATTTAAATTTTTATTTTTTCTGTTCCATTTAATCACATGTAAAAAAATGAATATCACTACCAGTACTTCCTCGAGACTTACAATTTGGAACAACGCAACAAGTAGGCATTTTCAAGTTTAAATTAAAATTATATTTGGACAAGATGAGAGAAAATAGGCTGAGATGGTTTGGGCATGTGATGAGGCGAGAGGAAACGAATGCAGTAAGAGTGGTTATGAAGATGGACGTTGAAGGGAAAAGAGGAAGAGGAAGACCAAAAAAGAGATGGTTGGAGACTTTGGAGAATGACATGAGGGCTGTCGGTGTGTGCAGAGGAGATGTGATTGACCGAGTAAAGTGGAGGTGTAGGACAAGGGTGGCCGACCCCATATAGTTGGGAGGAAGGCGAAGTAGAAGAAGAAGAAGAAGATATTTGGAGTATTATATTTTATATTTAGGATTTAGGATTTCAAATTTTGAACAATTTCATATTGTCGTTGTCTATTAGGTGATAAATTAGTGATTATGACGTATCTGATAATGTTTGTTTACCGAGAGTATTCTTTGCAAATGGCGGCGTGTTTCACTGATAACGAGAAGACGGCTATCTAGTGTTATTATCAAAGACCGGATTTATATGTTTTTACATATCGTTACTGGGTCTATGCAGTCTTATGAGAGTATAAAATGTGGACGATTCGTTCAATGCTGAATGCGAAGAAAAAAGTTTTTTTTGCATATTTAAGAATTTTTCATGGGTTAGAGAATATTTAACCCATTTAGCATATTTTGGAATACTTCGTAAATTGTGAGAATAAATATCTATGTATTTTTAATTTCGGTACCCAGAAAATTTTTTTTGAACAATTTACAATTTTCTTTTTTTTTTATCAATTTGATAAAAATAATACACACAGTAGTTCTTTGGTATTATCAGTGTTATAGCACAGAATATACTAAATCTAGTCTATTCTGTGGTTATGGTGCTTTATCATATTAAGTTTCTGTGCTGTTCCCTAAACATGGTGGCTAACCAACAATGCTGGCAGTTGTTTTCTTATTGATTTTTACTATTATTCTGTTATATTTATACTATATTCCTATTTTCCACTCTTACTAAAGTGCAATGGTATTCCATTAGGTATAATACGCAACTTTAAATACCTAATTAATACCTCACTATTAAAATAATGTTGAAAAAAAAATTTTAAAATGCATATTAAAGCATATAATGATATTGATTGAATATTTTAGCATATTTTATACATTTTTGAGAGAATATAATGAGAATATATGAAGGTTTTTTAGAGAATATTAGCATCATATTTTGGGCATTTTAAGAGAATATAAATCCGGTCTTCAGTTATTATATATCTATGATAAATTCATATTTTATTTTGGTCGCTATCGCAAACGCCGAAGTGGTGCGGGTATATACAGGTTTATAACGCGGTGTCGCGTTCGGGCGATAATGTTTTGTTTCTTATTACATGATTTTTATTTTCTTAACTTTTCTCCAGTTGAAAATTAAATAATTGAAATTGATGTAACATCATACACCAAGTACTTATTTTACTTTTTCAGAATTTCATTTAGTTATGCAATGAAAACTTTTGTTACCTTTATATTATTTTATAGTTAAATACAAAAATTAATTATATATAGATTTATTGCAAACATTAATAGTACCTACATTTTTTTATAATATTATAAAACTATTAATTTATTTTGTAGAACACGTAACTTGGCTGCATTTTGGACATTTCTTCCAAATTTCGTGTTCTCTCACTTATATTCCTTGAATAATTTTGTTCTAAATAATAATTCGATGACGTAGTTATAGTGGTGAAGACATTCTGAATTTCGAATATTTGGAAATTCTAATTAGATTTTTTCATTGGCCTTTTCTTTAAGTTGAGATAAAATTGCTTTAGAGCTTTTGATTTTTGGGAACTTTTTTTCAAAAACGTCCAAACAAATTTTTACAATTTATAGAAGCTGATCTGATGGAGCTTTAAGTCCTTGAATACGGTTAACATGATCAAATGTTTTATACATTAATAGAAGAAGTGACTCATCATTTAAATTTGTTTTGCTTATTATCAAATTTAATTCGCAATCACTACAAACAAATTTATTCAAACATTTTTTTTGCTAGATATCCAGAAAAAAAGTTTTAATATGTGTTTTATTATAAGTTTAATAGTTAGTTTTTAACTTAGGTATGTCGAGAAGTTTTTCTTTACAAGGTACTAGCTCAGATCTTGTGTATTTATGTTTTAGGTGTCCATGTTCAGTACCTATATTAAAAGTATAACATTCATTTTTTGTAAATATTTGAATAATTTATATAAGGGTACTCACCTAATTTGTAAAGATCATTTTCGACATCTAAAACAACTGCTAATAAATTACGCGGAGCTCCGAGAGCACGATCTACGTTAACGGTTACTCTAACGGTTGAACCTATTTCGAGTGGATCAAATCGAGATGATGATGACTTTAACATCTTTTCTGCTTGTTTCTGCATACATGAGACTGATTTTTTTCGTTCGTTTGTTATTTTGTTTTGTCGCTCGTTAACTAAAATATTTTAATTTTTAATTATATTTAATGAGAAAAATTATATAAAAAACAAACCAAGTTTTGCTTGATCTTTAGTATAATTTTCACAGTATCCATCACTTAGACTTGAAATATTTTCAGTGTCTTCATCACAATTTTGTGGTAGAATTGATTCAATATCCTCCTCAGTACACAAACATTCAATTTCATTTGTTGGAATACCAATTGAGGCTAATCCTACTCTTGCTGGACATCCAGGCGCGTAGCTAGGAATTTCAAAGGGGAGGTGTTATTTAAAATTAATTGACAAAATTAAACTGATAAAACTAATACGTTTACCTATAATTTTGTAAAAACGCATTACAAGTGAATAGATAATGGTTTATGAGAACATTTTTTATTAAAATTTAAAATTTTTTATCTTATAAATTATAATTATTAATAAAAAAAAAACTGTTTAAAATTATAATTAATGCCGGGTCCTTCTTTATTGCTTTACATTATTGTTATCGTAATAATTATTGTTATTTTCGTTTTGATAAATAATCGGTTAATGATGCATCTTCATAAGACATAAGTATACTTCAGCTGGAAGGGGGGGGGGGTGTTACTACACCTGTAACACCCCCACTGGCTACGCCCCTGTGGACATCCGAACATGGCTTCATACGGTGATCTACCAATACCTATATAGTAATAATAATACATAATATTATGTAAAAATTATAGGTATACCAACTACCATGTATAGAAAATTAAATTAAAACTTGATTATAGTATAAATAGGTTAAGTTAATTATAATATAAATTATTACCTGAATGGAAAGCGCGATTTTTTTGAAATTGAATACATTTCAAGCCATTTGGCCAGTCCTTTGTATTATTTTGTGCCATCCAAGTAGCAAGCATATCTTCTACGTCTCTGTTTGCCCTTTCTATGGAACCTTGACTTTGGCTATGCCGAGGTTTTCCGTGGACGATTTTAACGTCACTCCACATTGAATGTAATTCAGTTATTATTGAGTTCACAAATTCACGCCCATTATCCGAATGCAATATAACTAGAGCTCGAAATGTTGTGTAAATATCGAGTAAGATGTGAGCAATTTCTTCCGCGCGTTTGCTTGTCAAATGCTTGTAACATAACAAATTTTGTAAGGTGATCTTGATAGCTCATTATGAAACGGAAATTATTAATACACTGTGATTGCATGCAGTGTTGGGAATAGATAACTAATAATTTATCTAGATAAAGATAAAGATGACTATACTGATTCTTATCTAGATACAGATAAAGATAGTTATACTAAATTTCATCTAGATAAAGATAAAAAATAGTACTTTTTTATCTAGATAAATATGAGATAATTTCATGTTTGATTTTGAAAATATTCGGGATACTACAGCCCAGGCGTGGCTCCAAGGGGGGGGGGGGCACTGGGGCCATGCCCCCCCCCAGCTTTTTTCAAAAATTTTAATTTTTCACATATTTGTCCTTGTGAACTGTTAAATCCTGATTTTAATTACCTTCCTAGCTAACAATTTTATTTGGTGGCCTAAAAAAACCATATGACATTAATATGAGGTGTGTATCATAATATAGGAACGCAGTCGGACTCTGTATTAATTTGGAGAAACAACTATTATCAGTAATCACTTACAGGTCCAGGTTAGAATATTCTCTAACTCTAGTCCCCTCTAAGTCCCCTTTGAAATTAAGCGATGGCTGAAAAAAATGCCCCTTCCCTTTGTAAGTTTCTGAAGCCGCGCCTGCTACAACTTACAGATATTAGGTAAAAAATTCATAATTAAAAACATTTTAAAATAAATATCATTTTTTAAACTCATTTCAAACATTAATAAACATAAAATATAAAATAATTTTTTTTTGAAATAAACTTCAAAAGAAGATTGTCATCTTGTCAGTTATTATCTGTGTCATAGGTATATGATGTACAGAAAAATGTAAAAATGAAAATATAGAAACATTTTAAATTATCAAATTTTATTTTTATTCTATTTAAATAAATCATCTAGATTGGTACTGATAGATAACAAGATTTTCATCTAGATGAAGATAAAGATAACTGAGTATAAATTTATCTAGATAAGATAAAATATAAATAATTTTTATCTAGATAACTTATCTAGATACATTTATCTAGATATTTCCCAACACTGATTGCATGTCAATTAAATCGATCTGCGTTCGAGTGTTAAAAGCGTTATGTAAAATTGGTTTGGATACCAGTCCTCTTTTCGGATTTGATGATTTTTTTTGACAGTGTACGCAAAGACTTAAATACACCATTATTGTTTCATTTGTAATATTACAATATTTCATTTTAAGCTCAGCGCTCATTCGATTTCTTCCACCATGGCCAATTGCGGAATGAGTCGAATGAAGAATATCAAATAATTCATCGTTTGTCACATAGTACAGTACGGTATCATTAATTACAGGTTTGATGAGTTTATCTTTTCCATTGACAGTTAAAATATCGAATTTACGTACCATTCTATAATCTTTTATTGTCTTCTTCATACCAATTGTATTTAAAGCTAACTTTGATGATTTTAATTGCTCCAAACGACAGTCGTATTCGGATGAACTTAAAAACGCTTTGTTGTCATCACGTTTTCGTGTAATTATAGAAGATATAATATCATCAAATGTTTTCTTCATAACGTTCTCATCCATATTTAAATATTAAATACTTACTACTATTTTTTTAAACAAAATTATGAGTAATAAATACGAAAAAACAAAACGCTTAATAACATACTCGCCAAATGACAATTACGATACTGTCTACAATACTGTCGGATCTCGGATATCTGTGTATTTGTCAGAAAGACGTAATGGGCCATCAAAACGTTATCGGCAATTGTCGCCGGTCATTACGATCGTTATTGTACGTTCTAGAATATTCGATATCCCGTCCTAAAACTGAACTTGATTATCGTTTACTTATACCTTTAATCTTTAGGTATCAGATATCTTGCTCATAAACATATTTATAGATATTAAAAATCGAATTTTAGTATCATACATTACATTTACCCATTAGTTTGGTGAATATCGAAAATCTCCATTTTGTATATATATTTACGATAATTACCGGTTAATTACGTAATTTTCATGTTTTACATCATTTACCATAACATATATAAAAATGGAGACAGAAAATTCGAAATTGCATCAGTTGAGAACGGCTGGGCCGATTATCTTGATTTTTTTTTTAAATGTGTGATAGTATTAATATTATAATTATCACTATTATAATTATCACTATTGTTATTATCATTATTATTCTTCTTCTTCTACTTCGCCTTCCTCCAAACTATATGGGGTCGGCCACCCTTGTCTTAAACCTCCACTTTACTCGGTCAATCACATCTCCTCTGTACACACCGACAGCCCTCATGTCATTCTCCAAAGTCTCCAACCATCTCTTTTTTGGTCTTCCTCTTCCTCTTTTCCCTTCAACGTCCATCTTCATAACCACTCTTACTGCATTCGTTTCCTCTCGCCTCATCACATGCCCAAACCATCTCAGCCTATTTTCTCTCATCTTGTCCACAATTGGCGCTACACCAACACTACCTCTCACGTATTAATTCCTTATTCTATCTTCTCTTGTCACTCCACTCAACCATCTAAGCATTCTCATTTCCGCGACACTCATACTTTGTTCTATTCTCCTGTTAACCACCCAACATTCTGAACCATACAGCATAGTTGGTCTCACTACACTTTTATAAAATTTACCTTTCAGCCTAATTGGAATTGTCTTATCGCATAACACGCCCGATGCTTCTCTCCATTTCATCCACCCGCACTTAATCCTATGTTTTACATCAATGTCAAAGCCCCCGTCCTTTTGAACAAAAGATCCTAAATATTTAAAGCTCTCAACTTCACCTATCACATCACCATCTATTGTCAGTTGTCTCCTCATTCCTTCAACTTCTTGGTCTCTTTGTCCAAAATCATACTCAATATACTCAGTTTTATTTCTACTAATTCTCAATCCCTTTTCTTCGAGGGCTAACCTCCACTCATTTAACCTATTATTGACAACTTCTAGGTTTTCTCCTATCAGAACTATATCATCCGCAAACATCATACACCATGGTATCTCACCCTGTATCTCCTTTGAAACCTCATCCATTACCACTGAGAACAGGTAGGGGCTTAGAGCTGACCCTTGGTGCACACTTACTCCTATACTGAAACCTTCTGATACTCCACACCGACTCTTGACACTAGTACTCGAACCCTTCATACATATCCTGGATCAAATTAACATACATTTTTGGGACATTTTTTCTCATTAATGCCCACCTTAAAACTTCCCTTGGCACCCTGTCATATGCCTTTTCTAAATCTATAAACACCATGCATAGTTTTTTATTCTTTTCTCTATACTTCTCTACTAATTGCCTAACATAAAATAATGGCTCCATTGTCGATTTTCCTGGCATAAAACCAAACTGGTTTTCTGATATCGACGTCTCACTTCTTATCCTCTTCTCTATAATCTTTTCCCAGATCTTCATACTATGACTCATGAGCTTTATTCCTCTATAGTTCCCACATTCTTGTATGTCTCCTTTTCCTTTAAATATTGGTACAATAAAACTCTTTCTCCAATCTTCTGGCATTTTTCCCTCTATCAGTATCTTATTAAAAAGATTTTTCAACCACCCAATGCTTACATCCCCTAACATTTTCCACACCTCTACAGGTACTCCATCTGGTCCTACCGCTTTTTTCTTTTTCATCGCCTTCACCGCATCTCTCACTTCCTCCTCGCCCACTAGACCAATCAATCCTTCATTCCATGACATACTCTCTAAAACTTCTTTTGGATATTCCTCGTTCAGTAATTTCTCAAAATATTCTTTCCATCTTTTTTTCACATCCTCATCATTTGTTAAAACTCTCTTATCCTCATTTTTTATACACCAGACATCTTGGAAATCCTTGGATCGCTTTTCTCTCACCTTCGCCAGTCTATAAATTTCTTTTTCTCCTTCCTGTGTTCCTAGCCGCTCATATAACTCATCATACCTATTAAGCTTTGCTTTGCTTACAGCACTTTTCACTATTTTACATACATTTTTATACTCTATCCAATCTTCCCTCTTCCTACTTTTCTGCCATACCTTAAATTGCTTTTTCTTACTCGTTACTACTGTCTGAATCTCCTCATCCCACCACCACGTTTCCTTGTCTTCTGGTAAACTACTTTTGGTTTCACCAACAACCTCTTTTGCTATGTTCTTAACACAAGTGACCATCCTTCTCCAAACCTCATTTATATCTCCCTCAACATTCCACACAGCTTTTTCTTTTAATTTCTTTATAAACTCCTTCTCTTTGTTTCCTATTAATTTCCACCACCTAATTCTGATCTCCTTCCCTGTATTCCTTCTTTTGTTCATCTTTTTTCCACTACACCATACTTCCATTATCATCAACCTATGTTGTGTTATTATGTTACGTTTTTATATTTTTATTGTTTTTGGAGGTTATGTTCGTTTTTGTTTTAGATCGCGATATTCGCAAGAATGTGCGTGTCTGCGATCCATGTTCTTTTTATCGATACTTATTTTTTAATTAATTTGTACTGTTGAACTATTATTTTTAATAAATGGATGTTAAAATGAATGTTGAGTAGTATTTCTTACAAATGATAGAGAATGTCGTGGAGCGGGTTTATAGGGTTTATATATGGACCTAACTCAACCCCCGGGAGGTGGTCAAACAGGAATTTTGAGATTCACGATAGAAATTTTTGTTATTGATGTGAAACATCTATAGCCGCACGTAAAACAAGTTTCTGGCGTGGCGACGCGTCGCCACTAGAGGTGGGTCGGTCGCGACTGACCGAATCAAAATGAACGAATCATTCAAGTGACCGAATCGCGACCGAATGATTTACAAAAAAGTATTTGGACTTTCGGTCTTTCGGTCAAATCGATCTTTAGGTCGTTTAACAGTTTTAAATGAAACTTTTCTTTCAGATCGGATCGATTCGAATGGAATTTATTTTTTAACACACTGTTAAGTACGTTGGTCACACTTACGAGTTACGACATTTTCACTTACAACTTGCAGTATAATATTTATAGTATTTATAGTATACATTATACAATATTAGATTATATGTATTTTGTAATATTTTTAAAAAAAAAGATCAATTTAATAACTTTAAAAGCTATTCAAATAAAGATTTTTTAGTATGTTTGTTTTGTAAATGTTAACATAATTAAATAAGTGAAAAATATGATAAATAATACCATGTATATCATGGGCGTAACTCGGAAAATTTTTATAAGGGGGCAAAAATTATTTTATGACAATATACCGTATACTCAAAGATACTTGGAGACTAAATATACCTAATAAATTCATTTTACAAAATATCAAGGGGAGCAGTTATCCCCTATCACCACCCTCCACAGTTTACGCCTATGATGTATAGTATAATATCAACTATTTAACACAATTTGTTTATACAGTTATACTACACTTTTTACTTATACTTACTTTTATGATTTACTTGGTAAAAAATACTTAAAAAATAACATACAACTTAAACAATAATATGATAATAATAATGATTCTACCATAACCATATTATTATCAAGTCTTTAGTCTATTATTGCGGAAAACAATAATAATTATTATCTTATAGACAGTATCGAATGTATCGATTATTGATAATCACTAGTCACAACTACTGAGTTGTACTGATTTACTCAGTTATGTTAATAATAATTACATCTCGTGACTAAAATATTTTATAATATAATCTATGCCCTGTGGTGAATGGTGATATCTACATTCAGTATACCAACTAAGGTTTTGTAAGGTATTTAAGAAAACACAAGTCTATAAATTATAATAGTAATCATAGGTAGTATATTATATTAAATATATACAATAATTGAATAATCTAATGCCGTGATAATTATCATGATTTATGATAACAACCACGGCGTTTTACTACAAACAGTACAAACTACAATCTCGGGCTATACACTATTGTTCCACAAAATATTTGTTCCGATTCACTTTTGTTCCATACTATACTTCTTCCAAATGTGGAACAAACGTAGTGTGGAACAAAAGACCACCGGAATAAATATTTTGTGGAACAATAGTGATTTGGAACAAAATTTTACAATTTCATCGAAACAAATGATTAAGAAAATGTTATCATATTCACATAATATGCAAACACGCAGCACACGCACATACACAGCATTCATTAATAACGGTGATAGTGTGGACGCGATAGTATACATCATCTATGTGTGTATTTCGCCGGATTGTCGGTACATCATAGAGAATTATGACTACTCTGGACGGGGTTTTTCATTATTTTGATGTATTTACTGTGTTTAGTGTTCACGCAACTTAGTTAATTCATGTACAACAGGAAAATCAAATACACCAAACACTATTATTATAAATCATTATATATATTTCTATATATTTAATAATATAGGTATAATGATTATCGATTGATGTAAAAATAAATCGCTTCGAAAAATATTTTTATAAACATCAAACCTGGAAAAAAAAATATTCATTGATTTATACCGTGTTGGGCAATGACATTCTCAATTAAGTTAGTAACTTATTATACATTTTAGTGTCCAGGACTATTATTTATACTAGGTTTAGGCTTTGAGTTAAGAAGGGATTGACGGATGTTTCCTAATATCCTGGTGTGCAATAGTGTGACTTCCACTACTATATGATATTCTGTTTAGATCTCAAATGTGACCTCCCCGTTTTATATCCATTAGTCATCTCATGAGCATCACTAAAAACTAATCGCAAAAAATACTTCCATATGTAGGCACATTTAGATTGAAAATCTTTATGTACTAACATTATTAACCTCTCAATATGACATTATTGATTACTCATAGGAATCGCATGTTGATATCACATACAGTAACTTAGTTCAACCTGGCGTTAAGCGTCCATAATACATATCTGAGAAGAAGGCACTTATTCGTAACTTCTCAACCTTCAGTGTGACAACTATGCGACTACTATGCTATAGGATTTTGCACACCGGGATGGTATTGCAATGTACTTATCGTTGCAAATTTCTTCTTGTCCATTTGGTAAATATTATGATAGTGTGATATAGCATTCATTAAGCACCCTATTTATGGTCGATATTTCCTACATAGTTTAGAATGTTTTAAGTGTTATATATCATTAACTTGCAACAGATGCTCCCGTATTTGAAGTAAGATTTGAAGAATGAATTAAATAATTATAATTATATAAGCATAATAAATTAATTTGTATGTAATATTGGAAGAATACATATTTAAAAGAGTGGACCAATTTAAATATCTAGGCCATTACCCAAAATAATGACATAAAAGCAGAAATATTAATGAGGTTATAATCAGCAAATAAATGTTTCTATGGACTAAGCAAAATTTTCAGATCATGACCAATCTGTAAGAACCTAAAAGTTAGGATGTACCTAACATTGTTAAGGCCCTTTACGGAGGAGAAACATGGTCACTGAAAAAAACTGAGGAACATAGGATGGCAGTGTTTGAAAGAAAAGTACTCAGGAAAATCTATGGGGCACACTTTGATGTCCAGACAAATTAATGAAGGAAACTACACAACGATAAGCTACAATCCTTTTTTCAGTGACCAAATATGGGCATGGCCGTTTTCGACCAAAAACGTACCCTTACCTTTTAGCCGATTCACTTTTCGACCAAAACAAAAATGTATATAATTAATTTAAAATAATAAAATAATGATATACAATTTTTGACTACAATTATTAAAATATTAATATCAAAGAGAACGATATTTTGTATCTTGTTTTGATCTCTTATCGTAATGAAAATTGTTTGAATTTTTTTTTCGAAAAATCGGAACTTCAATTTTAAAAATTTTAGGACTTTGCTCTACAGGCTCCACTCATAAACTCGAGTACCACTGCGTGTCACTTTTCGGGGGAATGGGGCTCCGTCCAAATGGGGAATTATAGTCTAAGCCTATCCTGGTTTTTATATAAACCTGGATACTGTTGCAAATGGGATTATGCTCTGTATGTGAACCTAAAACATCGCTACGCGGGTAAAACCCTAAATCATTATAATATAATATAGTAGTTTCCATCATAATCAAACATTGTATTTCATTATTTTATTATTTTAAATTTATTATATACATTTTTGTTTTAGTCGATAAGGGAAGGGTACGGTTTTGGTCGAAAATGGACTCGCCCCCAAATATGGTAAAATAATTTTAAAAAGGAGATTGATTTGGGCAGGACATGCATAGAGAAAGCATGTTCACTGATAAAAAAAGTAATAGAGGAATACCCAGGAGGAAGGCGGACCTCTTGGAAGACCACGTTAAAAATGGGAAGATTGCGTTAAAAAAGATACAGAAACAGTGGAACCGAATAGGCATTAGTGGTACTTGTATATAGCAGAATATAGAGATAGGTGGCAGTATGTTTATTTAGAGGTCTTAATTATTTATGGTCTTAATTGACCGAAATCAGAATAGAAGAAGAAGGAGTAATATTGAAAATTAAAATGATTTTATTTATCAAAAACACTAGATACTTTGCTCATTGGTACTTATTTCGTTTGTGTCGGTTAAATTTGCCATTTTTATGGCACATATCACCTTTTAAATTTTTAAAATATAAAGGTAAGAAAATTCAATATAGTTTTTCAACAATTATATCAAACGTAATTTAGATAATAAATAAAAATTTAATTTAGGTTTTGTTATCAACAATTTTTTGATAGAACAAAAAAAATTGAATAACTCAAAAACAACTTTTTGGCACTTATACCGTTATTGATTTCTTGTCTTCGTTTATAGATATTTTTAATCGTTATGTGTCATCCTGTATTTTTGTTTTGTTTTATGTTTACGTTTGTTAAGTTTGATTTGGTGGTATATTTTTTTTTTCATTTATAGTTTTCCGTATGATTACGTTTAAAAATTTCAATCTTTATTTATCATATATAACGTTATTATAACGTAAGCAAGACCTGATTTTAAATTTAAGAGACCATTTCATTAAAAAATAATATCCGTTTCTTGTATTTCATCCAAATTTTTTTTTCATTTTTTAAAATTAGAAACATCTATTCGTAAGCCTCAATCATAAATCAATTTATTGTAGTTGGTGCTTAATGCTCATATTGAGTGAATATTTTAGTGTAAAGTTTTAAGTATAATATAATAATTTTCCTATATTTTAAAGTTATAATACAGTGCACATTTTATGCTCAGAAAAAAACAATCTTAAATCTTTTATAGGTACTTTTCAGTTTTTGCAAATTCACTTATACTGAACATACATTCCCAGAGACAGTCAATATCAGCCCCTATTTTCATAAAAATTCGTATTACACATTTTTTAATGTACTATGATTTGGTACAGAGCCCACATTTACTTATGATTATAATTATTAGTAATATTTTTAGATTCTGAACGGAGTGAAGAATGTATTGATTTTACAATGATGTGTGTTTTTTTTTTTTTTTTAGATTCTGAACGGAGTGAAGAATGTATTGATTTTACAATGATGTGTGTTTTTTTTTTTTTTTTTTTTTTTTTTTTTTTTTTTGTGTCTGTCGACACGTTTTGGGGCAGTAAAAATGCTTCGATTGCCTTATGTAGCAACTTTTCTGAAAGGAAAGTGAATCTATTTGGTACTTTGGGGGGTCAAAAGTTAAAAATTTCCAATATTTTTTAAATGCGACGGGAAAAACCATAAAAAAATTTGGGAAAAACGGGAGTTTTTACGCAAAACCAGTTTTTGACATAACCAAATTTTTTATTTTGCTATAACTCAAAAACTAATCGATGTAAATACTTGAAATTTTCACCAAATGTTTAGATTAGCGTTTTCTATACACCATTAAATTTTCAAAGTATTTTGACTTTTATAAAGCTATTTATAGACAATTGAAATTTTCAATATTTTTAAGTATTTTTTTTTTAAATAACGATAAAATTTTTTTGGCTGCCTAGAAAATCTTGAAAATTTAATACAAGGTTTCTTATAAGTTGTTCCTTAACTGATAAAAAAAAATCTAAAATCGTAAGTCACAATTTTTTTTTATAAGTGCTCAAAGTTACAATTTATACGAAATATGTAAAAATCACGATAATTTGCAAGTTTTTTTGTAGTTAAAAATTCATAAAATTTTTTCTGTTCATACTTAAGGTTCAAAATTTTAACACGAGGTTATGTATAAGCTACTCTTCAAAAATCTTTAAAAAAATTTCTACCGGAATTAGAGGAAAAAATTTTATGACTGTTTGAAATTTAAATATTTACGAAATTGCATAAAATAGCGATTTATTCTCAAACGATTTTAAATATTTTTTATAATTCAAAAAGTATAAGTCGCAGATTTTTGAAACTTCTACCAGCTGTTAAGATTGGTATTTCCTTTATGTCATATTTTTTTCAAAATATTATATTGATTTTTAAGCCACTTATAGGCATTTAAAATATTCGATTTTTTTACATTTTTTTTTATAATCGGTGATAAAAAAAATTTGGCTCGTACAAAATACTTGAAAATTTAATAGAAGATTCCACAGAAGTAGTTCTTAAAGTCATTCAAAAATTATTAAAATCCATAGGCACAATTTTTTTTTATAAGCGTTTGAACAGCGAATATTGACAAAAAATTACATGTAAAATATAATATACTGTATAATATTCTAGACTGACAAAGATATCGGTTTTTTTTAAAATGCTCTAACTTAAAAATGAAAAACCGCAACAACTTGAAATTTTCACCAAATCTTTATATTGACGTTCTCTATACATGGTTAAGATTTCAAAGTATTTTGACATATTTTGACTTATTTATAGACAATTTATATTTTCGATTTTTGTTAAATTTTTGTTTTTAAACATCTATAAAATTTAATTGATTGAGCGAAAACTCTTGAAAATTTTATACTAGGTTTATAATAAGTTAAACTTATCGTAACTAAAAAATATCGGTGATCGGTTAACTCAATTTTTTTTTATAAGCCCTTAATTCTCAAATTTGTATAAAATGTGTAAAAATCACGATAATTTGCATGTTATTTTGTAGATAAAAATTCATAAAATTTTTTTTGTTCATACTTAAGGTTCAAAATTTTAAAACTAGGTTATCTATGAGCTAATCTTCAAAAATCTTTAAAAAAATTTCTACCGGACTAAGAGGAAAAAATTGTATGACTGTTTGAAATTTAAATATTTACGAAATTGCATAAAATAGCGATTTATTCTCAGACGATTTTAAATATTTGTTATAATTCAAAAAGTATAAGTCGCAGATTTTTGAAATTTCTACCAGCTGTTAATATTGGTATTTCTTTTATGCAATATTTTTTTCAAAATATTATATTGATTTTTAAGCCACTTATAGGCATTTAAAATATTCGATTTTTTTACATTTTATTTTTATAATCGGTGATAAAAAAAATTTGGCTTCTACAAAATACTTGAAAATTTAATCGAAGATTCCACAGAAGTAGTTCTTAATGTCATTCAAAAATTATTAAAATCCATAGGCACAATTTTTTTTTATAAGCGTTTGAACATCGAATATTGACATAAAATTACATCTAAAATATAATATAATGTAGAATGTTCTAGACTGACAAATGATATCGGTTTTTTTAAAATGCCCTAACTCAAAAACGAAAAACCGCAACAACTTGAAATTATCATTAAGTCTTTATATTGACGTTTTCTATACATGGTTAAAATTTCAAAGTATTTTGACATATTTTGACGTATTTATAGACAATTTAAATTTTCGGTTTTTCTAAATTTTTCGTTTAAAAATAAAATATACTTATATAATATTTATAAATAACATTGTATTATATTCTAGACTAACATATCATCTCCGTTCAGAATCGTTTTTCGTATACAATGATACCTATCATTGAATTCAAATTTAATAAATCCATTATAATGACCTATCCTATGAAGAGTCGCACTCCACCCCAAGTGTACAGCAGAGCGAGGCCCATCCGGTTTTTTATTTTTATTAATCAAATTACACATTATAATTAGGTCACTACCAATATAAAATATACTTATAAATCTGATAACTATTAACAAATCATTTACTTTAACGTGAGATATATAATTTAAAATTTAATAGATATATTTAAGTCCTCATTAGCTGTCTTACTTAAACTAGCTTCCTGAAAAACTTATTCATAGTAGGTAGTCTTATTTATTAGTATTTAGTAGGTATACCTTTTATGAATTCGACATACATATAACCTTTGGGCGCATGTAAACTCCGTCACAATTACCTCTTTTTACTGTAAACTCCACCAAAAAAAAATATGGTAAAATTGAGTTCACGTAAACCCCGCCAGTGAAGAAAATTAAGTAGTAGTATAAAATGAATATGATATATTATTAAAAAAAATTATAATATAATATAATATCATATCGTTCACATTAAATATTTAAATCATAGTAAAAAAATCATAATAAATAATCTTTATACCTAATAATATAAAATTATATTTTTCATAATAATAATTAAGAATCGTCCACATTAAATATTTTAATCACATAAAAAAAAAAAATCATAATAAATAATCGTTATACCTAATAATCTACAAATATGTAGTTATGACATGTATGTAATCTAAAATGATGTGATACAATTTGTAAATATTTTAAGTCTTGTATTACTCCATTAGTGTACGTATTTATAGTATCCTGTAATACTGTAATTTTTTTTTTATTTCGATTGTTTAGCTTATTTACTTGAGATATACCATTTAGTTTTACATAAGGATGCGTTTGAAATTCGGTTAGAACTTTACTAAAAATATGAACATTCGGTTGATTTATATAAAATTCATTTCTTAGATGACTATGAAAGGATTCACCAGCAAAACACAAAAAAAACTGGCGGAGTTTATATGTAAGTTGGTAATTTGCACCAAACTAAAAATATGTAATTTGCACCACTGCAGGTAGCCAAAAATAGTGTTTGTAATTTGAACCAAAATAAGGGTATGTAATTTACACCACCCTCAAGTAGTCGAAAATAGAATTTGTAATTTGCACCAAAATGATTATTTATTTGTTCGATTATCGAATATTCGATTTTTCCTCGGTATCTTCGTAGACGTTGAGACTAGATTGACACAAATGACGATATCTGGTAATATTTTGACGTTTTATGTCCAACTATCGGTCTGAATCGCGTTATTTATATTTATTTAGTGTATATCAATTTATTATTTTGATCAAATACTAAGCTACCTTTACGTTTAGTCTTGCCGTTTCGACGTAATACGTAAGTTAACGTAATATTTACCTATGTAGTGCAGTTTTTAATATTTTTTTCTTGAAATATGGAAGTTAAGATAATTAAAAGTAATCGCGGGGAAGATATTTTAGAATACAATAACCATACTTTTTATTTTGCTTATAAAACAAAAACTACAAATATACTTCGTTGGCGCTGTACATAGAGAAAATGTTCAACAAAATTGTTTACTACAGGTGAATATATGACGATTGTCCGTGATGAAAGTGTACATATAAATCACGATGAGAAAAACTTAAATGTTTATAAAATAAATCTATTGTGTAAAATAAAAGCAAGGGAATCACCTCATAGATATAAATAAAAACGAAGCTAAATTTATATTAGGATATAAAAACTTGTAAGTTTGTACTATCGAACCGATTTTAATTTTGGTGCAAATAACAATTCCTAATTCTTACTACCTGAGGATGGTGCAAATTACATATCTTTATTTTGGTGCAAATTACAAACGCATTTTAAAAAAATGGTGCAAATTACATATGTTGTAAATATTTTGGGTCAATTTTGGTGTTTACATATACCTATTACAGGTAAAAAAGAAAAACTGGCGGAGTTTACAATTGCCCATACACTTTGTACACTAACAAATAGGGTCTGGTACTTATACAAATAGTAATAAATTATAATGTTTTGGTACGTTTCTTCAACTATTACATTGTGTATGGTATTTTACGATATAGAAAAAATTGATCTCAAAAATGGATATAACATCTTTATAAAGAATAAAGACTAACCACAATGTTTTTATTTAAATTTTTATCAACATTTTCACATTTGTAGAACTTATTGAAAAAATATACAGAAATATATTATTAATAGTTTATCATATTTATCTAATCAATCAATAAATAAAATATCTACCTAACTAATATCATATTATATACACAATAATATATATACATATATATATATATATATATATCTTGATATGATTTAAAAGCGTAATTTTATTTTTCATATCAACAAATTAATAATAAATTGTTTAAGTTATTACTAAGTTTACAAGTACCGATTACTGTTGACGGTTTGTAGTTAATTTTTTATTTTTTGCTCATTTATTTACAGCTAGGTATAGTAGAACAATTTCAATATTTAAATAACTATTTTTTAAAATAGTTATTAGAAATTAATAATAATATTAGAAATTATAATATTAGAAAATAAGCATTTTTTTTTTAAAAAAATCGAAAAAAGCAAAAAAAAAGCACTTTCAAATTTCATAATTGAACTTGTTATAACATACATATACATCCATAACTCTCTGTTACATTTATGTCAAATAATAAAAATAAGCAAATGCTATAAACCCCGAGCCCTGCTTATTACTGTACAGTTGTAAATTTGTGGTATAAAAATAAGATATTTTTAGATATTTTAACTGGCAACTAAACAGAGAAAACTTGATTTTATATTATAAGTGTAAAGTATCAAAGTTTGAGTATGTCTAAGTCTGAAAATACTTTTAATTTATAAAATGAACAATACTTATTTATATTGTTAAACATTCTAATTTATAATTAATAGTAAAAAAAAAAATATTTATGATACTATTATTTTTGAACTAAATTTCTTATTATATTATTGGACATTGGTGTTGAATGTTAATAGTAATATGGTAATTATTAATGAGTTTAATCTTAAAGAATATTTTTTCAATATAAATTAAAAATTGAAATTTCTTTCAGATCTAATTAATAATAATCAATATATTATTGTTATTAACTAAAAAGAAATGAATAATTGGTATTCAATGTAGAATATAAAATATATGTTTTTTTTTTTATTTATTATTTAAATGAATATTTACAATCTGTATACATTACTATACAATAAGCAAATTATGAAGGCTTAAAAGAAAACAAAAGGACATACAGACTTGAGAAAAGGGGGCGTCCGGTGACACCACTTCAAATTTCATTACTCATAAATTTGTTAATTTGATTAAGTGTTTAATAGATCTCTAGGCCAGCGTTGTCTTAATCGATGTAGTGGATTGATTGGGTTAATTATTAATTATTTGGAACGGAGATTGGAGATAAGTGGATTAGGATGGTTAATTGTGGCTGTGTGTAGTTTCTTGTAAAATTGAGAGGTTAATTCTGGAAGAATTGGGATTTTCGGGTCATTATGAAAGGGCTGATTGCTGACGAACCAAGGAGCACCTGTATTATTGCGTAAGTTAATAGACTGGAAGGATTGGAGTATATTAATATTTGACTTTTTAGCTTATTCCAAATTTGGATGCCGTAAGTCATGGCTGGTCTTATAACTTGCTTATATATTAGAATTTTGGTTCTAAGTGGAATTTTGGAGCGTAATAGATTTCTAAGAGAATGAAGACGTAAATTTAAAGATTTACGTTTAATTTTTATATGGTTTGACCAATTGAATTTTTTGTCAAGATGGATTCCTAGGTATTTAACATTGTCTTGTTGGGGGATTATGTTGTTGTTGATAATATATACGTTACGCGCAATGTGGAATACCGGGCAATGTGGACCACGATTTTTTTTTTTTATTAACCAACTAATATTATTTTTTATTTTTATTATAAATTATAGTTTTATTATTACCTGTTAGCTAGTTATAATAACTTATAGCATTGTTTTTTTTATAATTTTATAATTTTAAACTATTTGCAATATTTTTTTAAAATCAATGATTCACTCTTGCGTGAACAGCCAAACTGAACGCACGCGTTTTTCTTTTGTCTTCTCTCATGTTCAAAGTAAATTACCTTAATTCTTTCAGAATTAGTCGAGCTTACTACCAATCAATTCAGTTTTTTTTTTTACATATCAAACCACCGCGTCCCGGATATTTTTACAAATCCTCTTCGAGAAAAAATTAAAAAAGTAAATACCATAATTACTACACACAGTGTATGATATACACTATTATATCGCTTCTCCGAGGCATCGCCGCCCGCGGTGACCTTTGGACTCTGATTAGATATTTAATAGCATCATGCCGATCGGCTCGCAATCAAATAATGATAAAATTGTACCTATAATTAAGATTGTCAATAATCGCATTGTAAACAAAAATACGAAACCAACACAATCAAATAACCGTTCAATAAGCAATTCAAGTGATACAGTATTCAACGATAATGACGAAAACGAACAAAGCTTTACTTCTATTAAATCGAATAAACGAAATCTGTCTACAACTACTGTTAGCTCACCTGAACACAAAAAAACAAAACCCTTATTCGTATCATCAAACAGATTTGCCGCGCTTGAGATTCAAGAACCAAATACTAGTAAAACAACACATACAAACGAAACATTTATGCCTGATAATAATACTGATCACGAGCTCGCTCAAAAAAACCGAGAACCTCTTCCTCCACCCATTTTTGTCAGAGGCGTCGAAAACTTCACAAACGTAAAAGACGAAATCTTAAAATTAGTTTCTCCCGACAAATTTTTGTTCAAATCCTCATCAACAAATTTAAAAATCCAAGTCGAAAAGTCAACTGCCTACCGTAAAATTATTGAATTCCTCAAAAACAACAAAGCCGAGTACCACACATACCAAGCTAAAGAAGACAAAGCTTTTAGAATTGTAATCCGTAACCTTCACTCAACAACTTCAACCACCGACATTACAGAAGCACTTAACGAAATCGGATTCTCGGTCAGACAAGTATCCAACGTTATCCACAAGCAAACCAAAACACCAATGCCTATATTTTTCGTAGACTTAGAACCCTCTCCTATAAACACGGATATTTTTAAAATTGACCGATTACTTTACACCAAAATAAAAATCGAAGAACCACACAAACATCGAGAAATAATTCAGTGTCAAAATTGTCAAGAATATGGGCACACAAAAAAATACTGTGCCTATCCATCCAGATGCGTCCGATGTGGGGACGATCATCCCTCAAATATATGCAAGAAACCACGAGACACTCCCGCCAAATGTGCCCTCTGCAATGGTGACCACCCGGCCAATTACAGAGGCTGCCGGATCCACAAACAACTTCAACAACTCCGTCAATCCAATCAGCCAAATCAAAACCGTAAATACATAAATAGTACTAATAATATAATTAACAAAAATAATTTAAATAGCTCAAGTGACCCAAATAATGTACAAATTAAGTCTACTCAGCAGGTGACCTCCGAAAATAATCATTCTTTTACACCCCCCTCATATGCTAATGCAACCTCTAATTCAAACTCCTCCCCACCAACTCAAACTGAGTATTCACTTCTTACTAATTTCCTAAATGAATTCAAATCACTATTAAATCCATTAATGTCATTATTAACAACTGTCCTCGATCAACTTATCTCCAATGCAAAATAACTCCTATACATCACAATCCTTAGTCATACTCCTTTGGAACTCAAACGGTCTTCAAAAACATAAAAATGAACTAGTTACAACACTACACGAGAAACGGATAGACATTGCTCTAATAGCTGAAACTCATTTCACCGCCCGAACAAAATTCTCAATCCCAGGTTACCACATCATCTCCACTCCACATCCCGACGATACTGCCCACGCTGGGGCCGCAATAATCATAAAATCCTCTCTTCAGTTCCAACAAGAACCCCCAATACAAGAAGAATACATACAAGCTGCTATAATAAAATTAATAATTAAACACATCCCAATCACAATAGCTTCTGTTTACTGCCCCCCGAAGCACAAAATCAACCACACCCAATACGAACAATTTTTTATCGCCCTCGGCCATTACTTCATAGTTGGAGGAGATCTAAACGCAAAAAATAAAGTATGGGGCTGTAGATCAAACAACCCAAAAGGCGTTTCTTTGTATAAAACTATTAATAAAAAATCATATTCAATAATAAGTCCCCCAAATCCTACCTACTGGCCTACCTCTCCCCAAAAAAAACCCGATATCTTAGAAATCTTTATAACTAACATACCAAAACAGCTATACTCCTTAATAGATAATCTACTTAGCCCATGCTCAGATCATTCTCCAGTACTTTTAACCATCGACGCAACTCCTCCCATCCGCCCAGCAAAATCGTCTCTTATCAATGGCATTATGAATTGGAAAAAATTCCAAGACGATATACAAAAACAAATCAATCTAAAAATTAAATTAAAATCCCCAGAAGATATAGAAGATGCGGTCGAAAACCTGACTTCTGTAATACAACACTCAGCGTGGAATGCCTCCACTCCCATCCCTGTAAAACCAAAATCACTTAATTTACCTTCTTACGTACGAGACCTAATAGTCCAAAAAAGGAGAGCTCGTGCAGTCTGGCAAAATAATAGACTACCTTCATATAAACAAATATATAACAATCTCAATGCTAAACTCAAACGCACTCTATCCAAAATAAGATCCGATTCCTTTTCCTCTTGGACCGCATCTCTCGTAACAAAAAACGGATCCTTATGGAGAGCCACTCGTAACTGCCTTAAACAAAAAGTCGCTTCATATCCTCTAAAAAATAATGATAATACCTGGTGTACTTCCGACTTAGGAAAAGTTGAACTGTTTCGTACTCACTTAGCCTCTGTCTTCCAACCTCATCCTGACATCTTTAACCCACAATTCACAGAAGAAGTTAAAGACTTCTTAACAACTCCGCTTCCTGTATACTTGCCCCCTAAATCTTTCTCTCCAAATGATATCTCCCAATGTATACTATCATTTCCACTTCGAAAATCTCCAGGTTTCGATTTAATAACCGCCGAAATAGCACGTCAACTCCCTAAAAAAGCCATTATCCTCCTCACATACATAATGAACTCAATTCTTAGACTCTCTTACTTCCCTCTACAATGGAAACTATCAACTATTGTCTTATTCCTTAAACCCGACAAACCAATCGAAAATACCTCCTCATACCGTCCTATCAGTCTTTTACCATTCTTTTCAAAACTCTGTGAAAAACTTATCCTCAAACGCATTATGCCTATTATCAACGAAAAACACATACTACCCGACACCCAATTCGGATTCCGTAACTCCCATTCAACTATCCATCAAATCCACCGATTAGTCGATACTATCTCCCTAACACTGGAAAAAAAAATGTACTGCCCCACAGTGTTCTTAGATGTCGCTCAAGCGTTCGATCGCGTATGGCATTCTGGCCTCCTATTCAAATTAAAAAATCTACTACCTCCTCCTTACTACCTATTCCTCAAGTCCTACCTGGAAAATCGCCACTTCACTACACGAGTAGGCAGCGAAACTTCTGAACTATCCCCAATTCTCGCGGGAGTTCCCCAAGGCGCAATATTATCTCCGATCCTATACAACATTTTCTCAGCTGACCAACCAATCACTTCTAATACATCTGTAGCCGAATTCGCTGACGACAAAGCTATCTTTACCACACATACTGACCCAGTCACAGCTTCAAACAACCTTCAAAACCACCTTAATCTACTATCCACCTGGTATACCAAGTGGAGAATCAAAATCAACACATCCAAATCCTCGCACGTAACATTTACTCTCCGTAAAGGCATTTCTCCCCCATTAACCTTAAACAACTCTCAAATTCCTATCACTGCAAATGCCCGGTACTTGGGTATGTATCTTGACAAGCGACTCACCTGGGCCCACCATATAAAAATTAAGAGACTATTACTTAACCAAAGACGTAGAAACCTCTATTTTTTACTAAATAAAAATTCAAAAATCAATCTAAAAAATAAATTAAACCTATACAAAATGTTATTAACTCCTATTTGGTCTTACGGCATACAAGTATGGGGAACAGCCAAGCCATCAAACATTAAAAAAATTCAAGCATTCCAGTCTACCTCGCTCCGCCTAATAACGGGCGCACCCTATTATGTTTCCAATCACACTTTACACTCCGATCTTCACATTAACACCGTATCCAAAACTGCATCTTTCTTTTACAAACGATTCCGATCCCGCTTAATCAACAATCCAAATCCTCTTATAAGAGAACTCAACTCAAACATTATTCCTGGAAA